>NW_004624777.1:1321468-1333270 GCF_000247695.1 Heterocephalus glaber
CTAACAGCTGCTGGATTGATTTCTCATGTTCCCTTATAATTTTGAAGCAATTTTTCTTTTCCTGGTCACTAATTTCAATCTTATCTTCTATGTCTGAAATTCTGTCCTCACACTGGCTCATTATGCTGCATAAACTTTCCATGGAGTTTTTCATGTCCTGGAAATCTATTTGCATCTGTTTTATGGATTCCATTTGTCTCCTATGTTGAGATTCCATCATGTTCCTCAGATCCTCTATTTTTTTATCTGTGTCTTCTCTAGTTTTATTAATCATGTCTTGCACTATGGCACAATCTCTGTTGTTATCTGAGAAATTATTTCTGATTTTATTTTTTCCAGATCTTTTGTTGCCAGTTCAGGGAGTCCAGGTGGTCATATATCACAGTGCTCCATCTTGTTTCCCTTTGGGGTTGCTTTAGGTTATCTGGAAGTCTGGTTTTGAGACTTGTTTACGTGTCTTCTCATTTTGACGGTGGGGGGCGGGTGTTGCTGGTGTCCTTGTGGCTTACCTCCTGTGCCCTGAGGGGGGTATGCTTGTGGTACAGTGGCCCAGAAGCCTCCTCCTGGGAGCTGGGAGCTGTTCACCTCCTGTGCACTGAGGGGGTGGTATGGCTGCCCAGAAACCTCCTCCTTGAGGAGTTCATTTGTATGTCTGTTGGAGTCTGATTCCAGCACTCGGGTAGGGAGAGAGACAATCTATGAATGACAGAATTATTCAACATAATATTTGTATTATTAGACTAAATTTGGTTTTCTAAATTGGATGAAAGTAACTATTATGTCCATAGCTCTGATGAGTAGGAGCTCAGGAGAAAGTTCAAATTAGTTGTGGAAAACAAAGAAATGATTATTTCACTTGAATTTCTGAGTGAATTTGCATCTCTTCTGAAAATACCCAGGAAGCAGTTTTTAGGATCTCCAGAGAAGTGATTCTTCATAGCTAATTGAATCTGCCTCCAACTATTTTCCTCCAGTTGGTAGAGTAGAACCACCATTCACTCCTGGTGAAGGTCACTGAGAATGCTTCATGCTTACCTGCTCTTCCTTTCATACACTCTGAGATTTCTTTTCCTTCCAGAACCATCCTACTCACAAGGAACTACCTCTACTAGCCTTTTCTCAGTTTTGCTTTTTTTCTTTGTACCAGAGATCAAACTCAGGACCTTGCACTTGCAAGGCAGGTGCGGTGACACTGAGCTTAATTCCTGGCCCTTTCTTGGCCACTTTTCTTTTCTTTTTTTTTTTTTTTTTGGTGCCGGGGATAGAACTCTGGTCCTTACGCTTGCACAGCAGGCGGCGAAACCACTGAGCTAAATCTCTGGCCCCTCTTGGCCACTTTTCTGATGGGAACTAATGACAACTGTCATTTGTGAGGCTGATCCTTTGAGACAGAGAGAAAACCCAGTGAGGTTGCCTGAGCTGCTGCTCCAGGCTCTGGCAGTCTGTGCTGGGTGATTAAAGAAACCTTGGGGCTATGGTTCAATTTCTACTTGATTACTCCTGCTTCCTGCTATGGTGACTTTTAGCTTGTGCAGTATGAAAATTGAATCCCTAGTTCACTTGATTACACTACTGCCATGTCCTTTTTTATTGCAACCTAATCTGATTTATTAAAATGTATTTCCTTCAGGCAGGTTTTGTTCGACTTCTGTTGGTTGAACAAGGTCAAGGGGATAGGATACATGCAAACCTATTTTGTCTTCACTTCTGTATTTAGTTATTATAAAGTATAGAGAAGTTGAGACATGGAAAAAAGCTCACATATTTGGAAAATGTTGAATAGAGGCAGTACCTGGCTATCACACCTAATCAGATTTTCTTATGTGTGTAAAAACTTTCAAATTTGATGTGCCATTTTTCTCCCCCTCTGTTGTTCCAATAAGTAATGAAATCTTTGGATGGGATTCTATACACTATCAATGTGTCATTTAATTACAGATTGTTATTCGGTATATGCTTCATGAACCTCCCAAAATTTACCAAACATACATTACATTCCTTCATTCCTGCATCCATGCAGGCAGTTGACCTGAAGAGGTTAACAGAACCTATCACTGGTCACAAAGAATTCATACTCTAAGTAAAGAGTATTTCACAAGCAATAAAGAACATTGTGAATATCTCATTATAGCTAAATGATGAGACATATGTAACCAACTTACTAGCCTTCATTAAGTACTTTTATATCCATGAACCAGATATTTTCATTCTGGATAGCTAGTACGTAAAGTTCAGGAGCCAAATCTGAATGCATGTGATAGCCCCATGCCCCAAATTTATGGATACCAATAAAATTATTTTCATTTAATCTTCAAGATATTTTAAGATTATACATAAGAAAAGCTTGTAGGTATTAGGGACCAAAGAGGGTCATAGAAGTTCCTTTAAAATAATTGTAAAATAATAATCTAGGCAACCATGATGCATGACAAGTTTGACCTAGAAAATGACATTAGCAAGAGTGAGTAGGACTTTCCAACACTCATTCTCTTGTAGAACCATCAATTTAAATAGCAATCCACATACAAAAAATACCATCATTAGAGCTAAGGATTCCGTATAAAAGATTATAGCATCTAGTTATAGCACAGAAATTCTAAGATTTGTTGAGGCATTGATGAGGGACAGTGCCACATCACCCATATCACCCATTACCAAACCTGTGCAATATAGCATGGACAGAGATTCCCCCCGACATGGAGAAGAAGAGTGACATGAGTACCCAATTTTGACATGGATCCCAGCACCAGAACTGCCATCATGAATCTTGACCACCATAACCTCAGACTGCAGGCAGGCCCCATTGACTCAGTCTCTAGACCTGCCCCAGTACCAGGCCAGCCCCTACAATACAGGCTTCATATAATGTCTCCAGCCCCCAAATCTAGCCTGTGGTCCCAGGCTCCAGGCATACTCCAAAGCCAAGTAGATCCCAGTGGCCCAAGATCCAAGACTAAGCCTAGCGGACTTAAGTTCCAGGCCCACCTGAGACTGGAGACCTGACTGCAGTGCCAAGTTAGCATCCACTGACTGCAGAGACCAGGCCAGCACCTGCAGACTCACACTCCAAGAGCCCTACCACAGCCCCATACTATAGCAGATTTAAAGTTGGGTCCTGGGCCAGCAAACCCAGGCTCCAGTGCAGCACCCACAGACACAGCCTTAAAGTTGGCCCTGACAGGCTCCAGGAATACTCATGTGGACACAGACAAATAGTAGACTCATGATACAGGACTACTTTAGTGGATCCAGGGTCCAGGCCAATTCCAGTAAACCCTGGACTTGGGCCAGTGCTTTCATAGCTATGGTGTAAAAACCACTTTTGTAAACCCAGGAGTCTATGCCAGCCACTGCTGACCCAGGCTCCAGTCTTACAGCCAGCATGGACCCAGATGCCAGGTCCATGCCACTCCCAGGCTGGCCCCCATGACTCAAACTCAAGGCCTGCTTCATACCAGTTTGGCCTCCTGAGACTGATGCTTTTTAAGCCTCATGGACACAGGCTTCAGACCTCATTTAATCTCTAAATGAATCATTCTAGTGTAATTTCTAGAAAATAATATTTGTAAGATCCTGTGGCTATGAAATGATTAAATAATAAAAATACTTGGAACATGGGAAATGGAATTGATGAATTGATTAAGGACTTGAATTCTGTGACCTATGATTTTTTGAGAGAAGTAGAGAACCTTCTTCATTTTGGAAAAAAATTGGAATTTTTTCTTTTCTTTTTAAAAAATATAAGCACTTTTCTTGTCACTAGCAATGATAATGTCACACTGAGAAGTGGAATCCTCGATAAATGGAACTACTGCTGAGTAGTAAGCTGCAATCATTGTTTTGCTGAATATATTAAGCAGGAGCAACACAGTATTTAATGCGTTCATGCAGTAAACAGATCAAAGCAAAGCAGTTTCTCAAAACATAATTTTTAAAGTATGAATTTTCAACAACTTACAAATGGACAGGTTTCCAGTTCTCTGCCATTGTTATTAAAAATACATCACAAACATTTCATCTTTTAACATAAATCTGATCAGAAGTAAATAGTGTAGAAAACAGAAGAGATTATACAACACTGTAAAACCCCAAAATAAAGTGGTAGGTATAAAGGAAACATGAAACAAAGTAGGGAATAGAAATAGGCTTGGCTATGATATATAAATTGAAGTTACCAGACAAAATTTTAAAGTAACTATGATTAATAAAGAAAGAAGGAAATATCAAAATTGAAGAAAAGATGAAAGGTTGTAATATAGAATTAGAATTCATAAAAGAGTCAATCATTTGTTTTTTGGCACTGGGGGTTGAACTTGGGGCCTCTCCACTGAGCTATATCCCTAACCCTTTAAAAGTTATTTTTCTCTTTTGTTTTGAGAATATTTTGAGTCACTAAGTTGCCCAAGTTGGACTCAAATTTGTTATCCTCCAGCTTCAGCTTCCCAGAGTGCTAGTTTTACAGGTGTGCACTTCTATGTCCTGATAAACATTCTTGTGATGGTTTATTTTATGTGTTAACTTGACTGGCCAAAGAGTCACCCAGATTAAATGTTATATCTGGGTGTATTTATGAGGGTGTTTTGAGGTAAGAATAGCACTTAAATGGGTGCACTTAGCAGAATAGCTTGGTCTCCAAAGTTGTTGTATATCATCTAATCTGTTGAGAGCCTGAATAGAAAATATGGCAGAGGAAGGAGAACTTGTTCTTTTTGCTTCATGCTTGCCTGCTGAGAGGGAAACCTTATCTTGGCCCTTAGACCAGGATTTACACCTTCAACTTGCCCTGGTTCTCATGCCTTTGAACTTGGAGTGAATTATACTTCTGGATTTCCTTGGTCTGCAGTTTCAGCCTCCATAATCATGTGAACCAATTCTTCATAAACATACACACATGCACACACACACACACACACACACACACACACACACAGCTGTTGCTCTCTCTCTGGAGAACTTTAATAAAATCTTAGAAATGTAAAGAGTAAAAGAACCACATCTTCTTTATCCAGTTTCCAGTTGATGGGCACTTGGGCTGTTTCCAAGCTTTAGCTATTATGAACTGTGCCACTATAAACATGGGTGTGCATATATCGCTATAGTGTGATTCTTTGAATTCTTTGGGGAAGATACCCAACAGGGGAATAGTGGGTCAAATGGGACCTCTAGCCCTAGTTCTTTGAGGTATCTCCATACTGATTTCCACAGTGGTTGCACCATTCTGCACTCCCACCAACAATGGAGAAGGGTTCCTTTCTCCCCACACCCCTGCCAGCATTTGTTATTGGTTGATTCTTTATAGCAGCAACTCTTTCTGGAGTGAAGTGGAAAGAAAAAAAATGGAAACAAAATCTATGTAAATAGAGAAAGGTGGAGGGGGTGAAGGCCACACAGGTAATGGGGAAAAAATAAGAACCAAGATATATCAGGTACAGGTACAAGCACCCAATGATAATGTAAACGTGTTGTATACCTAAAATGTACCAATGGAAGAATTTAAGGGAAAAAAAAGAGATATAAAGGATAAATAAGCTCCAAAATGGAGGACAGATATTGGAAAGTAGGAAGAAAATATGCAAATGAGAAGGAAAGGAATGAGGATTTAAAGAAAAAACAAAAAAGAGTGGAAGGAAAACAATAGAAATAATGTATTGTAAATGGAGAGGGGAAGAAGGATTGAAGGGAAGGGAGGGGAATAGGGAAAACAGAATGAAGATACACTATATACAGGTATAAATTCCCTTAGATGAATATAAAGTCTGTTAAAAGTGTGCCAATAAAATTAATTTCAAAAAAAATGTTAGAAATGTAAAATACAGAATGTGAAATTCTCTCTTCTTTTGAGGCTGGGGATGTAGCTCAGTGGCACCACGCCTGCCTTGCAAGCACAAGGTTCTGAGTTCGATCCATGGTACTGAAAAATTCTGACCTCTTCTGATGGATTTCACAGCAGATTGAACATAGAAGATGACAGGATTTGTAGACTCAGAATGGATCAACAAAATACAGAGAAGCACAGAAAAAAAATAATGAAAGGACCAGAACAAAACTGCTAAGAGATATGGTGCATGATTTTAAAGTCCAGCAAATGAATAGCTAGAGTCTCAAGAACAAGAGCAAGGTTGGGACCAAAAATATTTTTTTGAAGAAATAACAGTCAAAAGCTTTGCAAACTTTATAAAATGACAAAAAACAAAACCACCCCTCAGTTTCAATAAATTTAATGAGCCCCAAGCAAAACAAATGCAGAAAACTTCAGCTATTATTATTCTAAAAACAGTAAGAGAAAATCTTTCAGAGAATTAAAAATACCAATAAGAAATCTACCAACCAAATCTGTATGCTATAAGACATCATTACTGAAACAGAAAGACCAAGCCTGTCAATCTGGAATTCTGTACCATACAGAGTGAAAATATCCCTCAAAAACTTGAAGAAATAAAATTTTTCAGATAGCCAAAGCTGAAAGAATTGTGGCTAGTAGATAGAAAATACAAGAAACACTAAAAGGTGTTTTTCAAATCAAACCAGATTGTTTCCAGTGGAAGACTAGGAATAGAAACTCAGGAATTTGTAACTTGTGCAAAAATAGTAGCAAAAAAGATAGCATTAACTATTATGGTAAGTTAAATTATTATAAGTTCCTTTCAGTGTTTGGGACATGATATAAGTATACTGTAATTACTTTTTCAATTTCTAGGGTGATCTCTAAAACAATGATACAAAAATGATTAATATACAAATCTAACAGGTGAATTAAAATCCAGTAGTAAAATGTATTTGATTAATGCAAAAGAAATAGGTGTTCTAGGTTAATAAAAATGAAAAAAAGGACTAAATAAGTATAATAGATAATATGAAATAGGAAGAAAAGGGCCAAAAGGAAAGGGGAAGTGAGAGGGGTAGGGGAAAGGAAAGAAGGGAATGGAATTAATATGAAAAAATGAAAAAATGGAAGCAAAATCTTTGTAAATAGGGAGGGATGGAGGGGTTGAAGGAAGAACAGGGGAAGGGGGAAAAAATAAGAACCAAGATAGATTATGTAAAGGTGCAAATTTCCAATGATGAATGTCATTATATTGTATACCTAAAATGTACCAATAAAATTAATTTTAAAAAAAGAAAAAATATAATTGTGACATTTTGGGTACGAAGTTGAACAAAGTGAACCAAGAGCTTCTACTTTGCACTTTCCATGTTATTTTAACACACTGTTAGAAACAATGCCTCCTCTACTGCAGCCTCTGTTTTCTTTCTCCCTCTATACTCATATGGGCAAGAATTGGAATTATTAGTCTCTATTAGCCCATTTAAATTGCATTTGGCAAGTATTAGATTCTACCACCTTCTCGATTCACTAGATGCTTTATCTAGTTACAAAGCTAACAGTACCAAAAAATACATATAAGGACGTGGTAGTTCTGAAGGCCAAGGAGCCCAGAGTTCATAAGGTATCAGGTTATCAGAAAATCCGTATTTTTTCCCCTTAAGAAAATCTTATTACTCTACCAGAGATCATCTGGAGGTAAGTCTGATTCTGCTTCTAAGATATGGAAAAGACTTTGAGAGAGAATGCAGTTTTGCTTTAGATTCCACCAGAAGGCAAGAGGACTTAGATTCTAGGATTTTGATATGCAAATCTCCAGTTCTCACCCGGGGCTCATTCCTTTTTTATTCATTTCCAGTTTTGTAAAGATGGTGATTTAAAAATTGTATCACAAGTCTTGGGAGTATAGCCTCTTCTGGTTTCTTTTTTTCCCCTGTTTTTCCCTAGCATCAATTTTCTTATTCCTTCTCTAAAAAACAGCTTTCTGAAACTTAACAAATTCTTGAAGAAACTTATAGAGCATTTAGGACTACAGAATTTCAAGGTTTACCTCAGCCCTAACTACATCATCATCTCTGCTGTTAAGAACCAGAAAATTTTTGTTTCAAGATATAGAAACCACTCTTCCAGATTATTTTTTAAAGTGCAAACAAAGACTTCTATCTACTAAAGATATTCTCTTAATGTGAGAACTACTTTTTCCAAAAGCATATAGCAAATAGCAGTGCCAGAAAGGCAGTGGCCTTTCCTAAGGAGAGCTGACCCATAGTTGTGGTTGGGTGAATTTCTCTATGAAGCCTATCCAGTTAAGGGTTATTCATCAGTCTGAGTATGTTATTAATGCAACTGCATGCTTTCATAGGCAAATGAGTCACATTTATTTCTGAATTGCTGCGTTTTGTAGGAATTCTTCTTCTTCTGTGTGTTTTGAAATTCCCTGGAGGATGTCAGGAAGATACCGAGTCAAAAGAATGGACAGTAGCCAGTGTTTCTTTTCACTTGCATTTTTTTTAGTAGGTTAATGAGTATCAGAATTTATCTTAATTTGAGCTTTATTATGCTTACATTGTAGCTTAATTTTTCTTCCAAAAAGATAAAAGTTTTGGGGAAATCATTCAATAAAGCAAAAATCAGAACAGAGACATACTCAATGTATTACTAATTGGAACAAGCGAACAAGAGAAAGAAAAATGAGTGTGCGTAAAAATGAAAAACACCTGTCAGACAACACTTACAGCTCAACTGACTATGGCTAACTTGGACTCCTGAGCAGTTTCCATGTTACCAGCCCATGTGAGACCCAAAAGCAGCAAAATATGTCATGAAGTTAACTGTCAAGAACTTCCCACTAAACATGTTTAAAGCACTAGACCTTCTTTTGGGGCCAAACCCAGTCGTGGATTGCCACCACCCAGAGTATTTCTGTCTTTACTTTCCAGACATTAGAGACAACTTACCAATGTTTATCCATAGACAAAACTTGAAAATACCTAGCTCTGATCAATCATATGCTAGAGTTCTAGATGATCTTTTAAATTAACCTTTTCTGAGTCCTGTTAAAAGCCAATGTTTTATGCACTGACCAGCAACTGTGCAACAATGGCGCCATCTACAGAATCATGTTGGAAAAAAGATGTATTGGAGATGAAGGTTTGATTTGGGGGTTGAGAGTGGAGTAATATATATATATATATATATATATATATATATATATATATTTTCAAGTATAGCACGTTACATTTTATTGTTTATATGCATTTAGTAGGCTAGTGCTATCTTTACATTTAAAGAGAAGCTCAATAGTTTTCACTTTTAAGAATTTATTTAAAAATATGAAAAGAAGGAATACAAAAATAAAACAAAGATGATAGTAAATTTGGATGAACAAGTCACCATCCATGTGTAGTGTTTGGATCATGACAAATTATATGGAGTACTGAGGGCAGTAACTTCATGGTGGCTTGTTTTCTTTATTTTTTATCTTCCAAGTGGTTTTTGGTCAGAACAATTACATCTCACGAAGGTGATTTTTGCAAGATGAGCCTAAAGTCTGCTTCTCTAGCACTTTCAAACATTTGAAGAGTCACCTAAAAACTGCTAATTACCTCTTTTTACATAAACTGCTAGAGTTTATTCTGATGTCTTTAACCTAACCCCAACTATAAGATTAATAGAAGCAAGAGGATATAGAAGAAACAAGTTACTGATTAAGCTGAGGCATGTAATGGAAGGGCCTCTGCTGCCACAGAAAACTAAATGTATCACTGGCTGTACAGTATTTACCTGCAGAGGCAGCATGAACAGCAGAAGATGGGTCTTGTTCATATACTTTTCATTTGTGCTCTTACAAGTTTATAAAGTGACAGTTACCCATATTAGAAGGTGTGATGGATGCATCTCCTAGACTCCAGGTCAATGCTAGATCCCCAGGGAGCCAGACCTCTAAGGAATCTGGGAAATGTATTCTTTAGCTTTCAGACTACAGTATGTGATAAGGTCCATTCCATTGGAATGGAGGTGCAGAGCTGTCCTCAGTACTGGTTTCACACGATTTTAGCCTAAAAGTGCTTCTTGTGTTCCATCAAACTCCCTTTCATTCTTGCTGCAGAAGCAGATTTTTGCTAATGACAGCTGGGAGTGTACAGTGCTTCCTAAATGTTGGTCATTCTTATATCTCAGTCAAGGCTAATGTTTGCTTAGTATTTTAGAAATTTAGTATCTTTAGCATTACCTATACAAATATATTGAAGAACTTGCAAGTGTGATATAATCATTATTTTTTCCTAAGCTATGTTAAGGTAAACCCACAACATTTACATTTCAAAGCATTCAACTACATACCATTAGAGGTTTACCTGCTTGCTACTTCTTTTCCACTTAATGGAAAGAATGCAGACTTTGAAAACAAGGATTCATTATAATGCATGTAAATGCTTGCCAGAACACACTCAATGACTCTGAAGATGATAAACTGAAAGATACTTTCTCTCATTTTTCAAATTCTTGTATAAAAATTGACCTCTCCAGAAATTAAAAATGCTCAAGTATCAAGGCATATAACAAATGTCATTTAGCAATTATTTTTAATGAGATGTGTTAGGATTCTACTCCATTAGAAAATATGGGACATAGTTTATAATACAGCTAATATTAGTGACAATATAAAAATGCTAAAATCCCTGTAATGTTTGAGTTCTATGCTTAAAATATGTGTATTTTTCTCTATGTATCTTATACTCCAATAAAAACTTTCTAATAACGAGAAGAAAATGTCTGTCAAAAAACATTATTCAAGTAAACCTGGGTGGGACATAATCAGGCAGGTTAAGTGAAGGATGAGACATATTCTAAGAAAATAGCAAACAATGAAGGAAGAGTAGATTTTCAGGTAGACTGAAGGTAGCAAGAAAAATATTTATATAATTGTGTTCTGGGAATTTTGACAGAGAGCATAGCATTTCAAATCCAAAAGCCTTTTATTCTGCAGCATAATACAGCTTTAAATCAAAAGAGAAAAATTTACAATTGTTGAAAATTACTCTTCACTTTCAGTTGGCTATTTTCTCCATAATTTGTGTACAAGTTGTAGCCTTTTTCAACTTTCTCTCATTTTTCTTTCCTCTTTGTCCTCAAATAAATATATATTTTTACAGTATATCACAGACACAGGCATTCTAAATATTGGTATTTTTCTTTCAAATGCTTGAAAAACGTAAGTATTTTTCATCTCAGAAATGTGTAACAATGGAGAGAGGAACTTGAAATAAACCTTAAATCTTGGAAAAAGACATGCAAATACTAGCCAATATATAATCACAGTCATATGAAGAAGTGAATCATAAAATGTTGGTAAAAACATAAAAGGTGAGCAGAATAAGAACACATTTAAATGCCTTGGAGACAGATATTTCCACCTAAAGAATAATTTACACCCAAAGTTTGTATACATTTCTAAGAGGCTCAAGTCATGACTAAAATAAATTGTAATTTAAAAATTAGTAAATCTGAATGGCCCTCAGAAGCATCACTTTGAAAATGAGTAACATTAGGGTGGATAGAAAACTGGATTCCACTGGAGGTGTTTGTCTTTTCACTTGTGGATGTATTTGATTTTTCTATGGCAGCAGCAGCAGCAGAGGCCCATGGCTGGATTCCTCATTATCCAGTGCCAATAGCAAAACCCGGAGTAACCATTCCCCTCGCTCAGATCGGGAAACAAGTGGTGTAGTCTTAGGGCCAGCAGTGGGTAGGGCATTTAGTCAAAATTTCCCACTCATCATTCTTGGATTCCAAAGAGCTAAAAAAATTTTAAAAGACCATTTTGGTTTTTTTCGGGGTTTTTTTTTGTTGTTGTTAAATTCTTTTATTGGTACAATGTAGGTATACAACACAATTACATTTCTCATTGAGAATTGTACCTTTACATAATACATCTTGGTTCTTATTTTTTCCCCATTCCTAGCCCTCCCTTCACACCC
>NW_004624777.1:1340746-1373624 GCF_000247695.1 Heterocephalus glaber
AAAAATTTAAAAGAAAAAAGGAGAGGTCGAAGATTTAGCTCAGTGGTTCCACCACCTGCTTCGAAATCACAAGGTTCCGAGTTTGATCCCAAGTACCAAAAAACAAATAAATAAATAAAAGAAAGAAGGAAATATCCTCAAATCCTCAAAACTAATGAAGAAAACAATGAGTCTAAAATGTTTCTTTCTCTGTATTTTTGAATAAGTGGTTTCTTTCCAGAATCTATAGTCTTAGAATCCAGGAAATCACAGTTTTCTCCACCTAAATTTATGGCCTATGGGTTTGTGAGGTTCTCTTCCCTCCCATTTCAGAGGCACATCTGTTCATACACCCTCAGGCTGTGGCAACCATTTAAGCCTAGGTGTGTTCGTGCTCATTTTAGTAGATGTGAAAGAAATCAGACCATTGATCTCTGCTGTATGTAGGCAGTGGGGCAGTAGTTCAAGCACACTCCTAGACTTAAGGCCAGCACTTTCAGACCCAGCCATCTCTGAAAACCATACATGTTGTGTCATGCCTGGCTTCTCACCATGGAGGGTGGGGCCCTGTGTCCTTCAAGCCTGAGCTGAAACTTCTCAGGGGGCCTATGCCTAGCCTGCAGTCTCTGCAACTGTCTCCCATGGCTGTCTCTCAGTCAGTCACGGTGGGAGGGTAACAGTGGAAAGTCTGAGGTAAAGTTATTCTGTAGTTGTTCTGTGGCTCAGTTTTAAAGAATCAATCCCTTCCCAAAATGGCTCCGGATTAAACATTCTCTAGCAATATGGTGGTCCTGCATTGGATTTTTTTTCTCCAACTCTAGCCTGCAATACAGAAGGAGTTATTTTCAGAGTAAAACCCTGCACTGTTTTTTGTGGGGTTTTTTAGTACTGGGGATCGAACTCGGGTCCTTGCGCTTGTGAGGCAGGCACTGTTTTTGAAGTTTACAATAATCATGAGCTTCACTGGGGCTCTTGCTGCTGACCTGGTCCATTATTTCTTCCTGGAGCTGAGGATCCTGGGAGCTTACTTTTTGTCTTCAGAGACAAGTGCCCCTTACCAGAAGCTGGGGCAAACTTTCTGGAATGCTTAGTCCTTTTCTCTGCATTGTGTTCAGTTTCTCTAGCTTTTCTACAGTTTCTAGTTTTCCTGCCAGCTTGCACCCATTTCCCAGAGATCTGCTGCTTCTTTTCTCTTCACTAAGTTTTTATTTTCCAGGCATGTGTATTGTGCATCCTAGAGAGGCTGTATTTTGCAGCTGATTGCTGCTCTGCCATCTTTTTTCCTCCAGACTTTAATTTATTGACAGAAAATTGGTATGCTCATATCTGGCATTACATGAATAAAGTTACTGAGCAGACCAAAGAATTTGGGTGTGGGATTCAGTCTGTTGATGACATGAACAGTCTGCTCAGTGAGATGGATTTCCTGAAGCCAATTACTATCACCATGTTCATAGTTCCTGGTGGGCCAGGTCTTCATCTGCCTAAACGCTGGGCCTGCACCTTGGATGAATCAGGATTGACCTTTCTATCCCCTTTCCTCTTCTATACTGAGCACTTAGCCAGTGTCACCCATAAACTATGATTCTAGTTCTACAGATGAAGAAATGGAGGTGTGGCCAAGGGATGACTTGCTGAGAACTCGGTTTTGCTAACTTTCTCTGACTTTCTTTGTCTCAGAGAAGTCAGGTCCAGGCCTGTAAAGACATTGGTCTGTACCTCTCACTGAGACTCTCTAGTATCAACAATGAGAATTTTGAACCCCAATCAAATTAGTAATACAAGATGTGAATAATTGTTTTAAAAAACTTTAAGAATGGGGGCCCACTTTTAGAGATTTCAGATAATAATCAACAACCATGTGCTTTGACTATCATAAGGTATGCTTGCCTAATAGTGGGAAACTGAAGAAAATATTACTATGTTTAGTTCTATATGTGTTTATAGTAGAATAGTAAAGGAGACATTGGTATGAGTTTATAGAAATAAAAATGATGATGAGGAAATACTATAAATGACTGTAGGCCAGCAAACTATATAACTTAAGAGTTAATAAATTCCTGGAATGATACTAGCTACTGAAACTGTCTCTAGAAGAAATAACAATCTAGATAGACATAATTAGCAAACAGATTGAATTAGTAATCAAGAAAGTCTGACTGAGGAATACCCAGGCCCAGATAACTTCCCTGGTGAATTCTGCTAAATATTGAAAGAAGAATTAACACATTCACAAACTGTTCCCAAAACAAATTAAAAATGGAATAAAGGAGAAGGGAGGCCAATATTGCCATAACACAAAAGCAGACAAAGACATCAAATGGGAAAAAAAATCTATAGACCAATATCTGTTATGATTATGAATGCAAAAAGCTTCACCAAAATAGCACCAAACCAGGTCTGGGAGTATACAGAGATTATATGCCCTGACCAAGTAGAATTTACTCCAGGAGGGCAAGATTTATTAAATGTGACAAAAATGTAATACATCATTTTAACTGAATAAAAGAAAAAATCACAAGAGCATTTCAATAAATATTATAGAAAAAGGAGAACTTATGAAATCTGATAAAAGGCATTTAAGAAAACCTCACAGATAAAGTCTTGCATAAGGGTGAAAAATTGCAAGTTGTTCCTCAAAGCCAGAAGTCTGATAAGGTGTCCACTCTTACTATCTTTATTTGACATTGTCTTAGAAATTTTAGAAAGAGCAAATGCTTAAGAAAAATACATTATCACTACCACAAAATGTTATTTTTTAAAATGTACTTGATGAAATGGTGTTGCTGATTGTATCACTTGGGCTAAGGTGTTGTTATCAATCTAGTCAGTGATCCTTCCTAGTATAATGATAATGAGATAGCCTCAGAGTCATTAGAGACTCAAAACTTAAAGACCAGCTATATCTGGAAGTCGCCTCTGAGAAATCATTCCATAGGGTTCTAATTACAAGCAAAAAAGATACTTACAATAATCAATTTCAAATATTAACCCAGGAGTTAAACCAAGGACAGTACCAAAAACAAAGATAAGAAGACATTTAAGCAAGGCACAAACTCAGACTTCCACCCCACCAAGGGTCCTTGGGGGAAATAAGGTGGAAAAGTCTGATAACCAACCACCTGGACACCCTGAAGTGATAGCACAGGAAGTAACAAAACAGATGAGTGAGGCTCTAGAAAAATTCAAAGCAGAAATAATCTCCCAGATATCTGCAGAGATGGTAAGCAGAGTGAAAGACATGATTAGAAGCTCTAGAACAGAAACAGATAAAAAAATAGATGAACTCAGAAACAGGCTGGAAGTCAAGAATACCCAGCATAAAGAAATGGAACCCATGAAACAGATTCAAACAGATATTCAGGAGATTAAAATTCCACTGAAAGTATGCACAGCAGACTAAGGGAACCTGAAGATAGAATATCAGGTATAGAAGATAGGATCATGGTTAAAGACCAAGAAAACAGAAATTTCTTAAAAATAGTAAGGGATCACAAGAAATCAATCCAACAGCTGCTAATGATGCAAAGAAGAATAACATAAGACTGATTGGAGTCCAGAAAAAACAGGAGAAAGCACAATTGACATAAGAAAAACTGTTCACAGAAGTAATAGTGGAAAACTTCCCAGACAGAGGTAGACAATTGGTAGACAATTGGACATACAGATAAGTGAGGCATATAGAACTCCAACTAGACATGATCAAAAAAACTCTACATCCAGACATATAATAGTCAAGATCCCAGAAACCCAACAGAAGAACAAAATCCTACAAGCAGTTAGAGAAAAGAAACAAGTCACCTACAAAGGGAAGCCCATCAGAGTCACAGCAGACTTCTTAACACAAACCCTCAAGTCAAGGACAGCCTGGAGTGAAGTATTTCAAGCCCTAAAAGAAAATAACTTCCAACCTAGACTGTTGTATCCTGCAAAATTATCTTTCAAAATTGATGGGGAAATTAGATACTTCCACGACAAAGAACACCTGAGAAATTTCATGAACACTAAACCAGCACTCCAGACAATTCTAAACAATATCTTAGAAAAAGACAATGAAGGTCACAACTCCATGAGGCCCAACACAGGGAAGCAGTTAGAAAACCTTATGATCATCTCAATAGAGGCAGCAAAAGCATTTGACAAAAGCCAACACCCATTCATGATAAAAACCCTACAGAAAATTGGCATGAAAGGTCTTTATCTCAACCTGATTAAGGCTATCTATGAAAAACCAACAGCCAACATCGTACTACATGGTCAAACACTGAGAACTTTCATGCTAAAATCAGGAGCAAGACAAGGATGTCCACTATCACCACTCCTGTTCAATGTAGTTTTGGAAACATTAGCCACAGCAATTAGACAAGAGAAAGAAACAAAAGGAGAAAAGATAGGAAAGGAAAAAGTTAAACTGACATTATTTGCTGATGATATGATACTTTACATAGAAGACCCAAAAAACTTCACCAAGAGATTTCTAGACTTAATTGACAGATTCAGTAGAGTAGCTGGATACAAGGTCAACACTCAAAAAACAGTAGCCTTCTTATACACAAATAACAGACTCACTGAGAGAGAAATTAGAGAAACAATGCCTTTTACAATAGCATCCCCCAAAATGAAATATCTAGGAATCAATCTAACAAAGGAAGCAAAAGTCCTGTATAAAGAAAACTACAGCATTCTGATAAAAGACATCAAAGCAGATATAAGAAAATGGAAAGACATCCCTTGTTCCTGGGTAGAAAGAACCAATGTAGTGAAAATGGCCATATTTCCAACATTGCTATATACATTTAATGCAATGCTGATTGAAATTCCAACAATATATTTCACAGAGCTAGAGAAAACAATCCAAAATTAATTTAGAACCAGAAGAGACCTAGAATAGCAAAAGCAATTCTAGACAACAGAGACATGGCAGAGGGTATCACAATCCCCAACTTGAACCTATACTACAAAGCTACAGTGATAAAAACAGGATGGTACTGGCAAAGAAACAGACCTGAGGATCAGTGGACTAGATTAAAAGATGCAGAAACAACTCCAGACATACTCAGCCACCTAATCTTTGACAAAGGAGTCAACCACCCTCGCTGGAGGAAAGATAGCCTATTTAATAAATGGTGTTGGAAAAACTGGATTTTAACCTGCCAAAGATTAAAACTAGACCCATAGCTATCACCATGAACTAAACTAAGATAGAAGTGGATTAAAGATCTAAATATTAAAATAGAAGCACTAAATTTGCTGGAAGATAAGTTAGGTAGAACTCTTGAAGACACTGGCATAGGAAAAGATTTCATGAACAAAACCTCAGTAGCATGGGAACTAGCAGAAAGAATCAACAACTGGGATCTCATCTTATTAAAAAGCTTCTGCCCTGCAAAAGAAAACACCAACAGAGCTAACAGACAACCTACAATGTGGGAAAAATTTTTTAGCCGCTGTATCTCAGACAAAGGACTACTATCTAGAATATACAAAGAATTGAAAAAAATTAGATCCCCCCAAATTCAAAGACCTAATTCAAAAATGGGCATCTGAAATGAACAGACATTTCTCAGACAACGAATTAAAGGCAGCAAACAAATATATGAAAAATTGTTCAACATCACTGGTCATCTGAGAGATGCAGGTGAAAACAACACTGAGATTCCACCTCATCCCAGAAAGAATGGCTGCTATCAAGAAATCAACCAATAACAAATGCTTCAGTAACAACCCTTCTCCATTGCTAGTAGGAGTGTAGACTAGTGCGACCACTGTGGGAATCAGTATGGAGATACATCAAAGAACTAGGACTAGAGGTCCCATTTGACCCAGCTATTCCCCTGCTGAGTACTGTCCCAAAAGAATTAAAAGAATCATACCACAGAGATATATGTGCACCCATGTTCATAGCGGCACAGTTTGTAATAGCTAAAGCTTAGAAGCAGCCCAAGTGCCCATCAACTGGAAACTGGATAAAGAAGATGTGGGGTTTTTTTATAAAATGGAGTACTACGCAGACATAAAGAATGAAAAACTAGCATCATTTATAGCTAAATGGATGCATATAGAGGCCATACTCCTAAGTGAAATAAATAGGACAATGTAAATACTGAATAGTTTCACAAGTGTGAGACACTGATAGTGTAAACAAGGGCTAAAATAATTAAAATGAATAACTGATAATTTGAAATAGGAAAAAAGGTCCAAAGATGAAGAAATGAAGGGTGGGGAAGGGGAAAGGAAAGGAGGGAAAGGAAAAACTATGAGAGAAGAAGAAAAATGGAAATGATGTCTGTGTAAATAGGGAAGGGCGCACAGGTAATGGGGAAAAAATAAGAACCAAGATACATCATGTACAAGTACAAACACCCAATGATAAATGTAAATGATTTGTATACCTAAAATGCACCAATAAAAGAACTTAGAAAAAAAAAAGAAAAAGAAAAACACATTATCAGGCTTCAAGATTGGAAAGGGAATGATAAAGCTATTTCCATTCAACAACTTTATGATCTTATATAGAAAAAATCCTAAAGCATCTATAATAAAAACAATCAGCTAATAGGGCCAAGGATTTAGCTCAGTGGTTCTGCCTCCTGCCTCACAAGTGCAAGGTCTGAGTTCAATCCCTGGTACAAAAAAAAAAAAATCAGCTAATAAATGAACTTAAGTTGGCAGTGTGTATAATCAGCTTATTAAAATAAGATGTATTTGTATATATTAGTATGTACAAGTAGAAAAGAAAAATGTTTTAAATTCCATTTAAATCACACCAAAAAGAACAAAATACTTAGAAATAAATGTAGTAAAAGAAGTACAAGTCCCATACACTAAAAAGCACAAAACATTGCTAAAACAAATTAAAGAAGACATAAATTCTGTCATTAGAAGAACATCCTGTTTTCACGAACTTAAAGACTTAGTACTATTAATATGGTGTTATGATTTAAACATGATTTATCCCTAATTGTTCATGTGCTGGAATTTTTGTACTCAGTATGGTGATGTTGAGGGGGTAGAACCTTTAGAAGAGGGGGAGTTGGGAGGTGGGGAGGAAGGAAGGGAAAAGAAAAAAAATCATGAAAGAAAGAAAAAATGGAAACAAAGCTTTTGTAAATAAGAAGGGGAAGAGGAGTTGAAGGGAGAGGAGGAGAATGGGGAAAAAAGAGAAATTAAGACATATCATGTACAGGTACAAATTCCCTATGATGAATGTGATCATTATGTATATCTAAATTATAGCAATAAAATTAATTTTTAAAAAGTGATAGGGCCTAGTGGAGGGTAATTAGTTATGGAGATGCTGCCTTTGGAAATGGGATCTCTCAGAATAAGTAGAGTCTCACAAGAGTGAATAGTTCTGTCAAGAGTAGGTTGTTATAAAAACAGTGAGCTGGAACCCTCCTCAATCTCTTACTTCCTTGCTTGCATACTTCTCTATTCTCCATGTGCCCATTTCACTTTCTACTTCTGTGCTGTATTATGGCACAACCAAGGAGCCTCTCTCAAGGATGCTAACACCTGGCTCTTGGGACTTTCCAAACAACAAAATTATAAGCCAAAAATCTGCAGGCATTTTATTATAGCAACACAAAACAGACTAATACAGATGGTTATACCTTCCAAGTTGATCTACAGATTCAATTTAATTCCTATCAAAATTCTAACAACTTTATTATTTTTTGCAGAAATTGAAAGATTATATTAAAATTCACATAGTAATACTAGGGATCCAGAAGGCTCAAAGTAATCTTTAAATGGAAGAAAAAAGTAGGAATATTCATACTTTCAGATTTCAAAACCTATGGTATAGTGACATTTGAAATAGGTTTGCTAATTACCAATCGCAAGATATGACTCACACAGCATGAAGAATTGCTATTATTCCAACTGCCTGAAAAAAAAAGTCCAAATAGTTTAACTCACTGTACTCTGGGCTACTGTTTAGGCCTACCATGCACTTGTTATTATTTGCCTTAGACTAGTGAAATCACACACACAAACAACATCAGTTATGCCAAGCTGGTGTCTTAGTCACTATCACATTGCTAGGACAAATTACTTAATATCTACAATTTAAAGAAGTAGTTTATTTTTGACTAATGGTTTTTAGAGCATTAATTTCTGGCTCCGAGGCAGGAAAATCATTGTAGAGGGTCTATAGAAGAAAGCTGCTTACAATCATGGTGGCCGAGAAGCAAAGAGAGAAGGGAGGAGGTAGAAAAGGAGGTATATACTTCTAGGTCACACCCACAATGACTCACTTCTACCCACTAGACTGCATTCAGCTCTGAACTCTTCAGTGAATTTATCCACTTGATAAACATAGCACCCCTTATGATCCAGTCACCTTCTAAAAGCCAAACCTCTGAATGCATGAGTCATTTGGGGGACATTCTAGATCTAAACCATAACTGTTTACTACTCAATAGACAGCAAGCGAAAAAAGAGTTAGATTCATTTTTGGTCACTCTTCAAGGCTCAAAAAATCTGCCTAGAGAAAATGGAGCCTTAACATACAGTTTGTATCACCACTGATGAACACTGAATGCCAGCCTGCTCTGGGTTATAAACTTCAGGGATGACAGGACACCCTGGGAAAACAATGAAGGATACCCTGCTTTCAGGGCAGACAGGAACAAAGTCTGGGCTGTCTGAGGTTTTCCTCTATAACCTGAAATGAAACAATTCCTAGAAGGGAAAGGAATGAGGCTGGGCTGTTTCAGACAGCTCCTCCCTTTCTCAGGATTTTGCATTTCTAGCACATTCTATAGCTATTCTTGAGAACTCCAAAGGAAGAGAGGAGAAATGAGTCTGTCCAAGGACACTTGAAGAACTGTTCTGCATTCATTAGGCAAGACAACATCATACTATCATAAAAATTCATATGTATATCAATGGACCAGGGATTCAGCTTAGTGGTTTCACTGCCTGCTGACTGAGCACAAGGACCTGAGTTCGATCTCCGCTACAAAAAAAAAAAAATTCATATGTTTATCAATGGAATGGAATTGAGGGTCCAAAATAAACCTAACCATCTCTTAGCAATGCATTTTTGAGTGGTAAGACAATCCAGTGTGGGAAGAATACTCTATACAGAAAATGATGCTGGGATAAGAGGATATTCATATGTCAAAGGGTGAATTTAGACTTGTACCTCAAAATGGATAAAAATTCTAAACATACTAGCTGTAACTCTAAAACTCTTAGAAAGAAACAAATGTAAATCCTTTAAGGGTAGATTAGGCAAACGTTTCTTAAATAATGAAACCTAAAGCTTCAGCAACCCAACAAAAATGGAAATAAATTGGACATGATCAATAATTTTGTACATCAAGTCACATAAATAAAAAAGTGAAAAGACAACTGCAGACTGGGTGAAAATATTTGCAAATTACAAACTTAATAAGAGGTTAGTGTTCAAAATATATTTTAAAAGAAACTTCAAACTCAACATTAAAAAGATAAATAACCCAAATTAAAAATGGGTGAAGGAAATGAATAGATATTTTGCCAAAGAAGACATACAAATGATGAACAAGTAAATGAACATTATCTTTAGTCATTACTGAAATGTAAGTCAAAACCACAACAAAATACCACTTCACACACACAGTAAGATGTTTATGATCAAAACCGTAGACAATAGTAAGTATTGAGAGAAATTATGTCTCTCATACATTGCTGGTAGGAATATAAAATGTGGCAAGTACCATGAAAAGTAGTTTGATAGTTCCTCAAAAAGTTAAAAATAAAGCTACCTTTTGAGCCAGTGTTCTACTTCTAGGCATATACTGAAAAGGATTAAAATACTTTTTTTGAACAAAACTTGTGCAAGAATTTTCATAACAGTCTTATTCACAGTAAAGAAAAGGTGGGAGAAAAAACCCAGTGTCCACCAAATGATTAACTGATAAGGAAAATATGGTACATCTATATAATGAAATATCATTCATCGCTAAAAAAATGAAATGTTCATGTATGTAGTAACATGATGAATTTTATAAACATTGTATTATGTGAATGGAAGCAGACAAAAGATACTGGAATTTGGGAGCAGCCTGGGTTAAGGAAAGATAGGCATTGTGTGATGGTATCTTGGCTATTGGATCCTCCCCAAGAAGATATGCAAAGAGGTCCATAGAAGATACTCAGAGTCAGAGAGCTGACATTTTTACAAAGATTTTATTGAGTAATAAGCAAGGTAGCCTTATGGGAAAGGAGAGTATACTTGGAGAGATACATGCAGGCCAAGCCAAGAGTTCTCAACTGCACTGGGGATAATAGTGGGGTATTTTTTTTGTTGTTTTCTTAGTTTTGGGGGAATAGTTGAGAGTGGTAATAATTAATGAGGCTTTCTTCCAATTAATTGTGAGCCTGCACTCTCAAATTAGGAGGGAAAGTTTTTGAACTTACACGGTTTGAGTTGGAATATGGCAGCCAAAGCCTATTGAAGGTCCAAACCATAATGCAAATGTATATAGATGAGTCCCAATAGGCTCAACATTAGTCACCCTGGGTCCTGGGTTCTTGGGGTGTGCATACACAGGCCTCTGAGTCTTAACAGAGTAAATGTGAGGAACTTAAAAAGGCTACAGAGGACCCATTAAAGGAAGCTTTGAGATGACAAACTGGAAATTCAGACCACTTTTTGTCTGAAAGTGCGGAACTTCCTCCTTTAGCTCACCTACCACTGTTCCAGCTTCAATACCTGTCTAGCTAGCTACCTACTCTAGTACACACAGATTGTCTGATTCCATTTATATGAAGTATCTAGAATAAGTAAATCCATAATAACTGAAAAACAGATTAATGGTTTCTAGAGGCTGGGACAAGAGCTGTGTAGGGAGTAAGTACTAATGAATATAGTGATTCACCCTAGGGTCATAAAAAATTCTAAACTGAGATGATTTCTCAACTTTGTGAATATATTAAACACTACTGAATTTTATTTTTTAAATGGAAAAATTTATAGAATATGAATTATATTGCAAAAAATCCTGAATTTAAAAAATAAAGGCAAGTACACTTTACTAAGCATTAAAATAATTTTTCTTGCCATTATAAAAATGAACCAAATTCAACTCATTGTACATCCTTTTCAGGTTTTCTTCCCCATGACAACCAGAAAGGAGTTAAGCATTTCAGATTTTTCAATGCCCAGGAATAGTCTATTAGAAGAAGTAAATTATCCAAAACACACACACACACACACACACACACACACACACACACACACACACACATAAAAGACAAGGGAGGAAGGCAAGAAGATGCATGGTAAAATAAGAGTAGGAGAGAATATAACAAAGAAATCCCAATTGGAAAAATGTTGGTCTTAATTTGGAGATTCATTCATCATTCTTATGCATAAAACAGCGAAGAAATTAAGAGGATTCTGGGAATGTGACAAAATAGAAGGCACCAGGAATCTATCAATAAAGTTACACTGTCAGAATCTGATTTAACTATTTTAGAACTCAGTACCCTACTCAAGGCTTGCAACTTCCAGCAGGCTTGGACAGTAAACTGTGATTGATATTAGTCAGTTTCAGTTAACACAATCACAGCTACCCATCCTACATCCTGGGACTGGGGCAAGCAGTTATACACATATCCTAGAGCAATCTGTACAAGCATGTAGCAGCCAGGTTGTTAAAAAGGACCTTGTCCTCCAAATATTTATATCTTTGCTCTAATCATCAAATGCTGCTTCTGGACACAGAGGTATAAAGAAACAGGAGGCAAAAATAATAAAATACATAGGAATTAACCAAGAAGGTGAAAGACTTGTACAATGAAACCTACAAAGTATTGCTGTAAGAAATTAAAGAAGATATAAATAAATGAGAGCATATCCATGACTATGGATTTAATATTGTTAGACCTACACTACCCAAAATGATCTATAGAGTCAATATAATCATCACAAAAATCTTTTTTTTGCAAGAATAGGAAATATATATATATCTTAAAATTCTTATAGAATCTCAAGGAAACCTGAATAGCTAATACAATTTTGAAAAAGAACACAGCTGGACAATTCACAGTTGTTTTGCTTCAAAATTACTACAAAAGCCACAATAATCAAAACAATGTAATACTGGAATGAAAATAGACATGTAAAACAATGGAATAGAATGGATATCCCAGAAAGAAACCATATGGTCAAATGCTTGACAAAAGTCCCAAGATCATTAAATAAGGAAAGAGCACTGTTTTCAATAAATGGTTCTGAGAAAATTGGATACACATATGCAAACGACTTGGTTAAAAAAATGGACAAACCGTTCAAATAAACAATTCTTCAGAGAAGGTACCCAATTGATCATAAGCACATGAAAAAAATACTCAACATCAAAAATTACCAGAGAAATGCAAGTCAAAATTATGAGATACTGACTTATGCTTTGTAAGATGGCTACCATAAAAAAATAACAAGTTTTGCTGAGGATTGTGAAGATAGTAGACCCTTGTGCACTGTTGGTGAGAATGTACAGCTCTGTGGAAAACAGTATGATATTCCTCAAAAAGTTAAAAATAGAATTACTGTAATTTCACCCTTCTCCACAGTTTTGCTGTGGATTCAGTTACCTGTAGCCAACCATGATCTGAAAATATTGAATGGAAAATTCCAAAAGTAAATCATAAATTTTAAATAACTTATTGCAGTATGTTGTTATAATTGTTCATTTTTATTATTATTGTTATTAATCTCTTATTCTTCCTCATTTATAAATTAAGCTTTATCATAGGTTTGTACATGGTATGATCAATATATGATGAATGTTTAAATTAAATATTTATTACAATAAAAGGCACGTTGCACCGTAAAGTACTCCCCATCACTTCAAAAACATTTATCCCATCATATTCACTATCTGAAGCAGTTCTAGAAGTCCTCTTTTGTGAGTGTCTTTTTAAGATGTGATCAAAATGATGGTGAATGAATTTGCCAAGTGCCCTCCAATGGGAATGCAGGCTGATAAACACATCATAGTGTGTCCTCACTCATCACTGTGGGGAGCGGTGTCAGCCAAAGAAGCTCCATTTTAAGTTTACCCTCCCTTGTAAATAGTTAGGAGATTATGTTATGGGGAACCGTGTCCTTGCCAACTCCGATGCCTACCTTCAGAGGTTGCCTTAAAAACAAGATGAACGTTCTGTAACCTCAAGAAACAAAGTAGCCCATGAGGGCGGGGAATGTTCAGAAAACTAGTAAACAAGGAAACAGGTGTTTTTTGTATAAAGGTCATAATTAATGACCTAACTCACTGAGTGTATAAAAGAGAGGTGTAAATAAACTTGCTTGCTCAGTCTTGGGAGCCCTCCCGACTCTGTCTCTTTGTCCTATTTTCTCAGTCCTCCTTTCCCCCATTCAGGAACCTTGCGACTGGTGATGGCTGGTCCGTCACACATCACAAGATCTGGCACCATACAACTTCTGGCTCTTCCTCAAAGTCAAAATGACAATGAAAGATGAAAGCTTTGAATTAAGTCAGGACATTGAGGCAGCCACAAAAGCACAACTAAAGGCATTCAATGAAAGAGGACTCTTATAACTCCTTCAGAGAGTGGCCAGAAGAATGGGATCAGTGTGTTTGAAGTGAGGGGAAGTATTCTGAGGAGGATTAATGGCAATGTGTCTAAATGTAGTACATTTAAAAAATCTGAACATTCACCTCGTATGTACTCTATAGGATGAAATAGCATATACAGAGTTCAGTTCTGTCTGCAGTTTCAGGCTCCATACAGATTGGGAAGAATTACCATAGTAAATAATTCAACAATTCCTCTCCTGGATGAAAACCCAAAAGAACTGAAAATAAGGTCTTGAAGAGGTGTTTGTATACTCATGTTCATTGCAGCATTATTTTTTTTAATTCATTAAGTTTATCGGTACATTTTAGGTATACAATATGGTGACATTCATCACTGGGAATTTGTACCTTTACATGATATATCTTAGTTCTTATTTTTTCCCCATTCCCCCTGCCCTCCCTTCAACCCCTCTACCTTTCTCAATTTACAGAGACTTTGTTTCTGTTTTTTCCCTTTCTCATATTTTTTCCTTTCTCTTTTTTCCTTTTCCCTACCCCTCCCACCTCCCTTTCCCCTTCCCCTTCGCACCTTTTCTTTCTATTTCACAAACATGGAAGTAACCTAAGTGCCCATGGACACAAGAATAGATAAAATGTGATATGTACACAGTGGAAAATATTCATCCTTAAAAAAGAAGAAAATTCTGACATGCTACAACATAGGTGAACTCAAGTGAAATAAGCAAGTCACAAAAAGACAAACACTGTAGGATTCCACTTGCATGAGGTAAGTAAAGTAGTCAAAATATTAGATACAGAAAGTAAAAAGGTGGTTGCTAGTGGCTGGGGAAAGGGTAAATGAGTAGTTATTGTTTAATGGATATAGATATTCAGGTTTGTTGTTGTTGTTGCTGTTTTGTGGAAGCAGGGATCAAACTCAGAACCTTGTGTTTGCCAGTCAGGTAGGCACAGCACCACTGAGCTACATCCCTGGCCTGTAGATAGTTAGTTTAGTATGATAAAAAGTTATGGAAATACATAAGGTGACAGTTATACAACATCATATTAACACTTAGAAATGGTTAAGATGGTAAATTTTATGTTATATGTATTTTGTCATATAAAAAAGATTGAAAAATAAAACTATTTCAGAAAAAAATCTTGAAACAGAATAATAGTAAAGAAATAGAAGACTGAAAAAAAAAACTATCACAAATTTCAGGATATTAAACATCAGTCTATCATAAATGAGCTTCGGGATAAAAATATTAAATACTGCCTGGGATTTGGCTCACTGGTTCCGGCACCTGCCTCACAAGAGGAAGGTCCTGAGTTCGATCCCTGGTACAAAAAAAAAATCTTATATATTTAAAAAATATATCTGCTTATTTAAGGCCTTTTTCCTTCCAATTTATGGTCTTTTTTTATTGGGTTATATGTGATAACTGTTCATTATGTCCAACATACCCTCCTGCATTCCAAACTGGCCAATTTCTTCATAGTACCCTATTGTCTCTAACGTGCCTGTTTTACCTGAATTTTTTTCTGCCTTCCTTACACCAGTATGGACTATAAGCCGGTAGAATGAGCATTTATTTGTAGTAAATACTCAGTGCATTAGCCACACTAGGCAATTAATAAATACGCATTAAACTAATGTGTGCATAAAGTACAGCTTCATTGTTTTGGCAAAGGGAGAAGAATCACAACATCAAGCACAATCATATTTTAATTTACATATATTTGCATTTATTTATTAGCCTTTCTATGGTAACTTCATAGTTGTGAGGCAATAAAATGTTTACAATGTGAAAAACAGTATTTCTATTTTAGTGGACAAAATAAGAATATCTGCTGTCCTTTTAGGTCTTGATTTTTATACTCTCAATGATGTGAAAAAGAAAAACAATCATCAGACCAATGGCCCCAAACAGCTATTGGAGTCAAAAATTTGCTTTAGTTATCTCAATTTGAATTATTCATTTACCTGAATTTATTTTTATTGTGTACCTCAATTTTTTCTTCTCTTAAAATTTTACTTAATTGTGTAACTAATCTGTTTTTTATTTCTTGTGAAAATCATGTTCCTAGAAAAATTTAGTGTGTAGACATTTAAATTAAGCCTATATCAGGCCGGGGATTTAGCTCCATGGTTCTGCCATCTGCCTTGCAAGTGCAAAGACCCAAGTTCAATCGCCAGTACCAAAAAATAAAAAATAAAAATAAAATAAGCCTATATGATGAGGCATAAATTTCCATATAAAGTTTAAAGAAATAAATATTAACAGGAGTAGCCAGTGTACAATGTTTTGACTATACTTCCTGACAACCTAATAAAATGGTAACTTTATAGATAGAATTTTGTTAGTTTTTAATCTTTTTAAATTAAAAATTGAATTTAAAGCATGTAAATAGATATGGTATGTTTTACATTTCTAAGTTATTAGTTTTAAGTTTTAACCCCTACAATTTCATTGAATACTACAATCTAACTTTATCCTATAAATAATGAATGTGAGATTCAAAGTAGTGAAGTGACTTACCCATGATTCAGCAAACAAGTGGCAGACATGGAAACATGAACCTAAGAAGTTCATGTGAACACATGCAGCTGCCTGGAGAGAGGGAGCCAGTGTCCTACGTCAGAGCAGCCGCCGCCGACTGGGCCCTTAGGGAGGAGGGGGCGAGAAAATGGCAGACGACCCCAGTGCTGCCGACAGGAAAGTGGAGATCTGGAAGATGAAGAAGCTCATTAAGAGTTTGGAGGCGGCCCGCGGCGGCAATGGCACCAGCATGATATCACTGATCATTCCTCCCAAAGACCAGATTTCACAAGTGGCAAAAATGTTAGCACATGAGTTTGGAACTGCATCTAACATTAAGTCACGAGTAAATCGTCTTTCACTCTTGGGAGCCATTTCATCTGTACAACAAAGACTCAAACTTTATAACAAAGTACCTCCAAATGGTCTGCTTGTTTACTGTAGAACAATTGTAACAGAAGAAGGAAAAGAAAAAGTCAACATTGACTTTGAACCTTTCAAACGAATTAATACATCATTGTATTTGTGTGACAACAAATTCTATTCAGAGGCTTTTACAGCACTACTTTCAGATGACAGCAAGTTTGGCTTCATTGTAATAGATGGTAGTGGTGCACTTTTTGGCACACTCCAAGGAAATAAAAGAGAAGTCCTGCACAAATTCACTGTGGATTTTCCAAAAAAACATGGTAGAGCTGGTCAGTCGGCCTTGCGTTTTGCCCGTTTAAGAATGGAAAAGCAACGTAACTATGTTCGGAAAGTAGCAGAAACTGCTGTGCGGCTGCTTATTTCTGGGAACAAAGTGAATGTGGCTGGTCTTGTTTTAGCTGAATCAGCTGACTTTAAAACCGAACTAAGTCAATCTGATAAGTTTGATCAGAGTTTGCAATCAAAAGTTTTAAAGTTAGTTGATATATCCTATGGTGGTGAAAATGGATTCAACCAAGCTATTGAATTATCTACTGAAGTCCTCTCCAATGTGAAATTCATTCAAGACAAGAAATTAATAGGACGCTACTTTGATGAAATTAGCCAGGACACAGGCAAGTACTGTTTTGGAGTTGAAGATACACTAAAAGCTTTGGAAATGGGAGCTGTAGAGATTCTAATAGTCTATAAAAATCTGGATATAATGAGATATGTTCTTCATTGCCAAGGCACAGAAGAGGAGAAAATTCTCTAACAACAGAACAAGAGAAGCATAAATCTCATTTCACAGACAAAGAGACAGGACAGGAACATGAGCTGATTGAAAGCATACCCCTTTTAGAATGGTTTGCAAACAACTATAACAAATTTGGAGCTACTTTGGAAATTGTCACAGATAAGTCACAAGAAGGATCCCAATTTGTGAAAGGATTTGGTGGAATTGGAGGTATCTTGCGGTACCGAGTAGATTTCCAGGGAATGGAATACCAAGGAGAAGATGATGAATTTTTTGACCTTGATGACTACTAGGTAGTTGACATGGGTCCGGCAAAACGTGCCTCACCCTCCAGCATCCAACCCAAGGAGCATACCTGTGGTGGAATCCAAACACAACCCTACCTTACAATTGAAACATTTCCAGAACTTAATCTGTGAGCATTGGATACTGAAAAGAAAACCAAAACAATACCAGACCCAGTGCTACACTTTGGTTTGTCATGCTGTCAGCATAGCAGCCTACAACTAAGTTTCTAAATGCCACTTTGGAGTAATTTAAAAAAGAATCACAGTTTTTACTTTTACTCGATGGTGAAATTGGTTGCTCTTGTATTTTATGAAAAAAAAATTTTTTTTAACCTTCATGCATAGAAGCAACAATACTTTAATGCTGTAAACCTTCAAAAGTTAATAGAAGTGAGATCATTCTGGTTTGTTTCTGATTTTTATTGGAGAAAAATTAAATTGCTGCATTTTGCAGTGACCCATTTACATGGCATTCTCAGCTTAGACTGCATAAGAAGAAATATATATGGTGAAATGTAGGAATCATTTCTCTCCTGGTCTCTATTTAATGTTGAAAGGGTGAGCTAATAGGAAGCAATCTCAACTTCACTCCTTCACTCCCCTCCCCAGACTGTCAGTTTCAAGGATGCAGATTGCGTTGCAATGTCAAGCTGACTCATGAAGCATCAGGGCCAGTGCACTGTTTACTTCCATCTGTTTGACAGACACATCTGTGCCCAGCCTTTGGGAGCCTTTGTATCACTCACTTGCTTTGACAAGGGTCCTCATAATCTCAGCCTTCTAAAAACTGGTTTAGGAAGGATATGATGGGGCTTCTGCGCTCTTGCTGGGATTGGGAGAAATAAAACATGCAATTTAAGTGGAAGCAAAAAAAAATTAAAGATTATTTTATTTTGCTTGGGTGTATCTTTGGTAAAAGGGAGGAGGTCATGTTTCCTTAGGGTGTTGGGTGTCATGAGATTATGTGAATGTTTTGATTTTTTTTAATGAACTACAAGTTTTTCACAAGAACAGATGTATGACTGTGCATGTAATTATGAACCCCTCGTGGAGTTGGGGCATCTGTTTCAAATGTGGGACTTAACAAGCACTTCTCACTTGAGAAATGATGGGAGGAGGGTGGGAAGGACAGGGGTGGGAAGGGATGGGATGCAGCTTCTGGCACCATGGACTAAAACCATGTTTGATCCAAAAGTTGACCTGAAAACCTGAAGTTTATGCTTTGCAGCTGGGCCATAATTCGGGCTGGCTGACATGCAAGGTCAAGGTGTTCTCAAGGTGGTGATAGTAAACAAAGCATGTGGGATGTGCCCAGTGGTAGCAAAGGAAAAAGATACATACCAAATGGACTTTGAAGGACCAAAGGTTTTTAAAGTCAGTTGGTATCACCCCCACACTGACAGGGTAGTGGGGTGCATTTGGTTTTCAAGTTGGGTAGTTTTAACACTCTAGTGCCTGACTGCTGTTCTTCACTGACTTGACTCAGTCACTCATAGCTTTACTGGTCTGAACCAGCTCCTTGTTCCCAGGTTACAGACCTGCCTATCGTTCCAATAATCCTGTTTCACTTGAATGAAGGGAGTGTGTCTTAAATGTAAAGCTTCTGGTTCTTACACACTGTACTCTGAGGTCCAAATTACTGTCTGTCAATGTGTAATCTGATGTCTCAACCCCAGTGAGAAGAGTTGATTCTTTGGTGTTCACCGATGTGGGAGGTTTCACTGGAACAGGCTTTTGCTTTGGGCTCTGCTGTTTGTTTGCAGAACACTCACGAGCAAGCAAACATGCTCTCTTCATAGCAGTACCTTAGGGTTTTGCCATTGTAAATGGGTCTAATATGATATGACAAGACCAGAGAAATTGGATGTAAATTTACATTTTTGAATATGCATGTTGTTACATATGATGCATTTAGGGTATGCAGCTCCTTTTGTAGTCTTTATTTTTACTATTTAAGTTTGGAAATGATGCCAAATTTTTGTATTTCTTTAATCAATGTGTTCTTTTCGGTGATATATATTACATTATATATTGATGTGTGTATCAATATATACTGATATGTATTACACTTACACATACAAACACATAAATAAGAGGGGGTGAAAACCGTAGCCTTTGCATTCTCTATAGCCTCTGCAGAGAGATCCTAAGCAGCAAAATCTTGGTGTTGTGATGTACAGAAATGGAGAAGAGTATTAAACCATATTTAAGAATAAAAAAAAAAGTTCATGTGACCTTCACCTATGTTCTCTCCATATTCCAGTGATGACTAATAAGCCAGGGAGTAGGGAGGGACGCAGATATGTTGTCTTATGTCATCAGGAACATCTTTCCAAATTAGGAAGCTCTGTCTTGTTGCATTGAGCAGAAATGCCCAAATAATTATCCTACTTGAGAAAAGTCCTAGTCATAACCAGTGAATTAACCAAGGCTTCCCCATCTTTCATTTCTTCCTGCACATTATGTTCGACAACTGAGTCACACACTGACCCAGACCTTTTGTTAATCCCCCTGTTTCATCTTCCTACTCAGGCTGACCCAGATGTTTCATAAATGGAAGATGTGAGGGTTCCCATTAGAGTTTTCAAAAAATGTCATGATCATGAGATGTAAAATGTCAGATAAATGAAGAACTTATCATAAAATTCTCAAGGGCAATGATTCAAGGTCACAATCTTGTTTCCTGTTAAAACATTCTTTTCTTTAGCAAGGCTTCATTCAGTAAGTACCTCATACACAATAGCTGTGTTTCTACTGTGCCAATGACCCAAATTATTTATAAATACAAAGTGAGAAAAAACTCTTAAGACTGGCATAAAAAAAGATGCATATCAGTTCAAATGAAATAATTACTGTACCAATATGATGCATAAAGTACATACATATTGATAGTTTCCCTCACCTTAAAATGGCTGCTAAATAGTTGCCTTCTCCTTCCCATGATACCCTGCTTCCTGCCTAAACTCAGTCCCAAGATGGCTCCTGTCCCACCCAAATTGGCCTTCTCCTTTCCATAATACCCTGTTTCCTGCCTAAAACCCAAGATGGCTTCTCCCACCAAAAGACAACCTTCTTCTTCCAAACATGCCCCTCTTCCCACCAAAAGAATTACCTGATATTTGCTGCCTTCCTAGCAACTAGTGATGTCACAGGCTCCTCCAATCCCAGTCACCACCTTTCAAACCCTCCAATCCCTAACTGCCACATCCCCCAAACCCAACCCTAGCTCCCATAAAAACTCTCCCTACCCTGGCCATACTGCTGCACTCCTTTGTTCAGAGGGAGCCTAGCAGATTGTTTCTTCTCCTTAATAAAGGCTTGTTGTGGTACTGATCTGGTCTTAGTTTTCAGCTCTTTTACCTGACATATCTGTTGCTGAAACCCGGGAGGTAGGCAGTCGATTAAGTGATGATCCCCAGAGGGTTGGGGTCGATTGGCCTTTTCGAACCACCTCTGCCAAGCCAGGACCTTCTCAGGCTCTGTGCTTTTGTCATTGCTGAAGCTACACATCCACATCATCCACACCAGTCACCGATCTCTGGGTGAGTAGGCAGTTCAGCCTCCCTCTCATCAGGTCCTCTGTCTCATTCTCATTCTCTCCATCTGGGGACTTCTCAGAAATCCAAGCACTTGGCCAGAGAGACCCCTTGGCTGCTGGGCCCAAGACCGTGTCCCTGTGGGATGCCCCATGAGCCCAGCTCCTCTCATTCTCTCCCTCCAGAGACTCAATTGGAGATTGTCAAAGGGGACAAGGACACTCCTCCTTTTTGCCCTTCTCCTTGGGAGCTGCCTCCTTCTTGCCTGTCCTAACATGGGAGCCCAACAATCCAAATCCCCCCTCAATGCCTCTAGGCTGCCTCCTGGAACAACTCTGGCCCCTTGGTTTGTTGGAACCAGACTTTAAACCAAACAAACTTGTTTTCTATTGTAATCCGGTTCGGCCTCAATACAAATTATATAATGGATCTCAATGGCCTTTTGCATAATTTCTGTCAATGTAATGGCAAATGGTCAGAAATCCCCTACCTACAAACCTTCTATCTATGCTCTCACCCCTCTCTGTCAAACCTGTTCACCCTCTCAGATACTTCTCGCCCAAACTCCACCATCCATCCCTCCCAACACTGACGTGTTCAGTCCTTCTGATCACTCACCATTCACACTTCCCCCACCTAATAACCCATCCAGCTCTTCTTCCATCTCCTTGTGCACTTCTTCATCTCTGCTATCTTGTGGCCTGCCCTGTTCTCGCTACCCTACCCTTCCAACATTGGCCTGGCCACACAGATGCCTCTCTGAGAGGCTCCTGGGACTGAAGGCATTGAGTACATTGAGCCTTCTCTTTCTCTGATCTCTCTCAAATTGAAAAATGCTTAGGCTCTTTCTTCTCCTTTCCTGATGTTTATATTAAAAAATTCCACTCCCTTACTCAGTCCTATATGACCTGGTGAGATGGCTACACAATTCTCTCCACTACTCTCTCCCCAGAAGAGCACCAGAGAGCCTGGAGGGCAGCCCAGGTGGCAGCAGAAGATTTCCATGCCACACACCAGAGCAAGCTAGTGGGTATGTGGGCAGTACCAGATACCCAACCTGATTGGACTTACCAGGATGATCACCCAGGCAGGGACCTCTGAGATTATATGATTGTCTCATGGAAGGCTTAACGAGGATTTCCCAAAAGACAATAAATTTTGACAAGATCAGAGAGGTCCCTCAAGGACATCCAAGAAAATCCAGCACAGTCTTTCCCAATTGGCAGATGCTCTTCAGAAATATACCAAGATTGATCCTACATCTCAGGTGGCCATGATTGTTATTAACACTCATTTCATTTCATAGTCTGCTCTTGACATTAGGAAAAAATTTAAAAGGGTCAAGGAGGGCCCCCAGGCCATGCAAACTGAGCTCCTCAACATCACCTTTAAGTTATTCAATAACCTTGAGAAACAGGCAAAACAACAAAAAAATGGCTAATTATCAGATGCTGGCAGCAGCCCTACAGGGCAAGTCGCCATCCTACAAGAAGACATTCACCCATGACAGGCCCCCCCCCGGGGCTTGTTTTAAACTGAGCACTGGGCCAATGAATGCCCCAATCCCAAACCACCACCTGGTCCCTGTCCTGACTGCAATCAGATGGGTCACTGGAATGTTGACTGTCCCCTTTGGTGAAAAGGTAAGAGTCCATCCCCTCCTCAAGTCCAGGCAACAGGTACGGAGACATCTCTGTCAGAGCTCACCAGGCTGGCAAAGGAGGATTGATGGGTGCCCAGGGTCATCTGCAGCCCCCACATCCATCACTTCCAATGAGCCCAGGGTAACTGTCAACATCTCAGGTAAGCCTATCTCTTTCTTGCTTGACACAGGGGCTACATACTCAGCCTTACCACAATACTCAGGCCCCACTTGTCCCTCCACAGTAACCATTGTGGGGGTTCAAGGGATGCGTCAAACCCACTATTCACCCCAGCCCTAGCTTGTTCCCTGTTAGGCAGCACATTTTCACATAGTTTCTCAGTTATTCCTAGCTCTACTACTCCCATTTTAGGGAGGGACATTCTAGCTAAATTCAGGGCCTCACTCATTCTCCACATGACCAATTCAGACCCTACTGGCATCCTGCTGCTCCTGGCTGCCCCCCTGACTGACTCAATCTCCAACCCTACCCCACCTACTTGCAAGGCACCTTACATTGACCCCACAGTCTGGGACACCTCCACCCATTCTGTTACTAAATGTCACCCTCCCGTCCAGATCTCCCTCAAGGATGTCACTCATTTTCCAAATGTTCCACAATACCCCATAGCATTAAGACATCTAAAAGGACTAAAATCCATAAGCACTTGCCTACTTGATGAGGGGGTTCTCAGATTCACTCACTCCCCCTACAACACTCCTGTCTTTCCAGTCCTAAAACCAAATGGCTCCTACTGATTGGTGCAGGACCTGAGGGCCATCAATTCCACTGTACTTCCTATACACTCTGTTGCTCCCAACCCTTTCTCTCTGCTGTATCACATTCCCTGTTCCTCTTGCCATTTCACAGTTTTAGACCTCAAAGATGTCTTTTTCATCATCCCCTTATACCCCAACTCACAAGACCTCTTTGCATTTACATGGACTAACCCTGATACGGGACACTCTCAACAACTTACTTGGACAGTTCTCCCACAGGGTTTGTGGGATAGCCCACACCTCTCTGGACAGACTTTGGCTGTTGATCTCTTAAATTAAACCTGTCACCCTCTAAGCTACTTCAATATGTAGATGACTTGCTCTTGTGCAGTATCACTCTTGAACTCTCCCAACAACACATGGCCTCACTGCTCAACTTCTTGTGTTAAAAGGGGTACTGGGTCTCAAGGGACAAAGCCCAACTCTCCCAGCCCACAGTACAATATCTCAGGGTTAAGATCTCATATCAACAATGAGAGATCACTTTAGACCATAAACAGCTTATTCGGGACCTTCTGGTTCCTTCCTCCAATGCTGAGATCCTGTCTTTCCTGGGACTTGCTGGCTTTCTTCACTTATGGATAGCCAATTTCAGTCTACTTGCTAAACCCCTGAATGAGGCTTCCAAGGGAGAACCAAATGAATCTAAAGATGACACATCCATCAAGGGACTGTTTCTCAAACTTCAGGCTGCCATCCTCTCTGCCCCGGCACTAGCTCTTCCAGACCTCCAAAAACCATTCACTCTCTAGGTCACCAAGTGAGTGAGACTGGCATTGGGGGTCCTGGCACAGAACATTGGGTCACATTTTGTCCCAGTTTCTTACCTATCTAAACAACTTGACCACACTGTCTGGGGCTGGCCCACATGCTTATGCACACTGGCAGCCACCTCACTCCTAGCCCAAGAGAGCTCTAAACTAACTTTTGGTCAACCAATGACAAAGTCACCTCATCACTTACAAGACCTACTCACACACCATAGCCTCTCACATCTGTCACCCTCTTGGCCACAACTTTTCCATGATACTTTTATAGAAAACCCAACCTTTTCCCTTCAATCCCATCCTTCTCTTAACCCAGCATCACTACTCCCCGAGGCCACTCAGATTCCCACCCATTCTTGTATGGAGACTATTGAAAATCTACTCCCTTTCCTTCCCAATGTCTCCTTGGAGGCCATCCCCAACCCCGAGTTTACATGTTTCATTGATGGCAGCTCAATTCCCACCCATATACCAGGCAAAAAGGGGGCAGGATATGCCATAATCTCTCTCATGCAGATCATTGAGGCCAATGCACTGCCACTAAACACCACTTACCACAGGCTGAACTGATTGCCTTCGCCTGAGCCCTCATTCTGGCTCAGAACAAGTGAGCCAACGTCTACACTGACTCCAAATACACCTACCATATCCTACATTCTCACAACTCTACCTGGAAAGAGAGAGGCTTTATGATCACAAAGGGAAACCTCATTGTCAATGGGCACCTGATGCATGCTCTCTTCCAAGCATCAGCTCTCCCTATACATACAGGTGTCATTCATTGCAAAGGACATCAATCCTCATCTTATCCCATAGCCTAGGGAAATAATAAAGCCAATCAAATCACCCAAAAAATGGCACAGTCCTCCATTTCTCACAACCAAACGTTAATTTTCCACTCCTGGAGCCCAGGTATACTCCCCCCAAAAAGGCCAATTACATAGAAAAGGGTGCTACACTGAAAGATACCTGGCTTCTCTATAGGGGGCACCACATCATTCCAGATGATCAGATAATACCTCTCCTCACTAATCTCCACAACTCTCTCCATATAGGAACTCAACCCTTCCTACACCTTCTTAGGCCTTTCCTATATCATCCATCTCTAACTACACACACACAACCTATAATTCAGGCCTGTTCCATCTGCTCCACCACCAGCACCCAAGGGACTCTCCAGGCACTTACAGTAACTCACCATTCCCAGAGACAGCTACCAGGGAAAGATTGGCAAATTGACTTTACCCACATGTCCACCCGTTAAAAGAGTAAAATACCTCTTAACCTTGGTAGACACATTCACAGGGTGGATAGAAGCATTCCCATGTACATCAGAAGGAGTGGCCAGTGTAGTTCATATACTCCTAATTGAGATCACTCCTCGATTTGGCTTCCCATGCTCCTTCCAGTCTGATAATGGACCTGCCTTTGTCTTCCAGATCACCCAACAGGTAACGGAGGCACTCAACATACAATGGAAATTCCATATCCCCTATTGGCCCCAGTCATCAGGCAAGGTTGAGAGGAGTAATGGGCTAATTAAAACTCAGTTAACCAAACTTTCCATGAAATTAAAAGAAACCTCCTCCCTTTGGCTCTCATGTGGCTTCAATCCACTCCTCAAAAACCATTAAATTTAACTACCATTGAGTTAATGTATGGGCGACCTCTCCTATTTTTAACTTACCTGACTCCTCACCACCTCTCACTGACTATATCCCAACACTTAACTATGTTCATCATCTCCTTCAGACTCTAGCAGAACAAACTATTCCCTCTCTCAACTCTTCAGGCACTCTACATCCTCCTCTTTCCCCAGGCAACCAGGTATATCTCAAGAACCTCTTCCCCAGACCTCTCTAGCCATGCTGGTAAGGACCTTTCACTGTCTCCTTAACCATCCCCACAGTGGTCAAACTTCAAGAAAAGGTGCCCTGGTTTCACCTCTCCAGAATAAAAAGAGCCCCTCCAGCTCTCCAGGTAGATCAGTCAGAACAACAACCCCAAACTCCCAGTTATTCCTCTTTTGACAGGCTGTCTTAGACTCAAACTCTCCCAGATCCCCAAAGAGTCACCTCCTGAATGATGCCACTGAGTGGTCTCACCTCACATTTCAACACCTTCATACAAATCCTTCAAGCTGACTTCATCTGGCTTGACACACAGGAGGATGCTGAGGTGCTACAGGCAGTAGTCAAAACCATTTGTAAGTGGGTAACTGACAGCTATTACCAAGGTTCCTTGATTGAATTCAGGACAGAGGAGACCTCTCTCTACATTTTCCTCCTACTGTGTTGGTGGGTGGCCCCTACCCCTCACTTTCGAGATGTCTCCTCAGACTAGTTTCCCTCACCTCACACCCCTGCTCATGGAATACTGCAATGCTCTGCATACAGGTGCTCTCATAGATCTTTTGTGCCTGGCTCTTCTGGTACTTCCTGGTTCTCTCCTAGAGATAGGACTTACTGTCATGGCCCCTCCAGTTTGGGCTTTCCACCATAAGGGAACTCTGATGTTAAGCTATCATAGCACCATCATTCTCCTATCTGTGCTTATCTGTCTTTAACTAAGGTCCACATCCAACATGCCACTTCAGATCGGTCCCCAAATCTACACAAAAACATCATGTTTTGTCTTGCTGCTTGGCCTGATACAACCTCTTCCTGGAAACACCCATTCAGGACACCTTGAATTCTGGGCTCAGCTCTTTGGGACTGAGACAACTGTGATTCTTAATACCACCATATGGGATGACATCACTAAGCCTGTTCACATACAGGTTGATACTTGCCCCACCCAAACTAATAGTCCCTGCTTTGACTCCTATTATATGGGGTGCAGAGGCTGGGCTGGGAATGGGAATACCACACCAATAACAAATGTTTGCCCCAAGTGGCATCAACCTCTGGGCAGTCAAGGGCGAATGGGCCACTGCAGCTACATCCTTGACTGGTTTTGTCTCTATTGGTATTGTCTGATGGACTATTTGGGGTGCCCTAATACACCCTTAACCCAGCTCCCATCAAAACCAGATTATGAAAAGGGAACCTACAACCCAATACAATATTCCATCTCAGACCCACAAAATGTGCAATGGGCAAGTGGCCACAGAATGAGACTAAGGGTCAATGGCAGAGGAAAAGTTCCCAGAATGATCATTAGAATCTTAAAGGTATGGGCCCCTACCCCAATCATCAAGTTCCCATGACCAAAAAACTCAACCCCTGGGGCTCCTACCTGTTCTACCACTGCCACAAATTCAGACAACCCAACACACATCCATCAATCATTCTACTCCTTTCACACACACACAACACCTAGCTCACAAAAAGCCACCATACCCCTGACAGACCTAGTCAATGACACCCACAAAGTTCTCAGGGCAATAAATTATACAATGGCTAATGATTGATAGTTGTGTGTGCCCCTAACCAGACTTTCCTATCAGGCATTGGGCTTAACCCTTAATCAAACAGTGCTTTCAGCTGCCTCTCACACCACCCCTGGTCTACTTCACTATAAGAGAGGTTGTTGGAATTGTGGCCTATCTCAAAGGTAATGGGACTAAACCCAACACCTCAGCCACCTGCTCTGATACCCAACAGGCTGAAGAGTTCTTGCAGGCCCCATACAGAGCCTTCTTCATCTGTTTTGATGGTGTCTACCCTGTGTTTGATCCCACAACCATGGGACTCTGTGCCCTGGGATATCTGATCCCTGATATTAACATCTCCAGACCCCGATGATCTAACAACATACCTGTCCTCTCATCAAAAATGGGACCCCATCATCCTGCCCATCATGGCAACTATTGCCATAGCCAGCAGCATCACATTGGGCACAACAGCTCTTGGTCTTGGTCAAACACAAATCTCAGACCTAGGGACCCAAATATTCACAGAGCTTGACACGATTCAGCAGGCTCTTGATGCCCTCCAAAGCCAGATAGATTCTCTGGCAGAAGTCACTCTACAAAACAGAAAGGCCCTAGACCTCCTCACCACCCGTGAAGGAGGGACCTGCATGTTCCTAAGGGAAGAACGTTGCTTCTATGCCAACAAATCAAGAGTGGTCAGACAGATCACCCAACAAATGAGAACTAGACTAAGGGAACACTGGGACTGCTATTCTGAAATTGACAACTGTTGGAGCTTCCTGAGTAATTGGAAAACATGGTTAAGCACCCTCTAAACCTCCGTCATGGTTTTACTCACCCTATTGGCCATAGGCCCCTGTCTGTTTCACTGTTTTCAAAGTTTCTTGCAGGAATGCATGAGGGCATTTACCAACCAGACAGTCATGGAGCTCATTATGGCAGAATACCAACCATTGTGACAATGAGATGACACTTCCACCTGTTGTCAGATTCAGGTCTAGCCCCAGTCTTCACCCCTTTGTCAGGTTGAAGCAGCTCCAGAAGAAGAGACCTTCAGTCAACAGTCATAAAAAAAAAGCCTGGAATGATAGATTTCCTTCACCTTAAAATGGCCACTACATATAATAGCTGCCTTCTTCCCATAATACCCTGTTTCCCACCTAAAACCCAAGATGGCTTCTCCCACCAAAAGACAACCTTCTTCTTCCAAACATGTCCCTCTTCCCACCGAAAGAGTTACCTGATACTTGCTGTCTTCCTAGAAACTAGTGATGTCACAGGCTCCTCCAATCCCAGTCACCCACCTTTCAAACCCTCCAACCCCTAACCACCACATCCCTCAAACCCCACCCTAGCTCCCATAAAAGCTCTCCCTACCCTGGCCATGCTGCTGCACTCCTTTGTTCAGAGGCAGCCCAGAAGATTGTTTCTTCTCTTTAATAAAGGCTTGTAGTGGTACAGGTCTGGTCTTGGTTTCTGGCTTTTACCTGACACATAGTTATAGCATGCATCCTATTCTTTTCCCTTGAGAGGACTGAAGGATTAGTTGGCAAGATAAGATATAAATGCAAATCATACAGTATTAAGCATAAAATAAATAAAATTTCCTAAACTAGTTGGTGGAGAAAATATTTAATGCTTTTACCACTTTACTCAGTGGGCTTTGTGGGATCTCTTGAAAGTTTCAAAAGCAAGATGGCTCAACATGTCTAAAAAAGAACTTTCTACTCTCATCCAGAGTGTTCAATCTCAGTAAATGATGCATCATCTACCCATTTTATTACATTATTTGGAAGCCTGTATCAATCTCTCTGCACCTACCCCTATAGCCAATGCACTAACAAATCCTGTCTGTTCAAACTGCTAAATATCTCTTCAATCTTATTAATTTTTTGTGCTCTGATTTTGATATATGTCTTCTTGAATTGTCTAACTTCTCCACTGAATGTAAAATTCCATAAATTGCAGACCATATTTTTTTGTTCACTACTTTATTCCCAGAATTAGCAAAATTTCTGGTACAAAATAGGCCATCAGTAAATGTGTTGAATAAATGAATGAATGATCACTCAAAAAATATCAAGGCATTTTATAATCAGGTATCCATTTGTATTTTGAACTCCTACCAATAAGTAACATGTGTATCAGTTGTTTATATTTTTTAAGTGACAAATGACAGAAAACAAACCATGAACTGAGCACATTGAATTTATTCACATATATGTGAATGTCACTTGACATATTTGAAGATTACTAGAGCTTATTTCTCTTAGTGAACCTTGATGCTGGTTTCTTTTTTCTCCATTCTCTGTCTTACTTCTTTAGCAGAAGGTTTATCTCCTTGTTCTTAGAATAAATTGGAAGAATTTATAAGACGGCTGTGTCAGCACTTTCCCTGAGTCAACAGGGAAGTGAAAGATTTTTCTATTCCAAAATCGGCAAAAGTAAAAGCCTGGGACTAACTTTCATTAGCCTTAATTTCATCCCTAAAGCAATAATTGTGGCTTACACTAATCATAGAATATTCCTGGAGCGGGAAGTAAAGCCAATTCCAGTCAAATGCCATAGTTCAGGTTGGAGAAGGGATGATTTCCTAAAGGAAGATTTATATTAAAAAGGATTATATTTTCAGTATGATGAAAAAATAAATCATAGATGCCCACCACAGGGCTTTAACACCTTCAAATTATTGCTGTCAACAGGGCAGAAAAATGCTGATGTGTACGGAAAAGCTTGCAAAAGTAGTTTAGTTAGATAAGGGTGAACTACAGTACACAGAATGACTCTTCAGTGGTCGGGGGTCAGGTTTAGGGCAGCAGTATTTGGTTCTATTTAGAACACAGTATTGTAACAAATAAATGAAACCCCAAACCTACTAATAAAGTTCTCAGATAATACTAGGAAGATTCTACAGGAAAGAATACTAGCCAAGAGCAACACAACACAGTGCAGAATGTTTCTTTACCCCACAGTGTATAGGTTTACAATCAACTTAATGCAAATTTGATGTCTCACTGAAAAATGATGCAATTTATAGTCACAAACTTATGATTATTCAGATTCTGGTATCCAGAGGTTACAAAATGATGTGAGTATGTATTTATTCCTTTATCAGAAATCTGTCTGTACATACAGGAGGACACAAAAATTAAGGGATATGACAGTAAGAAGAGATCAAACAGAAGTAGTTGTCAACGACATGTGCTGTAAGTAAAATGTATCTTAGGAATGTCAGGAGAGATCCACTTAGGTCAAGCTTTTCAAGAAAAAATGAAAATAATGTTTTGTCTTTCACATAAGGAGATGATGAAAGATATATACAAATATGTGCACTTGCTTTTTTCTCCCTGGTAAGTAGTAACATCTGAGAGGTGATACAACTATGTGTCTGTTCCTGTATCTCTTGAGACAGAGTCTTGTACTTCTGAAAGATGTGCTGAGATAGGGGTGTTATCTATAGCAGAAAGCTTCAATCATTTCCTGGAAGAATCTTAGCCTCTAACATTTCTCCTACTATATTTTCCAAGGAGATTGAATTTTTAGAATTCCTAGAAGACATTATTATCAGCAAACACCAAAGTGAAAAACATCCTCCCCCTCTTCCATTCAGAGAGATATGAAAGAGGAAGTGACATCTAGAGGCTCAGCAACATCAAGTTTTCAACCGGAACAATGATAATAGATGACTCATCTATCCTACCAGATCTCAGATCCAGTCAGATGTCATAATAGAAAGCATTAGTCTGCCTATAGTCTAATGGCCAGATCTCATGCCTCCTAGCCTCATACTGCAGCCAGCTCTATAGTTCTATTACACTATGTATGCCTAACATGGGATGATCTTTTATAGCTGCTCACTTCTGCCTAAATTGGGGGTTCTCTCTGTTGTCTTCTGTTTCCTCATTTGTTTCTATCATTACTATTGTTATTGTTATTTGTAGTACTGGGGATTGGACTCAGGGCCTTCACACTGAGCTATATTCCCAACACTTTTTATTTATTTATCTATTTATTTTTTATTTTTATTTTATTTTTTATTTTGAGACAGATTCTCCCCAAATCTCTAAGTTTTCCCAGGCTGAATGATCCTCCTGCCTCACTCGCTGAGAGTTGGGATTACAGACATATGTCACCATATATGGCTTGCTTCATAATTAAAAACAGAACAGCTACTACATTTTCAGCAGAACATCTCTTATTTCAGTGTTCTTGTTTTTATCTATGCTGATCTGTATTTTACAGATAATCCCATTTAATTTTTGATATTATTGGGAAATATTATAAGACCATGCTGCCTTGGTTGTCCACTAACTTCTTTTGTTTTATTGTTTATGGATTTTATTTATTTATTTTGTATTAGTATGTCTTTGCAGTATATAATGTTTATATTTCTTGTGTGGAGTTGTAAGTGTACATAACACTTGTTAATTCCTTTTGTCCTTTTCCCTCCCCTGTCTCCACAATTCCTCCATCTCTTTATCCCATTCCCATTTGAGAAAGACCTATCTCCATATTTCCTATTATCTATCTTACATTTTGCTCTTTATCTTTAATTTGGGTATCTCATATAAGAGAAATCATGTGATATTTACGTTTGTGTGTCTGATTTATTTCACTTAACATTGTTGAGCACTGATTTATGTAATCTTACTTTAATCTGGTTCACTTTCTTCTTAATCATCTCTGACACATTTCTACATAACTGACCATTCTGGGCAATTTTTACTTTCCAAACATCATTCCCACTCATAGAAAATGACTTTGCCTCAAAACCAACTTACTACCTGGCCCAGAGGAAAGGGCTTTTGGGCCACTGTCTGTCCTGCCACTCCCAGATGAGAGGAAGGGGCTTCTGGGCTGCCATCCATCCCTCCACTCCTGGCCCAGAGGCAGGGGCTTCTGAGTTGCCATCCCACTGATCCTGGTCCAGAGGAAGGGCCTTCATGGCCATCATCCGTTCTGCCACTACCAGACCACAGGAAAGGGCTTCTGGGCTGCATCCAGTCCCACTGCTCCAGGCCTAGAGGTAGGGGCTTCTGAGCCACCATCCCACTGCTCCTGGTCCAGAGGAAGGGGCTTCCTGGCCACCATCCCTTGCTCCACTCCCAGCCCGCAGGAAAGGGCTTTTGGGCTGGCTTCTGTCCTGCTGCTCCCAGCCCAGAGGAAGGGGCTTCTGGGTCACCATCCCTACTGCCACTCCCAGCCCCTGTCCCACCTATCCCAGCTCAGAGGAGGTGAGCCATGCAGGCACCAACAGCAGCCCCCTGC
>NW_004624777.1:1378879-1390601 GCF_000247695.1 Heterocephalus glaber
TGGATAATAGAAATGAGCAACTGATCTATTTTTAACTTAATATTTATAATTTCCAAAACTTTCTTAATCCAATCCTTTTTAACAGTGTACTTTATAAGGGAAAGGAAAAATGATGAGAAATGGAAAAAATGGAAATAAAGTCTTTGTAAATAGGGAAGAGTGGAGGGGATGAAGGGAGGGCTAGGAATGGGGAAAAAATAAAAACCAAGATGCATTATGTAAAGGTACAATTCCCAATGAGAAATTAATTGTGTTGTATACCTAAAATGTACCAATAAAAGAATTTAAGAAAAAAAACAAAACAACTTACTTAAATTTCTACAAAATTCTCCCTCACCACTTCCAGAAATCTTTCTTTTCACTATTTTCCTCACTTAAAATATTTTTCCCCAGACCATTCCAATCCTGCAACTGCAAGTTCTTCAAACTTCAGCTATAACTTCCTTGTTTTCTGCTTGACTTTTTCAGGACTTTTTTTTTTATTTCCATGGTAATATGTGTACCTCTTGTCTGATATATCTTTTGGTGCCTAGTGTTGCCTTTTGTGTGCATACTGTGCCTTCTGAGTAATGATAAACACCAAAGGCAGACATCATGAGATAATTCTTACTACAGTGCTCTAGTTTGCTCTTAATAAGGCTGCATTTTAAAATATAAGTGATTGGTTTATGGACAAAAGTATTTTAATTTTTGCACATTTTATAAATTTTAGCATTATCATGTTCTTGAAATATTAGATCATGACCAATAATAAAGCTATGAATATGCATCTGTCTTCAACCTGATCATTTAGTTTTGTTCAAAGACATTACCCATCCTATGAACGAAGCTCAATGATGAGCAGAGACAATTACATATGTTGCAAATACAAATTTACTATATAGAGCTTATTCAACAAATTTATATCTAATAAATAAAAAGGTTGAATTAAAATGTGGATGGCTTTATCATCACTGGACAGGATGATAAGATGGCCATAGTTGCCTGAGGGGAAAGGAACAAACCAGCATGTTGTACTCTAAACTGTGGCACTGGTCATTCTGCCCCTGAGGTTTCCCTCCTTGTTCTACAAACTCACAAAGAGGGAACCTTCAGAGCCTGACCTTGGAGTCATTCAGACAGCCTGTATATGATTAATCAAGATCTCTCATACTCTTAAGAGATACATGAACACACAGGGTAGATTAAGGAGAAATCTGAAGAACATAGCTGTTACTGAAGTAAGATAATAATCTACAGTATCCAAGAAACATAAATGGAATGAGGAAATAAATAATTTAAAATAAGCATACAATTTAAAATAAACATCTTCCAAAGCATGTTGGGAGGATTCTGGTATCACAAAAAGTGGATATACTTGACATTAAGAATAGAAAATTTGAAATAAAAACTTTATAAATTGAGATCAAAAGGCAGACTGGAAACATAAAAACAAAATGTTGAGCAAGAATATCAGATTAAGAAATCTCCCAAAGGCATCAAAGAAGTTTTAAGAAGATGAAAAAATCATTAGTGAAAATCAAATGATGAATAGAAGTGTCAAGTGCATTTAACAAAAGTCTAGAAGGAAAAATAAAGGTAAATAGAGGACGTACTTGAATATATAATCACTAAGAATTTTCCCAAAGTAGAAGTTAGAAATCTCAAACAGAAACCCCAAGCTCAGAGTACAAAATATACACATAAATACATGTTGTAAAATTTTATAGGATCTAAGACAAAAAGAAAGTTTGAAAGGATGTCAAACAGGGAGAAATGCAGTATCTGTAACAGCAGAACTTCAAGTAGGCACATTGGTGCCAAAAAGAGAAAAACATTACAGATTTAAATGTATTGAGTGAATGAATATAACTTAGACTTAAATCCAGCTAAGCCACCATGGAAATATGAGGGTACCACTACCATACGTTCAGGCATACATATACTGGATATTTTCAGTTTGTCCACCCTGAACTATCTGCCTTGCACAACTGTGCTCCGTGATTGGACCGAGCAATTCTTTGGTATTGAATTGTACTTGGAAAATGGAAACCTTTTTCTTAGAGGGAAGAGAGACTCATGTCAGCACATCTAGGTTCATGGTATCTCCATCAAGGCAAGCCCGGGCTGTTTGTCTTCTTCTGTCCATGATTTTACCTTGCTCTATATAATTCTCTTACCATCTTTCAATGGTTTCTTTTTTCCCTCCTCTTTCTGTTCTTCTTCTGCTTCTTCTTTCTCTTCCTCCTTTTCTTTCTCTTCCACATCTTGTCTCCTCTTCTGATCCAGAGGTGGGAAGAGTGCTTTGTTGCTGTTAAGAGATAGGTACCACACTAATCCTTTTGTTTTTCTGTAACCCGCTCACTCCAGTTTAAGTAGTTCCTTTATTAATATCTTCTCAAAATAGTCAGCTGGAATGTGACAACTGTTACCAGACAGCATCCTGAATGATAAGCATTTGCCTCAAGAGGTTTGGCATACAAACATACTTTCCAGAACATTTTTGAAGACACTTTTGTGAGGCTCCATTAAATTTATGGATAATAGAAATGAGCAACTGATCTATTTTTAACTTAATATTTATAATTTCCAAAACTTTCTTAATCCAATCCTTTTTAACAGTGTACTTTATGGATTTATAAAACCAATGTCTTTTTAAATCTCAGTAAGAATACCAAATGAGATTTATTTCTAAATTGTTTTGTTACTTTAAATTATTTGACTAATCTGGAGTTTATTTTCATCCTTTAATCTTGTTACTTCATGTTTCAGAATTTTATAAAATGTCTTATGGTCCCTTAAGAATGGAGAATTGTGAAGCTGACCAAGAACTGCGTGTTTTTGTTCATGTGCTGAGGTGGCACGTGGTGGGCTTTGATTTAAAGTGATTGGGTACAGATTTGCTCATTGCTTGAGCACTCCAGATCCCACCAGTATTTATATGAACCTCTGTAATTTTCCCTGGACTCCTCAAATTTATTTTAAAAAGATGTGTGTATGTTCAGTTTGGAGTTAGTAAACACAGAGCTAAACACCTTCTGGATTCCCATTCTGTCCATGATGTATGATGGGATGGACTGGCTGTTATGTATTTATAACATAAATATAAATATATAAATAAATTTATAAATAAATTTATAACATAAATATAACTGGTCAGTGGTTGGCCTCTCTCTCTCTCTCCCTCCCTCCCTCCCTCTCCCTCTCCTCCCTCTCCCTCTCTCTCTTTCTCCCTCCCTTCCCTCTCTCCCATTCTCCAGCTCTTCCTCTTCCTCTCTCTCTCCTGTCTCTCTTTCTCTTTCATATTAATGTAGACATCATCTAAAAGATAAAGGATCCTTAGTCTAAGACTCAGCTGAGGTTCACAATTCTCTCCTCCTACAGTTGTCTACTCAGAGCATATTCTAGCCCATGATTTTTTCGTTTTTTTCTGTCGTGATAACAAGGTTCATAATCAACAACTTGTTTTTGTTATAAAGAGTTTAATTGAAATTCTCATTCACTCTGGCTGCTCTCTCTTTTTCACCATTGTTGTTAGCTTGTTAATTTTTTTTTCTATTCTGGTAGGATCTGATGAGGGCGGGGAAATGAGTATGTTCACACAGGGTGCTCTCTCCAATAAGAAATCATTTTTGAACCCATTCAGACTGGTTGAGTGTAGAGAATGAACAATCATTGCACTTGAAATACCTACTCCCTACAGAGAAGAGATATAATGGGAGTTTCTCAAATGTTTGTTTTCCTGAAATCCCTTTGAAAGACATTTTCACTGCCAGTTTATTAAAAATTGCCTTTTATAAATCATTTCTTTATGTGTTAGTTTTTGCTAGTTAGCATGGTTTTGCAAGTATAGCAGCAGCCAAGCATTCTGGCATAATGACCACAAGCCACTGGAATAAGAACAATAGTTTACTCATTTGCTCTCATAATACTAATGACTCTAGAATCATTTTTAGCCTACTTTATCTCATTTATTTCTAACATTTTTCATTCATAAATAAACCATAATCTTAGTTCTGGAAAAATTTTGGCAAGCAAGAGGCAAAGCAGCTTGAAATTTGAGTCAGTAAAGCTGTTTGTTTTTTAAAGCTATGGATTTATTTGATTTCTTAACTTTTATCCTCTATTTTATTTACCAACTTACTTTTTCAGTTTTATCTAGTTTAGAAAAGAAATAATTTTCTGATTTAGTAATAGGAAAAGGTTGTCTGGATCTGACAAATTTTTGGAGATTCAAAAATAATTGTTGAATAAATGAATGAACATAACATCTTGCCACTCTACAGTTTTTAGTGAATAAATTTTTAAAATACGTCAAAGACTTCTGTACTCCCAATAAAGCCTGCACATACTACATTTGAAAAGTAGGTGAAGTTTCTTTTTTTGTATTCTCTACTAATAGCAAAAGCTTTTCAACATTAAATTTAAAGAGACTGCTAGTTTTACAGATAATGGAATTAAATGGTCCCAAGGTAAACTTTAGAGCAATAAAGTAAAAAATGACAATAAGCCTACTTTTGTGAGCTGAGAATGTAAAAACTCCTTACGGAGTGATAAAGTAATTTTATTTTTATAGAGTAGATGGGAAGAGAGATCAAGTTAAACATTAGGAGGAACTTTCTGAATGTATTGTTTTACATTTTATTAGAATTACTTCACCTACCACACATGGCAATAAACATTTCTTAAAAATGGAATTCACATGAAGTAGCATCATTTATTTGATGATTTTTCAATTAGTAAGTACTCAGGTTTTTATTTCTTTTTAAAATTATTGATTCTATTATTAACGGTGGTATATATAATTTTTTAACATTTTATAAAATATATTTAGAGGTTTTTTTGATGATGCATTTTTCTTTGAAAACTTCTTGGCTAGAAGATAATAATTTATGTTGATAAAACATATAACTACAAAGGAAGATATAAGAATCCTGCCATACATATGCATGTGTCTGATAACAGTCTTAACACAGAAAAAGCTGGCCATTATAAAGGGGAAACAGAAAAGTACAGGCCTATAGGGAACAGGGAAAGGGGACATTACTAGAACCTCTGCAGTAAGTCCTAGTCTCCTGCGAGCCATGGCAGCACAAGGTGAATTACAGGAAAGGTAGAAAAATGAGACTGAGAAGAAGCTGAGCTTTGGGTCTCATCAGTGCTGCTCTGGGTGGCAAAGATGAAAGCCCCAAGCTTACCATACCTTTTATTCAGTACATCCATCGGGAGAAGCAAAGTGTAACAAAATGACTTGCAGAGAGTTCAGTACATCCTGCATAAATAAGATGTAACAATCCAAGAACAAGGAGGAACTGAATAGATGTTTGTTCCTCCCAGGATGTTTCTTGTCCTGGAGAATCACAGACAGCATCACTGGATCATTGAGGTCTCAGTTGTGACCGGAGGCCAAAATACAATTATGTCTCGGAATTCCATAGCTGGGTTGTAGGCAGGAGAACTAGGCTAACCAAATGATTTTTCCCTAAAATTATGTAGCATTGCTCCCAACACAGGCCATGGTAGAAGACTTTATAATATACCTTCTTGTTTGCTAATGCAAGGCAACAGGAGTCTACAGGTTCAGGACTAGAGGGATGTAGAAGTTCATTTCACCTGTGTAGCTGTGCCCTCACCTGCTCTGATTCTGAATGTATCTCTTCCTTTTATAATTAATAATGACAATACCCGACTCATGATAAGAAGCTTTGGCTTCTTATCATGTCATTTGGCTTCTTGTCTAGTCACTGGATGGGAAGTCACTTGATCTTTCCTAGGGCCCAGTAGCATGTCAGTCTGCATTTGACAATAAATACTTCTCTCCTGTAGATGATATTGGTTTGCTTCAGAAATCTAGTCTATGCCATACAGATAATTAAACTGAGACCCAACCGAAGCTCCAAAGACAAATATCCTCACAGAGGCTCTTTAACACAGATATCTTAGGACTAGAGGATTTTATGGTTCATATGGTCCAAGTGACAGACAGGCCCTCTTATCTACTTCAACATAAACCACTGGATCTTATATGCCTTCTCGTTTAAATGACAGTGATGCTATATTGCAACCTAGACTCACTGCAGAGCCTTATTTGCTTTGGTGATACACTCAAATATAGCAGCTACCATTTCACAAAAAATTTAAGTAAAAACAGTATTCTCTAGAGCAGAATGAAATGTCTTCCAAACTTAAAGAGGTACACAAAGCATTGTACTTTATTTTATACTGGTAGAAAGTTGAAGGCCAAAAGCTTGTAATTTACTTTGAAAGGTCCTAACATTTCTGTTGGGCCTCATCCCCGATTAGATTAGTGACAAACTCTCAAAGCATGACACAGTCCTGGGATCTTACTGGAGAACTTTATTTTCTGGCTGGGACCCATGTACACTCCAACCAAGTCAGAGGACAAAGGCCCCAACTGAAATGAGGACTGGATATTTAAAGGGGAAAACCACAGAAGAAGTCCCTCCTCCCATTCCCCTGGGTTACGGATTGTTGCAGAAGCTGGTTACTGAAGCCAGGATAATAAGCACAGTTGGTTCCTCCCATTCCCCTGGTTAACCGTTTGTTGCAGATCACCTGAAACACAGTTTCTGTTTATCGGTTAGGGGTGGGGTTTTCTCCTGGGAGACAGAGTGCAGCTGGAAGTCACATATTTGCAAAATGGGGAGAATGTTCTCAACATGGTGCTGGTTTTGCTAAGTTGGTCTCACAATTTCCAAGAGCACATGATCCCCTAAACACTTCACTAATTGAAGTTCTCTAAATCTAAGTTTTATCTCTACTCTCTCTTACTTTCTGGGCCACAATTGCTCTACCAAAGCAAACCATTGTCACCATCTTTTTTTCTTATCAGATCTAAGTAATATAATATCAGTCTAGTGAACCAGTATGATCTTCTGTAGAATATGCAGACCAGTTCATGTCCCTTTGGACTATACCATAAATGAACAGGTAATACACATAACTATCTTGGTTAAGACTGTGAAATCTGCATTGTTGTCTATGTCTTAAACTGCTGCTTTTTCTTCTTTTTATTCTTCTTTTTATATTTTAAATGTCTCTAAGCAACGTTTATTCAAAGAACACAAGCATCTTGCAAAATCCAGGGCCAGATTAGCAACTACACTTTTTAGACATCAGAATGACACTTGCTCAAAGTAAGTAAAAAGCTGCTTGGCACAATCAGTGCAAAGCAGAAGGCAAAACAAAACAAAAAATCTAGGCTGTTACAGACAATTCAAAGCCATTCAATCTTGCCATTTATTTTTCAAAATGAAAATTTAGTAAAACAACAACTGGTCATCTAGAATGCTGGGAAAGGATGAAACCACATACTTCTGGACTGCAGACTAGGGCATAGTGCAAAAGAAGGACCCAGAAAAGTCTGACTGAAGAGAAGCCTGCAGGAGGATCCAATTAACCCCAAGGTGTCTCTTTCCACCCACAGGACACAAATACCATACACATACATTTAACATGACCATTTATGTGAAATCATAGGATCTCTTATGTAAGTGCAATGCAGATATGGTAAAAAATTAAGAAGTGGCAGCAAAGTTGACAGATTATTAAGAAAACATCGAATTATGGTGCATTCTGTAAGAAAGAATTCTGAGAAATCAGGGAAATGATCCATGAAGGACCAGCATATAAGCCTATGATGCTGAGAAAGAGGATAAACAACTGAGTGGTTATAGGAAGATATTTCAGAAGGAAATCCTCCAGTAATTGATAAGTGTGGGAGGAAAAAACCTTTTGAATAAATTTTGAAGATATGGGGAATGAAGTACAGAATATGCTGGAAAAATGTGGAGCTGACACTAGAAAGTTTCTCCTTTCCAAGAGAAAAGGACTGGAAATACATGCCAAGGCTTCTTTCAAAACCAAAGATCAGAAAATTGAACATGTTTGTTTTGTTGAACACAACAACATGTTTTGTTTCTTGAACACCAGAGCAAAGGCTGAATCTTAATTATTTCTACTGCTACTCACAGCCTGTGTGATATGTGTGTCACCATATTCACAGGAAATGTTAGAAAACTTAGAGGTTCACAAAACTTTTTAAGCAGCAAAACCACACTTTAAAAGGCTTGGACTGGGTATGTACCTTAGTGGTAGAGAGAGGTTGCTTAGTATGTGCAAAGCCCAGAGTTTGGTACCAAGACCACAAAAAGGATTGTTACAGCTCTTGATTAAAACTATAGGAAATGGAGCTTCATAAATCTGAATTGAGTCCCTCTTCTATAATATTTTGGATTTGTTACCACTGCAAGGAAATATGTTCCATGAATCCTACAATGGAGTTCTCTGTAATATGAAAATAATATCAGTACCTAAATCATGAGATAGGTTAGAGGTTTAGATGAGAAAGCAATGAACAGAACTGAGCATAGTCCTTGGCTGTAGTACATTTTTCAACAGTGGTAGCAGTGACTCCTTTCTTTTAGCATCATCTCTATCAACATCACCAACATAATAATCACCACTGTAGATTTAGGTCTCTAAGTGTTTATTACCCCAGTTACATTATGGGTGAATATAACAGGAGACCAGTGCATTCTTCTCACTAGCTAATGAATACCATTTGTGGAATGTCTGTATTCTCAGGGATAATCAATTAGGTCTCAGAAAGACTGGAGTTGGTATTTAAGGTGGGAGATACTGTCCTTCAAATCCCAGGTGGAAAATAAGCCTCTCCCATGCTGATATAATAAAAAAGTCATACAAGGCCTTTTCAAATTTCTGAGTAGGGAAGCACAAAGTTAATTGAATTATGAGAGTCCTAGTTAAAAAAAAACTGATTGCTGTCATAGGGAAACCTAATTGGGAATGCTCCAAAATGGTCACAGTGGGTTTAATTTTGTGTAGTTCAATGTTCAATGATTACACTTCAATGTGCTCTCCAGAAATCTCTAGACTGTGCATGAGAACATTCTGAAAAAGGAAAAATGAGTACATAAACCCTTATATACCTCATACTATGTTACCAAATGCTAGCAAAATCAATTATACGTCTCCCTCTACATGTAAAAGCAATGAGTTTTAAGCAATGGTCTTGCCTAAAAGTGTCCATTATTATCCATTCTGTTTTTTAACCTTTAAGTGGCAAAAAAAATATTTTGAGGCAAAACAGTTTGTTCTGGAATATGTTACATCAGTAATTTATACCAAGAATTTGCAGAACTTTATCATTTCCACTAATGAGTAGACATTCTCAAGCATATGCCTAAGGAAACAAAAATGCCAAGGATGGCCTATGAGTACACTTCTTGGAAATATCCAAGAACAAGGCCACACTTTGAATTCAGAGAAGTTTCACCTTCTCTTTCATTGATAACCTGACTCCTGAGATTGCAATCAGATAGAGAGAAACCCTTTAGAACCCCCCTGCCTTATAACCTTCCCTGAATGTGGATATTCAGCAGAATTACCCATGAAATCATTCCATTTTCTCCACAGCATATCTAGCACAATGGGGCAAATCAAGAAGGCTGTGATATCTAGAGGCAGAGGGTTTCAGTGCTTGTTTAACAGGGAGTAGAAGTCATAGTTACACTTCAGTGTGACAACTAGTTTTGAATAGAAAATGCACTATTCTTCATCACCACTATGTCATCTGCTTCAGAAATATGGTTGTAGGTAAAACTTTTTCTAGACATCTCAGGCCTTAGTTTTCCACTGGGTGGGAAATGACAATGATCCACATCATCTCAGGATTTCAAGTAATTTAACCATTACCAGCATCAACCAGAAAAGAAAAAAAAGTTAATAAGCTGGATAAACATTGTCACCTCAGTTTCTATGAAAAAGGGAAAGTGGAATTTGACCCAGCCAAGTGAACTTCAAGGCCTGTCATACCTCTTTCTGTTTGAAAGCTGTACCAGTAGAAAATCAAGGGAATAGGAGGTATTCATTGACTCCAAAGTAAAAGTTTGTTTGAGAATATCTTAGAGACTAGTGAACATTTATATTTAGCATTTTTCTCTTCCCTTTCAAATTGTCAGATGTCACTACCTAAATTTGCACCAATTAATCATGCTGAAGAGAAGTGATTTACACAAGCAAAGAAAGAGCAGAAATCTCTGTAGCATTGCCAGCTAACAAGCCTTCACCAGGCCTCACAGTTTACAAAAGCTAGCAAGTTCTGATCTTGCTCAGTGCTGAACCCTGTCAGCCTCCATGTGAGGTGTGTGAGCTTGCAAAGACAGGATGTGTCTCTGGAGCTGGACAACCCCAGCATTCTGGGCTGTTTCTGCCTTCACAGTACAATTTGAGGTGTAACTTCCAAAGAGATGTCCAGGTAATCACTGAGAAATCTTCTTGGCCTTTCATTTCTTGTTCAAAATAGAAAAATATAAGAAGCATTTCTATAATCCTCACATTCCTGAAGTTTATCCAGACAATCCAGTTCAATCCATCTTCCTGCCACACATGTGAGATTGTCATCAGATTATCCCACAATGTTCCTACACTCTGGAGGGGACTGATTCTCCTTTGTAATAGGTATTGAAAACATGGTATTTATCTTATTTATAGCTGCATACAATGTCCCAGAGGCCATAGCTGTCTGCTCTGGTAAAAATCATATACCCTGCACAGGCAGCATTTAGAGGTACTACTTAGGTTTGTGAAGTGCTATTATATGTTATGATCCATCTGGGTTTGGTGGAGGTCAGATTAGCAAATCAAATGAGATAGGATGAGTATATATTCTACATCATTTAAATCTTTGAGAATAGTGCCAATCTTTATTTTTCCTAGGAAGTATTTTTGGTTTTGATTCTCTTGATTAGTTGTGTTGGTGCTAGTGTGGTTTCAAAGTCTTTTCCTACTATAGGAGCTTATAATCTCCAGGTCAAGAAACCAATATGACAAGTTTTCAGTTTTTATTTCAAAAGGAAATGTACTTGTGCACTTTGAAAATTCAAAGTATAATTTTGCATGTAATAATTTTACTCCTTTAAAGCAACGGTGGTGAACCTGGCATGCATGTTGTTTTTCTTTTAAGAAAAAAGATGTTAATATATGACTTGTTTTTTCTAAACTAAAACCTCACTATTCAGGTTTAATTGCAGTGTCGGCACTTTGTGATAAATAAGTGGGTTTTGAGTTGCAGCTTGGGCACTCATCTCTAAAAGGCTCACCATAACTGCTTTAAAATAAATAATTCAATAAGTCTTGAACATGCATAAAATCATTAGTGTCATCAGAGTCAAAATATCCCATTATCTATCATCCAAAAATTTTTCCTCATACCCTTAGCACTCTATTTCCTAGGCTTAACTAGGCTCTAGAAGTAACCTGCCTGTTTCCTACCTGTAATTTTGTTTTCTCTTGAATTTCATGAAAATAAAATAACAGAGTATATAGTCTTTTCTGTGTGATTTCTTTCACTTAGTATACTTTTGAAATTTATACTTATTGAATATATTAAGCCTTAATAGCTAATTGCTTTATTATTTTTGAGCAACTTTTAATTGGATAAATATATTACAATTTGTTTATCTATTCATCAGTTGATAATTGGGATGTTTCCCTTTTTTTTCTTTAATTAATTTTATTGGTACATTTTAGGTGTACAATATAATGACATTCATAATAGGAAAGTTTTAGCTCTACGTAATCTATCTTGGTTCTTTTTTTTCACCCATTCCCCTGCCCTCCCTTCAACCCCTCCATCCCTCCCTATTTACAAAGACTTTGTTTCCATTTTTTCATTTTCTCATATTAATTCCATTCCCTT
>NW_004624777.1:1412503-1438808 GCF_000247695.1 Heterocephalus glaber
TAAATTAAAAAATGCCATACTACTCAGTCATAAAAAATGAGAGATTAGAGTCATTTATAGATAAATCAATGCACATTGAGGCAATACTCTTAAGTGAAATAAATAGGACACGCATGTGTAAATACCGAATAGTTTCTCTAGTGTCAGAAACTGAAAGTGTAAATAAAGACTAAAGGGTATAATAAATAATGTGAAATAAGAAGAAGAGGGGAATAGGGGAAAGGGAAGTGGGAAGGGTAGGGGAAAGGAAAGAAGGGAATGGAATTAATATAAGAAAATGAAAAAATGGAAGCAAAGTCTTTGTAAATAGGGAGTGGTGTGAGGGGTTGAAGGGAGGGCAAGGTAAGGGGGAAAATAAGAACTAAGAAATGTTATGTAAAGGTGAAAATTTCCAAAGATGAATGTCATTATATTGTATACATAAAATGTACCAATAAAATAGAATTTTAAAAAATATCAAGACCACCATGCAAGGAGGAAAACCAACTACAGATCACCTTTCATCTGGAACAATGTGCATATTGCAAAGAGACTGGACACTGGAAAAATGAGTACTGCAATCAGAAGGGGGGCACAGCTAGTCAGAAGCCCTCAAGTCATGCCAGCTGTCAATATCAACCTAACCCAATAGTACCTAACCTGATTGGACTTGCAGAGTTTGTGTCAGACTCTGAAAGACCAAGCTCACTCATTCTGAGCCCCCAGGAGCCTATAGTCAATATGATCATTGGGAACCAATTATTGACTTTTATGGTGGATATGGACTGAACACTCTGTTGTGACCATCCCCATGGCCCTCTTCACCAGGAGGGCTGCCACCATGGTGGGGGCAGCTGGAGTTCAGATAGCACAACTTTTTTGTCAAGCATGGACCTGCCAATTGGGAGGACATGAAGTTGTCCATGAGTTCCTGTATTTGTCTGAGTGCCCTATCCCTTTCCTTGGAAGGCCTGCTGACTAAACTCAAAGTGCACATAACATTTACACCTGAGGGACCTTCTAACCTGACCCTAGCTGCCTGGAAACGACTGATACTATCTGTAACCATCTCCAGAGAGGACGAGTAGAAATTGCACATTGCTAATTGGGAAGAAATAAACCCCCCAGAGTTACTGGGGACATTTTCAGAGGTCTAGGCTGAAAAGTCTCTGCCTGGAATGGCCAAGAACTAGCCCTCAATCATGGTAGAACTTAAACCAGGAGCAAAGCTTGTCAAACTGATATAATATGCTATACCCAGAGAGGCATGACTTGGGATCCAGGAATACATTAGCAAGCTAAGGGGTGCAGCTATCCTGAAAGAATGTGAGTCCCCTGGGACACACCACTGATTCCAGTTAAAAGGCCAGATGGAATTGGATACTGAACAGTACAAGAACACTGGGCAATCAACAATGCCACAGTTACTGTGCATCTAGTAGCTCCCAAGCCCTACATCATGCTGAATCTGCTCCCACCTTCAGTAGCCTGCTTCACCTGCCTCAATCTTAAAATGCCTTCTGCCTTTGATGGACTCCCCAAAGCCACCTGCTCTTTGCTTTTGAATGGGAAGACCCCAGTAGTGGGGGTGGGGGGAAAGACACTGTTAACCTGGAGAAGACTTCCTCAAGGGTTCTAAGACTCCCTCATGTTATTCAAAGAAGCCATGGTTGCTAACCTAACTGCCTTCCCAGTGTCTAAACTAAACTGTACTCTGCTCCAACATTTAGAGGACATCCTGGTGGCAAGCAAAATCAAACAGGACTGTTGGGAGGGGACATGGGCCCTTCTGCAGCTGGTCATGGATGCAGGCTACAAGGTGTCCTGGAAAAAGACACTAATATGCCAACCTTCTGTCCAGTACTTGGGGCTCATCCTAACCAAGGGACATCCTGCAATAGAGAGGAAATAAGTCATCTGCTCCCTCCCAGGACACGATAACAAAAAGAACCTTCATGAATTCCTTGGGGCAGCTGCTTTTTGCTGAATCTGGTCCCCATAGTTTTCAGAAAAGGCCATATTCCTCTATGGTGCCCTGACCAGACCTGAGGGGCAGCATTTCAAATGGAAGTTCAGCAAAAATCAGCCTTCAAAGAGATCAAACCACTCCTCCTCAGCCCTTCAGTGGTAGGACTGCCAGATGTGAGCCAAGAATTTAATCTTTGTACACAAAAGAAGACCATATAGTCCTCAGAGCCCTAACTGAAATGATAGGGCCCTGGCAGAGGCCAGTGGCCTGCCTACTAAGAAGTTAGACCCAGTAGCAGCTGGATGGTCCCCTTGCCTCCACACCCTAGTGACAACTGTCACCCTCATTAAAGAAGCAGAAAAATTGACTGTGTTACAAAACTTCTGGGTGAAGGTTCCCCATTCCATTATGACTCTGATGAATGATCACTTAACATCTACACTATCTCTAGTTACACTTTTGCCACAGTCCACATCCACAGTGCCATATATAAGGAAATAAGACTACTGACAGCAAGAGGTAAAGGAATCAAAAATAAAGAAGAACTACTACAACTCCTAGGTGCTCTCTGAGAATCTGAGAAAATGGACACCAAAAAGGGCAGGATTCGGTCATCTTAGGAAACCATCTGGCAGACCAGGTGGTAAGAGAAGCTGTCTTCACTGGCACAACAACACCAACTCAAACTCTTTCCACAGAAATGGCCACACTCCCTAAAGATTATCAAAATACAGATCCAATATACACCCCAGAAGAAAATCAGTAGGCCCAAGAAGGACCCTTCAAAGGCCCTAGTTCATGGTGAATCCTGCAAGATCAAAGGCCATTCATACCCCAGCAAAGAGCATATGCCCTAGTTCAAGAATTACACAACTTGAACCATCTGGGAAAATCAACATTTGAGGTGCTATTGGGCAGATACTTCTACATCCCCTGGCTGTCATCCTTCTGTGCCTCCATAAGCCAGTGATGCCCAGTCTTTACCAGAAATCACCCTCTGCAATGACCCAAGCCAGCCCTGGGAATCCAATATATTGGGATGTCATCCTTTGAAGACTTAAAAATAGACTTTACTGAAGTAAAACACTGTCAGCTAAAAAAATTACCTATTACTCATTATCTGTGCATACTCAGGTTGGGTCAAAGCCATACCTACCTGGACTGAGAAAGCACCTGAAGCTGTCAAGCTCTTATTGCATTAGGTTATCCCTCAATATAGACTGCCTCTAACAATGGGAAGTGACAGTGGGCCAGCTTTTGTAGCAGAAGTGGTACAAACACTCACTGATCTGCTGAAGATCAGATGGAACCTTCATACTGCTTACAGACTCCAAAACCTCAGGAAAAGTAGAACACATATATTGCACCTTAAAGACCACATTTGCCATGTTATATCAGGAAACCTGGGAGGCCTGGATTGACATGTTACCCTTAGCCTTACTCCAGGTCTGATGCACTCCCAGACCATCAGGCTATTCCCCTTATGAGATTTTTTTTGGAAGACTCCCACCCATAATAAGGGGATTCAGAGAGGACATCAGACAATTGGGAGATAACAGTCTAAGTGTAGAACTATGAGCCATAGGTGGATTTTGTCTCAGATTCATAAGGCTGTTCTTGAAAGGATCCCTGTCTCAGGTACCCCAGTATATACACACCACTCAGGGGACTCAGTTTGGGTTAAAGATTGGAAAAAGGAAATCTGGACAGGAACTCACATGGTTGTGCTAGTCACTCCCACTGCTGTTAAAGTTGCAAGAGCTGTCCCATGGGTCTTTCACTCGAGGCTCAAAAAAGTCCACCCCAGAGTTCCCAAACACCTGGACAATGCACCTGAACCCTAAGAATCCCCACAGGTTTTGACTCAGAAGACCTTGGAACTCAACCTGACCTCAGAGACATCACTAATGGACAACAGCCCTGTTCTAGTCATACCAGAAGCTGACTGGTCTCTGCACAGTTGAAGTCTGAGGACACCATTCACAGGACACCTTATTTTACTATATGGACTGTTGTCATTATCCCTAGTTTCTAGGCCTCCTTAGACTGCTCATCTTAATTTTTGCTGTAAGTCTTGCTACAGTTGTCTCAATAAACTGGACAACTGTCCATGGAATTCTCCTAGCCTTTGACTTTATCATTAGTATAGGGTGTTTCACCAGTATTCTCTATCTCCTTTGAAGGTAAGGTGTTCAACCCTGACTTAACTGGTGATGGCTGGTGCCAATAACCTGATGTTGCTGTTGGTCTCTATGGTGGCGGTCTTGGGATATGACAGTCCAGACTTGCTACCCCCTACCTCTCCAACACCCTAAAACTGGTAACCAGTAGCTTAAAAGAGATCTCTAATTCTATAATAGACCTCTTTAGCTAGAGTCACTCTTCAAAACTGTTGTAGCTTACACTTATTAATGACAGAAAAAGGGGATACCTGTGTCTTTCTCAGGGAAGAATGTTATTTCTATGTTAAAAGACCATGGGTCATTCACCAGGCTTCAAAAAGCCTCCAAGACAGAGCTGCTAAACTCCAGGAGAGATTCCAAACTGGACATCATGGGTTGTCCCTCTGCTAGGGATCTTGGCCCCCATTTTCCTGTTACTGTTTGGCCTTTGTATGTTTAGGTGCTTCACAGAATTCCTTTGAGATTGGGTTCAGACTCTCGCAAGACAATCAGTATATCAGCTATTGAGACTATCACCCTCTACCTACTAGTGGTGCCCTATGAGGTTATGCCTATATAAGGGCATCAAAGGGGATAAATGATAAAGAAATAGTGCAAAACAAGGCAGGCCTTTGTCGGTTGCCATGCCCCCTTGTTGGAAATTGTAGAATTCAGCTATCTAGTTGTAAGAATTGATCACAAGAAGTTTGTTAACTGAGAAAATTAAGTCATTTCTGGGAAATTCCACAAGTCTGTTTGTTAAAAGAATGGCAGAAAACTTTAAGAGACATTGTAAAAGTTTCATGGGAGAAAAACAGGTTTTCCTAGTTTTCTTATTTACAATTGCCCAGGATCAGAGGACCCTGACCCAGTGACTCTATGGGTGGTGAGAGAGATACAACTCACTATGCACATCTGTGATGTTTGTGGTGGGCTGGTGGGCTTAATTTCAGCTGAAGTCGTCCTGTTGTCTTGGTACCATCTGATAAGAAGAGGGCTGCGGTGTGCTCTTTGATGTACGGGATTGGTGAACGGAAACAGGGGACTTGTAAATTTGCCTGTAGCTTTTATGAGTCACTTAAAGTAACTGGTTATCATCAGATATAAAAATCGGAAAGACAATAACCAGAACAACTAAGCTGCTTTCTTACATGTATAAAAGCCTTGCTTCTTTCCTTTGTGATTGTCGAACAGTGTCAGAGGAGTAAACTTCTGTTCGTCCCCCAGGCTGTCTCCTTTTCTTTCTTTAAAAGTTGGTGCTTTCCGGGGTCTCAGGTCTCCCTCTAGAGAGACCACCAACACCCCCACCATGTTTTTGCCATAGGATGTTTTGTTCAAGCAATGTAACTGTACTGCATGATGTTATTGCCCTATGTATCAACACTCTGTTCAAGCAATGTAATTATTTGGGCTGCAAAATAGTGTAACTGTTTGTGCTGCATGATGTTTGTACCTAAGGTTAAAAGAATGTCCTGTTAACTCTGCCCATCCACCTCAATGAGTATGCTAACCTGGTAGGTGAGCCCACCCTCCTAACCTAAAGATCTCTATATAAGGCTGCTTGCATTGCTCATACTTCAGAGTACAAGTTCCTCTGAGTCTGCTGGCTTAATAAAGAATCCCTCTATCTCGCCAAGTGCTGCGTGACTTCTTTGCTGTCAGAGACCTTCAGATAGGTATAATACTTGGCTATAACACAGAGCTCTAACACTTGGCTGTAACACTGAGTTGTTGCACTTTGCTGTAACACTTGGACATCCAATTATTCCATAACATTTGTTTAAAGTTTGTCCTTTCCACCATTGGATTATGTTGCCACCTTGTTTAAAATAAGTTGAATATATATCTGTGCATATATGTTACCTGGTATCTCTTTCTCCTATTTGACAACTCTATTCTTTTATGTTAACTGAACACCTATCTTTAGTATCATTCTTGTGATCTTGTAATATATAATAAGCTTTGAAGTAAGATAGTATAGGCTATACACCTGGGTATTTGGTTTGGAAACTTATAATTAGTCTTAATCAAACTAGTATGTATGATGCTGCTGCTCTGACACATACCAACCTATAAAAGAAGGGAAATAGATATTGGTAGAGTGGAGAAAATGTACAGGGCTCTCTTTTCCTGATGATCCATAATGAAATAAAAGGCTTAGAAATCTAAGGGAAAAACATAACTTTTTACTTTCCATAGATGTTTTCAAATGTAAGAAATGAAATGATTTCCATTGCCTGCCTCACAAGTGTAAGGTCCTGAGTTTGATCCCCAGTGCCAAAAGAAAGAAAGAAAAGAAATGGAATGATAACTTTCTGTACCCCTCTGCAACTCTACTTCCTGGGTCCAAAGAAACCTTTTCAATTCTCACTTCAAGAACTAGATAAAGAAAAACTAGATAGATAAACTGTGTGCAGTACAGATAAAAGTGTACAGTAAAGAAAAGCAGGGAGGAAAGCAGATACTTGAGTCAAAGACAGAGGAATTAAAGGACTCAAGGGACTGTGAAGTCATGGAGAAGAGAGTGGTGGCAGTAATTAGGGATCCTTTTACAAATCCAAGGTGTTGTGGCTTGTGTTTAGATATCCCCTCAAAGCCTCATGAAGTCATAAGTGGAGCTTTTTCAGAAGTGGCTGGATCTAGAGTGTGTGATGCTGGAATTGATTCATGGTGCAATGCTAGGATTAAGGGTACTAGGATTAAGGGTATGAGTGCTACCCACCCTAAGTAGTCTGTATAAGATAAAAGGGGCAGGAAGGCACTATTAAGGTCCCTTGTTGATTTGCTACCTTTGGTCTGCCATGAACTGTTGCACCTCTGTCATGTGTTACCCTGCCTTGTATCCAGCCAATTATGGACTGAAGCCTCTTACCAACTGTAAGGTAGATAAACCTTTCCTGCTTTAACTTTGAGTGTCACATATTTTGTCTCAGCAATGAGAAAAGTAAGACACAAGATGACAATCTGTCCACTCACAAGTTGTGTTATACCAGCATCTAGACTCAGAATCTAGACAGGACCCAGAGCTACTTTGGTTGATAGTACAAAATGTTCAGTAACAGACTGGAGAACATTTCTCTTTTAAACTTTATTAACAGAGCAGAGAGATTGTGTGTTTAGAGGACATACACACACAGTTCTATACTTTTGTTTCTTAAAATAGCACTAATACAAATATGGGCAAAATTTTAAAAAACTTTTACATGCTATCTAGAAATTTTACAGTAAATGTTATTACCTAGTACCTAAATATTTTCAGATCAAACTCTGCAATAATTGAATTTCTAAAAAAACCCTATAGCTTTAATAATTAAATGTTCAATACCTGTTGATTTACCTGTTTTTTTATTGCCATGATTCAAGCATATGTGTGTCAAATGTAGAAAGTCATATGAATATTTATTAATTAAGGAAGGAGAATCAAAATCAGTGAATCTGACTCATACTCATTTTTAATGGTTTAATGTTTAATGATCATCAGTGTTTTGCTACAGGGTAATCAGGAATAATGGGTAGACAGTTTACATAAATTACCAAAGTGATCCATGTCCATACAAATCAAATAAATAAGCAGTCCCATTCTCTTCACTTTGTTTATCTTTCTGTGTCACAATGACACTTTTTTAAACACCACACAGTTTCATTTTTGCCTCTTTAATACATGCTTCAGTGACATAAAATTAAAGGTCTGTAACTCGAGAGTCTCCAAAACCTGAGTTCGTTGGTTTTCCAATATTAAAGCTTAAATAATAAAATATCCTGAGAATTCTTGGACTTCTCTTATTTTCTTTGTGTAACTGGGAGAATAAGTGCTGCAGAGCTAGAGGCAGAAAATACATTTTGACCCTAAGGCTGTGACTGGACTTTGGAAATATCAGCTGTTGAAAGGGAAATGACAGAGGGCTGTAATACTGGCCTCTGGATCCATGACATTTGGAAGTCAAGAGACTGAAGTAAATTTGGGGGGGTTTTAATATGGCCAAGTATCTCTATTGTTCTTCTTGACCCAGTTCTAGGAGGTTAGCCTTGGGCACAGCAAAACTTTATGGATTACTGTTGATTATTCCATCTACTTACTACATAGAAAAAACTTGTTTACATAACAAAAAATATTCAATCCTTCTAGTGAAAAGAAGGGGATTAAAAACATAAGAGATTGTTGGGTTGATCCAATTATATTACAGTTCATCAAAAATTGAGCTCCCTAAATTCTTTTGATTTAATTCTTTTGATTTTTTATTCTAAATTTCTTTTAGAGAAATCAGTTACAGAATAGGCATGAGGTGAACACTGGGCAGGGATGGGGTAGGGAGCAAGTCTCAGAAGGAAGCAGGAATGAGAAGAGGCCTCAGCAAGAGGACCCAGCAAAGCACTGCAAAACTTGAAGGTGCTTTAGAGCACAGACTGCATTTCTGCTCATGTCTCATTATGCTTTCACTGTGACTTTGCGAACTAGAAAAGGTAACATCTCCAGTTTGCACAGGAACAAATGAAGAGTGAAAAGAGACAAAAAGGTTAAGTAAATTGCCGGTCATCACAGAAATGGTAACTTGTAGGGCTATAAGAAGTTCTAATACAGACATCTACTTCTAAGTCTACTTGATCATCTTTTGGCTGCTTCTCCATCTTCTTTGACTTCGTGATTATGGCACAGATTTCATTTGCAAAAGTTTGTATAACTTCACAACAACAGTACGTTACAAATTATAGCATGATGTTCAGCTATTAATACTCAAGAAAGAAAATATACTTTTAATATTTTTTCATCCAATTTAGCAATATGTAAAAAATCACATTATATTCACTACACAGGGAAAAATTTCTAGCCAAGAACATTGGTTTCTATACAAGATCTTTAAAACTCCATTTTAACAACCTATGGGGATGGTTTAGCAATTTTTTGAAATTGTACTTTCATGTATAATGTCATTTTAAATTGGAGAAATGTGATTTCTTTCCTTCTTTTCACCATTTTAAAAATAAGTCTTTGACCTTTGCTCGAAATAACATTCAGATTATAATTCGTTTTATTAATTATGAAGACATTGTTACAATTAATGCCCACTGCCTAAAGCTGAATTCTCAGAAAATTCAGAACTAAAGAGGGCAAGATGTCGCTTAAGATTTTTTTTCTCCTCTGGCTGTTCACAGAACTTGACTTCAATGTTGCCATCACTGAATGCTTCTCCTTTGGTTTCCTCTACTTGCTTCTCTCTCCGGGATAATTTTCCTTTCTTCTGCATCATTGTAATTCCCGAGTGTCCATTCCTCCGTGCTGGAGACAAGGTTTTTTTTACTATGCAATAGCAAACTGCAGACAGAAAATTTTTTTTGAAGTTTTCATTCATAAATGCATAGACAATGGGATTACAGATGGAGTTGGAAAATCCAATTATTTGCACTATAGCAAAAACCATCTTGATTGTGACCTCATCATATTCCTTTACAAAATTACCTGAAACAAAGTAATACTTTAGAATGCTTATTCATTTTAAGCATAAAATAAAACTTTTATTTATCATCTGTCTTTACCAAAAACTTGAACTTGTGCAAATGGTTAAAGGTATAAAAAATTATCAAGATCATTTCATGATATCTGAAAAATAAACTTTGTGTTGCGTCTTCATGTCTATACAATTTACTCCTGCATACATAGGCTATTGCCCAACACATCTCTCCTTGATGACTCAAATTATTTTAACTTGATGACTCTAAGCACCACGTAAACTAGTAGCAACATTACCCTTCAAATACTCACTAGGGTTCCAGAAATGCAATCATATTGAGAGCAACATGTAGTCCTGAATTATCAGAGAACATACACTGAGGGTCTGACTGAAATCCTATGCATTATTAAATTCATAAGTTACAAATCAAGTTGTAAATAGAGAAGATTCATATGATATTGCCCTTTCTCTATGTTAAATAGTCTAAGGAGTTAAATAGACATGGGAGATGAATCTCAAAGTTTTTCTTTATCTTCTGTGATAACTAAAGGTTTAGTCATAGTCATGCATGATGATCTACAGCATATTGATCAGATGATCTTGAAAACTTGAAATAAATATATTCAGTATTTGATATTTGATTACCCAAGAGAATAGCAATATATTTCAATGGTTCATTATCCATTTTGATAGGACACGAACTAGAATGTCTACCAAATAACAATGATAAACACTCACTGTATTCAATCATCATGTGAACAACATGGAAAGGTGCCCAGCACACAGCAAAGAGAGCCACTACTGTTACCATCATAATAACAGCTCGCTTCTTCTTCCTGGACTCACAAGGAAACAGTGTATTGGTTAACTTTGCCTTGCCAAATGTGTTGCATTCATAACAAAGCTATTAGATAAAGTTTGAGCATAATCTACTCAACCATAATTTTTGAAAAGTTAATGAAGTTCTTAATAGGTTATGGGATGATTATCAACTTTTTCTATTGATATTAGCCCATGCTTATATTCTTCATATCATAAACACCCCTGTGATGTGTGCTCATCGTGGTCTGGCACTCTGAAGTATGCTTGGCATGGATTGAATTATGTTATTAATTTTCCCAACAAGATACTAGACAGATGCAGAAATTGAGGGACAGAGAAGGTTAAATAATTTTCAAAGTCAGATGATCAATAAGAGGTATACTTTGGGTTTTAATTTAGGCAGTCTAACTCCAGTGACTGTGTTCTATTCACTATATATTGAAAGGCATTCATGCCTGTGATAGTACATATCAATATTTATGAAATAAGAGAACCCCTAAGCATAAAGTTAAAATGCAGCCCTTTATTATATCTAGATAATATGGTTGGCTGATTCAAAGTAGTTTTCCTCACTATTCCTATAAAGTTGACTTATATCTGTGAAACAGGTACACATTTGCATGGCACCTTAAATCTGTAAAAATTCAGACTCATAATCTTCCATTTCCACCTGGTAGTTCTTTCTTTTGAGGAAGCAGGAGGCTAACTCAGAAATTAGTGTTAGGTACTGAGCAGTGCCAGGCCCTTGTACAAGGAAAAGAAGGATTTCTTTATAGAAACTGGGCACTAGAGGTCACTACACACTTGAAGAATTGATTAAAAAAAATTTGTCAAATCAGTAGTCCTTCACATAGAGTATTGCTTGTTTTTGGTTTAATAATCATTTAGTATATACTAAATCATATAAACTACAAGTAATGTAGCAGTAAATTTTGTTTCTAAAATTGTCTTAAGAAATAAAACCAGGTAGCACAGCCATTAGGTAAAAGTGAAATATATCAATAATAACCAGTTAAAATGATTGGCATACTCTGGTTTCAAACAGTGTTCATACATGCTGTCTCCTGTATTTTAGCATCATCTGTGAGTGGGAGGAAGTAAGGATGGGTGTTGATTTGTGCACTTGTACATATGAGGATAACAGGGCCTGAGGAACAAGAGTGCTGATCTACTTCTCATGGCTGGCAAGTGATGGAGAGAGAACAGCCCCTACCCAGTCCTGACACCTCCCCACAGCTTTTCTTCCCATTATGTCATATTTGCATATAGATGAAAATGTAGCAGTGCTCTAAATTCCAAGTGTGTTTCTATCTATAGCCTAAGTTCTTTGATTTAAGAACTGACAATCTTGCTCTTTCTGTCACACATAAAACCTCATAAAACCTTCAGGGTTTAAATTCTGCCCATGCTTTAAATTTGTATTACAAATAATGTATTGACTCAATTACTTAGAGGTTCTGGTATCTCTAACAATTGCCCCTTCCAGAACATCTTTAAAAGTATTTTAATCAGAGGTGAATATTTCATTAGACAGACCTGGCTATTTTGGACATTTCTTTTCCATGAATAGTTCGAAGCACTGAACCATCTTCCACTCTTTTCTTGATCCAAAGTTCATAACCAATCTTACTATACAGGACAAGCATCACCATAAGAGGCAGGAGGAAGAGGATGACAAGGATGAAGGTGGTATAGATTTTCTGGTGCACAGGGCTGGCCCACTCTTCCAAGCAGCAGATGTGTTCTTTTTCATATAGGAAGTCATACTTGATCTTTACAATAAGGATAATTCAGTTAAGACCCAATAGGCAGCATCAAAAGAAACCAGAAAGGAGCTCAGTATTATTATAATATGCAGCATTTTTATGCCCTTTCAAATTTTCCACAGGTATATATTTTAAATAATAATTATTTTTTACTATACAGTATTTTGTTAGAAAGTGTAGTTTATCCACTTGAATGCTTAAGAGTTTGTATTTTTCTATTTAAAATGGAATTGAGGTCCACAGCCTGTTTACTTTCATTATCTTTATCAACTTTTATTTTCACTGCTCATACATTTTCAGTGAGCTGAAAGAGCACAATTACTAAAGAACATGTTGAAAAATATTTTCTATTATATGCCAGCTAGTTCAATGTTAATTAAATGTATGAATTAATTTTTGGTTCATTCAATTGTTCAAAAATAGACTAGCAAAGTCATCAGACATCTTCCAAGTAGAAGATACTGAAAGCCATGTTTTTAGTACTATTTTGTATTGGAATTATCAGATTTCTTGGAAACATATTAAAAAGGCAACTGATAGCTTTTAAATTCTGAGATAAATGAGAAATTGGATTCAAATTATTGCAAGTCTACAAATGTTCAGATTTTGTTTATTTATACTATTTCTGCTAGAATCATCTCATAAGTTCTAAAATATTAACAGCAATACTAGAAAATGTTAAAAAGGCATATTTCATGGACAAACTAAATATTAAAAGCATATTCAAAAATCACATCTTTAATGGTTGCAAAATAAGAAAATTTATCAAAATTAATGTCATTTTAGTCACTCTGGAGTTTTCCAGATGAATAGTTAGATCTTGGACATATTTTTGCCTACATTCTCAAAAATTTTTATCAACAATCTTCCACAGCAATTGAAAAGGTAAGAAAATTCAAGTTCAGATCTAGGTGTTATTAAGAAATATGACCAGATCTGATAACCCTTATTAAAAATAAGTTCAAGGTACAAACTGTCTGTGAGTAGGACATAAATGTGAAATTTATTCTGACTCCATATTAGCAGACCCTACAAGGGTCAATGATCCTGGAGGGTTATGGGTTGACTTATAACCCTTAAACTCAATGTTAGACTGATAGGGACCAAGTTGGTTCATGTAGCACTAGGGATAAGAAAAGACTTTCTGATAGACGGATTTATGGCAACCAACTTCTGATCTCTATTTCTAGACATGCCCTTCTCTAAACTTCCACTGCTTGAGATGGTATCTGAAATTGAGATTTCATCCTGGGTCTGCATTTCCACTTCCCTTTTCATAATCACACACTTCCCAATTTATAAAAGTCATATCTTTCACCCAATCCAAACTTTACAACAGGACACTAAAGAGATGTCAGGGAAGAAAACTTGATCAAGGCATCACAAGCCCTGGTGGGGTCTTGTACTTTTCCCTGTCTTAAATATATTTTCATTAAAGGTAAACCCTGGCATTAGAAAAAATGGTATTTTGACAAGTGTAGGGATATTGTGAATTCATGCTTTCATACCAGGAGGGGTAGAAGTGATGAGAATTTTAATTTAATCAGCTTCTTTCTTCCATCCCATGAAAATAAACACATCGCACTTGAGAGACATCCAGAGAATAAAGCAAAAAGACCAATTATGAGAAATGCTGAAGAAGGTGGTACTTTGTACCATCAAGGTGGGAATTTCAGGTTCCCTGAATGCCCACTCACACTCTTTCTAATAGAATTTAAGAGTGAGAAGATGGCCATGGGATGCATATTAATGCACATATTTTATTTTTAAAAAATGAAATCAAACTTTATCCTGAAAGAAAGCAAATCTGATTTGCCTCACCTGTTGGACAGTGAAGATAGCTTTTTCAATTAATTATACAGAATGCATTTTCTGTAAACTAAATGAGTTGTATGTTTAAAATATATTTAGACTGTATGATAAAATAGTTTTATTTTGAAAATTGATGCATCTGTTTGTTTTCAGTGGGATAGAAATGGACTCCACAATTGGAAATTATATTGAGTCATTTATTAGAGGCTCTATCATTGTGAGTTTTCTTCTGCAGAGGAGGCAGTGTCTGCAGAAAGGAGCTGGTGGTGCAAGCTGTGTGTGGCAGGTGAACGATCTATCCAAGCAAGGGACTGGGGAATAGAATAACTTGAAGCCTCAATGGTGTGATCTTGAAACCTAGGAAGTTAAGAATCAATTAAAGTCCACAGTCTTACCCAGAAGGCACTAATTCCAGAGGACAGTTGTCTCTTCCTCTCTCAATTCTCATGAGCTCCAGAAGGAAGATAAAAGTAACCAATTCAATAGGTGGGGGCAAAGGGGGAATGAGAACTAAGAGGCAAGGACATAAAAAACTTACCATAATCCCCCTTCACATTTTAGACTTAAAATCAATTCAAGCTGAAGGAAAGGCAAAGTTTTAAATTGATCAAGGACATGGATTTATGTGATTGTGTATTATACTGGACATTTTATAACAGAACTAACACGGTTCTTGTGACTGAATGTAACCAAAAGAATTTGGTTACTGGAATGACTGGAGGAGTTAAAGGGTCTGCTCAAGGGTTTATCCATGACCTTTCATTATAAAGACTGGCTAGTTCATAGATAGCATTTTTATAGGTAGCAACGAATAGAAAAAGTTGAATTCTGCTCCCACATACAGAGTTCAGCTCATTTAGTATGCCAGTTACATAAAATAAAAATACCAGGCTACTTTTTAAATGTAGTCTTCCCTTAGGGTTCGTTTCACAGCCATGCTGATGGGTGTGGCAGGCCCAGTAAAATCTGACATTTTCCTTTTTCTATTTTTAAAAGTACAAAGGGATATATCATTTTGTAAATTGTACGGGGAATGATGTGAGTACCCCCAACTATCTTTGAAGACTACAGTCCATGTTCAACTATAAGACATGTCAAAGAATAGGCTGGGTTGCCTTGTACCAAGATACTCCTCCCTTTACTGGTCCCATTTAACAATGGTAGAGAGATTGGATAGGATGATCCCCTGGTGTATTTCCAATTTAAATTAAAGAGACATGTAAGAAAAGACTTATGAAGGAGAATCAACCAATAGGTAGATAATCTATTGCAAATTTTTATGTGACTTGAAATAAAAAAAAATCAAAGCAATCCTTGAACTCTTAACTTGTAACAAGATACTGGGGGACACTAGGGAAAATATGCTTAGCTTCCAGGAAAATATAGAAAGTGACCTTGGATCTTTAAAAGGGTTTATTTTAAAGTCTTAATAATACAGTATCAAAAAGAGATAAAACAGAGGAACAACAACCTTGAAACAAATTATTTCATTTCATATGAAAAACTTCTAGTGAGGTAACTGAGATCACACAAATTAACTGTTATGTTCTTGAAAGAAAGAAAATGATTATAATTAAGAGGAGTGGGAAAATCTTTCAATATTATGATTATCAGCCCCAGCCCCAAATCTACCTCAAGTCTTTGCACATGCCACATGGGTGAGCCTACAATGACAGCCACCAGCCAGACCACACCTGCAAAATGCAAAAAAAATCAGAATATGAATCAGCTAAGTAAAATGCATCCATATAGGATTCTCTCACCATCAAAACTCCCTATTTCCAGTGCATCCCATCCCCTGCCCTAGGGCAGGCAGCAATCTCACAAACTTTGGATTCTTTTACCACCCTTGAAATTCTTCCTACAATAGTCATCCTCAAAGAATTGTTAAATGTTAAAAACCTTTTTAATAATGTTCTATCACCTATTAGATAAAACCCACAATTTATACCATTGCCCATGAAGTTCTCTCTTTTACTTCTGTTCATGGTCTTCACACCCAAACCCTCTAATGAAGAAAGACAAAGAGTTAGTTTCATTTCCCTTATATTGACATTGGAAGGCTGTCAATTATTAAAAACCTAGATATCTCTGAATTCTTTCTAGGAAAGATGTGACATAAATCTGAAGATAACTAAAATTCATGAATATCCCCTGTTGTTTATCTGTTAACAACTATTTAAAATTTTAGGATTGTGAACTCTTGAGTTCTTCCTGCAATTCTATAATTCAACACTAGATGTATTTTATAGCAGTAATAAATGATTGATCATTCCTTTCACTGCTGCCTTTAGTTTTTTTTTTTTTGGTACCGGGGATTGAACTCTGGTCCTTGCGCTTGCGCGGCAGGAGGTGAAATCACTGAGCTAAATCCCAGGCCCACAACTGCTGCCTTTGATTACCATACTACTTGTTTTACTATGTTTCTGATTACTTAGTGATGCTAAATTTAAACCACTGAGAAGCATATTAACATTTCAAGTGTTCAGTTATAATTACTGAGTGGAAAGAGTCTTCCATTTTACTGTGCTATGCTTCAGAATATTCTTTCAAATTTATAATTTATCATGAGGTATGTATCCCTCATAACTTGGTGAATCAAGAATGGTTATAATGAGCTAAGGATCCAAAAATGTCTGAAGCAAAATTACAAAGTGGGAGGAATTTTTCTCTGTAGGCATCTCCAGGACTACTCTGTATTCTCATGAATGCTGTGACTTTGCACTATTATGTGCTCACCCCCAGGCCCATTTTGGGACACTGCTGTTCTACATTTTCTAAAAACACATTTCCTACTTCCAATCATAATCTACCTGCCCTTATTAGCTTAGAACATTCTTACCTGAGGATGAGGAGTTACTAATCTATTGATTATTAATGTGGCAATGCCACTGATGGGTCATGATAGACTAGCTAAACGTGCTGTTTCAAACTTTAAGACTTAAACTGAAGAAGCACATCCAAAATGACAGATTTTTAGTGTTGAGTTAGGCCTAGTGGAGAGACGAGGATGGATAATGCAAACAGAGGATTGAAACTCTCAAATTGTACCCTAATGCTTACAAGTTAAACAAGAAGTTACCCTTTCAGCATATACATATGGTTCGCATATGGTTGCACATTACCACTGTCCTTGGCACATCTGGTGGCTCACCTAGCATTGTAAAAGCCCTTTGGTTGGTGTACTGCCACTTCATTTTAAAGGGATATACAAGTCCCTGGTGCCTTTCCACAGCAATGCAGGTCATAGTGAGAATTTCTGTCACAACAGCAGTAGACTGGACAAAAGGCACCATCTTGCAAATGAAGGCACCTGCAGCAAGGAAATAAGACAAGTCATACATCAAAAACAATAAAGGTTTGTCTGTCTCTTTGTAATTATCAAAGTTTATTAATTCTGAGCCTTTGCTCAAAAGCTTTATGACTATGACGATATTATTGATACAAAATAATTGAGAAAGTTTGCATTGGTTTATGTTTTCACTCTGTGACTGTATTCTAAGTTTTCAAGTGCTGTTAATTATGTATATTAAAACAATGGGAAAACCAATCAATATTTAGCTATTGGCAATAGGGAGAAAAACATCAGATCAGTGTGATCATCACTTGAGGAAGAGCAAAATCAGTGTGAACTAGTTTCCTGGCATCTAAACTACAGTGTAATCTTTGGTTTTTCTTTCCTTTTGATTCTCTGTCATATGAAAACAAAGAAATAATTCTCATCAAAGACTCTCACTTTTTTTTTATTCTCTTTTACTCCAAGTCTAAAACTTTATACTGTTAAACATTTAATAGATTTTCCTTTCTGTAATCCAAAGATCTCAAACTGGTGACAGGCAAGATTTGGCCTGCAAACATGATTTATTTAGTTTATATATATTTAAAAATATTTCAGTACATTGCCAAAATCTTTACATGCTTATACTACCTGTTTGGCCTCTTTGCCATTTGAATTTCAGAGAACCTAGTCTAGGCATCTCTGCTCTTGAATCCATCTTGCTCACTGCTTCCAAATGAGTTATTTCCAACTATCAGAAAATCAAAAGCTCAGGGAATATAGAATTAGAAGAGACCTCAGAGGGCATGTAGTTCAAGTGTGCATCAAAAGCAGAAATCTTCAGCTCATCTTCTCTCACAGATGCTCTGCCAGCTCTGCTTCAATACCTCCACAGGAAGCCTCCTGGATTGCAAACTTCCACCCAAAGTCTTTGCATGTCTTTTCCTCCTTCTGAGGCTGCTGTCATCTCAAATAACTCCCTCACAGAGTTCGCTGAAGTCTTTGCTCAAATGGCACTGGGATGATTAAATTTATGTGTCAATTTGACTGAGCTAAGCGATACCTAAATGGCTGGGAGAACAATTTTTGGTTGTGTCTGTGGATGTGTTTCTGGCAGAAATTAGCATTTGTATTAGTAGAGTGGGTAAAAGAGATCTGCTCTCCCCAGTGTGGATGGTATCATCCAATTTGTTCAGCATATGAGTAGAAAATAAAGTGGAGGATGAGAATTTTCTCAGTTTAAGCTGGGACATCCATCTTTTCCTTCTCTTTGATATCAGCACTTCTGATTCTCAGGCCTTCAGGGTTGATCTGGTGCCAAATCACAGCTTTCCTGTATCTCTAGCTTTCAGCTAGCAGACTGTGGGATGTCATAGTCTCCATAATCATGTGAGCCAGTACCTCAACATAAATCTCTTCTATATATCCATGTAGAGCCTGTTTATTCTTTTTCTTCTGGAGAACCCTAACACAGTCACCTTAGCAGAGAGGTCAACCTAATCTAACAACCATATTTTTAATGGGAGGCTATACTGTTCCATTTTCATCTCCTCACATTCCTTACCTTTCCTTTTTTTTCCTTTTTTTTTTATAACTTTCATCATTTAACATATTGAGATGTGTGGGTGGGTGCATGCATATATATCAGTATATCATGATATATCTTTATATATCAGTTCTGCATGATATATAATATATATAACTAATTTGTTTTTATTATTTATTGAAAGTCTTCTATCTCTACCAGAATATAAACACCCAATAGCAAAGATTTTTGTCTGTTTCCCTCATGGATATATTCCCAAATTTTAGAGTGGCACAAAGTAAGCCCTCAATATTCAATGAATTGAAGAGAAGGAATTACTAAGGTGTCCTTACCCTCCAAAGGAATCACATTCAATTTTGGAGAGACTGTCATAAAAAGGTACTTTTTGGTTCTAACCATTCCTAGTGTTGCTTTCAGAGCTCAATATTAACCAACAAACTTTTCCAAAAAGCTGCTCCTCGAGTATTTTAAAGGAGCTTTTCAGGTAAATCTTGTCTTTTCTAATTACCCCAGCCACTTTTCATTTGTTTTTTAGATCATTCAACTCCCTGGATCCTGTTGACATGAGCCCACTATGCTAAGGTTATAGGCTGGGCCAGGCAGAAACTGTGGGACTATCCGCTCCCAAAGTCTTCTGTGATTGTAACTAGATTTATATCAGCCTCTTATGCTATACTTTTCACAGGTTGGCCTCTGTCGAACTTGAAATCAGCTTGAAATGAGCTGGGTCAACTTAATAGAATTTTTTGTTAGTCTAACATTGTTTTACCTCCTCTCCTATGAGTAAGGGGAAAAGAAACTTAGGTATCACTCTAGAAGCTACTCCCTTCCCAAACTCTTTTTAGAACTTCAAATGGCAAGAGCCAATACTGTCCTCATTGCCCAAATTCTAACCTTGTTCAAAGTTAAGGCCCTACCTTGTTTAGAAAAATACTGTAGTTTAGATGCCAAGGGGAGGAATTTTTCTCAATGCTAATAAATTTCACTGTGTTTGAATACTTACATTGTCATTGAGTTAACTTACCTCAAGTCATGTTTTGGATGTAATATTTGAATAGATGTATATGTGAATAAACTATTAATCCTGTTTCTGGTGGATTTTTTCTTAAAAATTTGATAGAATTTTTTATGTTTTGCAAGAAATTATTTATAAAAACATTGAATAGTCCAAGTTCAAAGAAAAACAAGAAGAATATTTTCATGAAATTGAATTAGATGCATTATCAGTATATTTTAGGTATAACTATCCAAGCAAATAAATTTTTCTTACAGTGTTCATTGTACTGTTATCTCATTTTAAATATATTAATTTTGTCCATCATGATGCCATAGGACATGTCTCAGTTGATTTCCTGATATCAGGATACATTCTTGATTGATCTATTAGTTAACTCCTCTGAACCTCTGGTTTCATCATTTACAAAAAGGTATTATAATATTTACCTGTCCTAGCACTAATATATTTCAAAAAATGACATAAATACCCAGGACAAGATATTATTTAATAAATAGCAGGCAGCCCAATTAATAGAATTGAGGTAAATTTGGTATACTTGGAGCTGAATTATTAAAGGATAAATAATTTAATAGCTTTATTTTCCAAATGAAAATACTGCATTTCAAATGAACTAACTGATGTGCTCATGTCTACATGGATACTCATAGACAGAATGAGGCCATGAAAGCAGGCCCTCTCAGTCTAGTTTGTTCCCTTACATCACCCTCAGTTATCTTAATTTAGACATGCTATGTGAGTTTTCTTGCACGCATGCTTGTAAATCATCTGTTTGGTAACCTTCTTAAAAATTCTGCACCAAGCTGTATTTCTATAATATGTCACCTTAGCCTTTAAATAAATTGAGACAGTGTTAGCCTAACTTCTGACATTTCTCATACTAGCTTCCTAAAAAATTACTGACAGTGGTTCCTTGATTACATCTGCAAGTTTCTTCAATATGTAGCCAGTGATTTTTCTAAGATTAAGTTCTTTTAAAAGCACATAGCTGTTCTTTTGATATTGACTCATTTAGCTTCAATATTTATATTAATTCCAACCATCTTTGTCCTTTTTAATTGAAAAAATATTTTTTCAAGGTCTACAAGACCAAAGCAAAATAGACACTGAAGAGTTCAGCATTTTTCTTACCCTTCATTAAGCTTTTGTCATCAACCCTTTCTTTCTTATTCAGTTCCTTTTTCTGTAAACTCTCTGGTGTCTCTTTGGTCAGCTTTTTCTATGTTTTATTTTTTCCACTGTCGATAACATAGGTATAATCTGTTTTGTAAGAATGTGTCTCTGTGGCATTTCTTCTCATAAATAGGACATTTAAGTTGGAATGATCCTAATTTCCCTCTTTAGGGCATTTTCTTGGAAGTCTCTTCCCTTTATTTCCTTATGTGATTACATGGTTTTATATCAGGATTGTATTTCTTAAAGCCTGCTGGAGCAGATATGTCTCATATTTTGATTAGCCTGCATCTACTTGCATTTTTCCTAATGGCAATGAAGCTTCCTTCTAGAACATTAACTCTCCTCACTATGAATAGGTTCAATTAAGAACCTCTAATCAGGAAGACAAGGAAGGAATAGGGGAAGTCCTCCCAAGAGTTGAAAGAGTATAATGCATGTGGAAAAGAGGCTTGAAGTGGTATGAGCATGGGCTCGTGGTCAAGTGCTAACGGATCTGTGTCTATTGCGGCCATCCTCGGAGAACCCTCGGTCACTGCCTGGTGTGTGAGTCCATTCCTCCAACTTCATAATGATCCTATTGTGCACCCAAAGTCTACCTGGTTCATTCTCTGAAGCCACTTAGCTATCAACTGTTTCATGTAACCAAGTAAATTTATTTCATTTGGGGGGAGGTATTTTTTTTTTCTACAAGGTAGATTTCCTAAAATATAACATATTATGGTTGATGTTCCTTCTCTGTGTATTGCTAATTTTAACAGGAGACAGCTCCAAATCCCAGTAATACAATTTTCCCTCATTGCTGCTTTCATTTCTACTATGACTCTTGGACAAGAAACTGCAGTAGTTTGTTTCATCTACTGGGTTAGGAACAAATATTCTGTTTTAATATCTATTTTCTTCCATTTCTAACTTTAATTCTTTATACAACTTTATTTCCCCAAATAAAAGGTTTATACCTTTTATTCTCAATGGAAATGTTCTACAGTATCCTATCTTCTTGCCCTTCCTTACCACCCACCATACCCAGAGCAAGTTTCATGATTCAAATAGGAACAAGACATCATCATTTTAAAATATAATGCTTGAAAACTGAAAACAGTTTGGACTCTATTTGGATTCACTATAATGCAAGAAATGACTTTTAAAGGATCCAAGAGGAAAGGATGGAACTAAAAAAAAAGAGTATTCATTCATAAGAAAGATTAAAAATGTTGTTGTATTAACTTGAAAATAGAATAATGAACTACCATTGCATAAAAGTAACTATAATAACCACTCTGTGGTTATTTGTGAATTTGTTCCACGGTCAGTGAAAAACATCATGAATGGGCATTTGCAGTTATACAAAAGAAAGCCTACTTTATATAACTAATGTTTGAAATAATGGCCTAACAGTTTATCACACAATCTGGTGTATAATTGCCTTAATTTCCTATACTAAATAACAAACCATAGTCCAACAATCTATGTGCTTTTGTCACAACACAGCCTGTAAGTTTCTAGTTTTGTACAACATAGTTCTTAGGCAGTTATTATGAGCAAATGTACCAAATCCTAAGCCCTATTTCATGCCCTGTAGGAAGGAACACATTAAATATAGTCAAAATTAGTTATGCAATTTGCATCTGGGAATAACAGCAGAGCAAGATAGTGGAATTCGTCAACTGGAAAGCCTTCCTAGAAATGGTCCAGGATGGTGGCTTTTTGTCAATGTGCCAGGGAGTACCATATCCCTGCAGGGCTCCTCTGCAGTCAGGTGCTTCAAGGAGGGAGATGGGCAAGCCCATTGTGGAGAGGGAGATGGGGCTCCAAGCTGCAGCCTTGCTTTAACTGGAGCATTTAAAAGTGAATCTGATTTTATTTGCTGAGTTTCTAGCAGATAAGTCACCTACAATTTTAAAAAAGATACTATAAAATCCCAAATTGGACTTATACAGTATATACTGGAATATCGTGCCAATTTAAACTGCGTGGAGTAAAGATGAAAACCATAATTGCTAGATATTTTTTAAAGGATGTGTGACCTGCCTCTCCTAAAATCTCAGCCTTGCTGATAACTGTTTTTATTTAGCATACAACCATTACAAAGCACTCCAGTAATTATCCTATGATTTCAAAACTTTCAGCTAGTGATCTGATAGTATGGGGGTGGTGGTGGGGTGGTAGCCTCTGTCCACTAAAGGAAAACCAGGCTTGAGCAGGATGGAAGGGAGGAGAGGAGGTAGGGGAGATAAAGTTCTACTACCACTGGGGCCAACAGGAAGAATCAGCAAAGAGATTTCATTAGGTAAAGGAAATGAGCTAATTTTCTTCAGGATCTTTTCTGGATTCATGAAAGGAGCCTGAAGTTATTTGGTTGGCCCTGATACAGAACATTTTCCCCAAGTGAGACCAAAAAAATCAATAAGTGAAAGCCTTTGAGAAAGAGAGAGTGAGAACCACATCCAGCACAGAGAGCTGGCCTCACTGGCAGAACAGGCCTTGTCCCAAAACAGCAGCATCCTGTCCCGCTCTGAGAGCTAAGACTCACATGTGACCCATGTGTGTGCTGCTTCATCCCTAGAGAGTGATCAACTCAGGTGCACAGAGCCCCTGAGGAATAGTTGTGTTTGCATGATTGAATCAATGCTGTTGTAATACAAGATAATTGCTTGATATGACACCATTACTGTGACAGATATTCCTTGACTGAGTTTTCATTTTCTCTTTGTTATAAATTGAAATGAAACTATTATAGATTCATATGCAGTTTTAAGAAATGACACATAGAAGACTTCTGGGAAGATGGTGGAATGGTGAGGAGTAGAGAAACAGCCTCTCTGATATTTGGAATACAGATGCTGGACTAAAGGAACATGAGGAAGAGAAGGAGGAGGGAAGTGAGTGCCCAAAATCCAGCAAAGATCTGAAGTGAGAATTGGAGCCCACATGGAGAGCAAAGAGAAGGACCACAATGCAGAGGAGGGAAGTGGCAAGCACACTTTTTCCCTGAGCCCCAGCTTGTGGTGTGGGAGGGGTGACTCAAACCTGCAGATCCATGGTGTCTACTGGTAACCCCAGAGGCCTCCATAAAGAAATGCACCAGTGGAACAGAGCATTGGACGCTGTGGACTGCAGTGGCTGTTGAATTATTCAGGTTCAGACACTCCCCAGAAGAGGGCCATTGCCATTTTGGAAAGGGGCCAACAGAAGTCAGAAGTCACAGCAGCTGCAGCTTGGCTCTATCTAGTGGCTTCAAATGTTAAGGTGAGGTAAAACTGGGTTCAAGCCAGTAGGAAGTCAAGGAGCTGAATTTAAGCCTGAGTCACTTGGAATGTTCCAGGATGAAAAACTCGGGTCCCAGACTCATAGCTAGAAAGCAGGAATCTGAACCTCAGTGGAACTAAAGGCCCAGGTTTCCTGGGATTATCCACCACCGCTATAATTCTATTGTCAGTTTGCTGAGATCAATCAACACAGATCTAGGTTTGTCTGCCCCCCGTCCTCCTAAGACATACATTGAAGTGAATTGTTTTTCTGCTTTTATTCCTTTCTTTGCTTTTTTATTTTTTAAAGCCTACCAACAAGGAAAGCACAAGTCCTGATGGATTTACTGCTGAATTCTGCAACAAATTTAGAGAAGACTTAATGCCACTACTCCTCAAACTTTTTAATTAATAGAAAGGGAATCAATACTCCCAAACTCATTCCTGAAAGCAAGTATTATGCTGATACCAAAACCAGAGAATGATCCAACCAAAAAAGAGAGCTATAGGCTCATTTCCCCAATGAACATGGATGCAAAAATCCTCAATAAGATACTAGCAATGCAGCAGATCCAAGACTATACACCATGACCAAGTAGGATTCATCTCAGGGATGCAAGGATGGTTCAACATATGCAAATCAATAAGTATAATACACAATATTAACAGAGCTAAGAGCAACAACCACATGATCATCTCAATAGATGCAGAAAAAGTGTTTGAAAAAGTCCAACATCCATTCATGATAAAAACTCAACAGAAAATTGCAATAGATGGTTTTTATCTCAATCTGATTAAAACAATCTACAACAAACCAACAGCCAACATCATACTAAATGGTTGAAAATTGAAAGCTTTTACTCTAAAATCAGGAGCAAGACAAGGAAGTCCACTATGACCACTCTTATTCAATATAGTTCTGTAAACATTAGCCAGAGAAATTAGACAAGAGAAGGGAATAAAAGGATAGGAAAGGAAGAAATTAAATTATCATTATTTCCAGATGACTTGATACTATATATATAAGACCCCCAAAATGCCAAGAAACTTCTAGATTTAATAAACAAATTTATTAGCATAGCTGGATTCAAAGTCAAACCTCAAAATCAATAGAATTCCTGTACACAAATTACAAACTCACTGAGAGATATATTAGAAAAAACTTGAGTCGCGCGGAAGATGCCGAATCACCCTGCTGCAGAGAGGCAGGTCTGCTCACGCCCTACCGAGGTCCTGAGTCACATGGAACATGCCAAATCGGCCTGCTTCAGACAGGCAGGACTGCCCACGCCCTACGGAGGTACCCAGTCATGCTGAATCAGCCCGCTGCAGACAGGCAGGTCTGTGCATGACCTACTGAGGTCCCGAGTCCTGGGGAAGATGCCGAATCACCCCACTGCAGACAGGCAGGTCTGCCCATGCTCTACCGAGGTCCCAAGTGGCACAGAACACACTGAATTACCCCGCTGCAGACAGGCAGCCACCTGCTTCCACACTACAAAGACACAGGGGACACCAGAGCACCAGACCAAGGTACTGAGTCCCACTGTTCCTGGTCCAGAGGTAGGGGCTTCTGAGCAGCCATCCCACTGCTCCTGGCCCAGACTAAGGGGCTTCCCAGTCACAATCCCTCCCACTGCTCCCAGCCCAGAGGAAAGGGCTTTTGGGCCACCTTCTGTCCAGCTGCTCCTGGCCCAGAGGTAGGGGCTTCTGAGCTGCCATCCCACTGCTCCTGGTCCAGAGGAAGGGGCTTCCTGGCCACCATCCCTCCAGCTGCTCCCAGCCCACAGGAAAGGGCTTTTGGGCCACCAGCCCTACTGCTGCTCCTGGCCCCCGGCCCACCTCTCCCAGCTCAGAGGAGGTAATCCCTGCAGGCACTAACAGCCCCCCGTGCCAGTCGAAATGAGAAAACATGTAAATAAGTCTCAAAACCAGACTTCAAGATCAGCTACAGAAACCCCAAAGGGAAATGAGATGGAGCACTCTGATACTCAACCACCTGGACCCTATAAACTGGCAACAAAAGGGGATCTGGAAAAAATGAAATCAGAAATAATTTCTCAGATAACAGGAGAAATTGTGCCCCTAG
>NW_004624777.1:1471193-1501051 GCF_000247695.1 Heterocephalus glaber
TTCTCTATCAATTTTGAAAGATAGTTTTGCAGGGTACATCAATCTGGGTTGGAGCTTGTTTTCCTTTAGGGCTTGAAATACATCACTCCAAGCTCTTCTTGCCTCGAGGGTTTGCACTGAGAAGTTTGCTGTGATTCTGATGGGCTTTCCTTTTTATGTGATTGGTTTCTTTTCTCTCCCTGCTTGTAGAATTTTGTTCTTCTTTTGGTTTTCTGGAATCCTAACTATTATATGCCTATGTGTAGATTTTTTTTATCAAGGCTAGTTGGAGTCCTATATGCCTCACTTATCTGTATGTGAAGTTCTTTTTCCCGTGCTGGGGAAGTTTTCTGCCATCACTTCTGTGAACAGTTTTTTTATGTCATCTGCACTCTCTCCTCTTTTTTCATTGACTCTAATCAGTCTTATATTATTCTTCTTTGCATCATCTAGCAGCTGCTGGATTGATTTCTTGTGTTCCCTTACAATTTTAAAGCCATTTTTCTTTTCCTCTTCACTAATTGCAATCTTATCTTCTATATCTGAAATTCTATCCTCACATTGGGTCATTCTGCTGTGCAGACTTTTGATGGAGTTTTTAATCTCCTGGAAATCTGTTTGCATCTGTTTTATTGATTCCATTTGTTTCCTATGTTGGGATTCCATCATGTTCCTCAGATTCTCTATTTTTTTAATCTGTGTCCTCTCTATATTTATTAATCGTGTCTTGCACTACGAGCACAATCTTTGCTGTTATCTTAGTAATTATTTCTGATTTCATTTTTTCCAGATCCTCTTTTGTTGCTAGTTCAGAGGGTCCAGGTGCTTGAGTATCAGATTTTTCCATCTTATTTCCCTTTGGGGATGCTGTAGGTGATCCGAAAGTCTGGTTTTGAGGCTTGTTTACATGTCTTCTCATTTCCACTGTGGGGGGGGCAGTGCTTCTGGTGCCCACGCGGCTCACCTTCTCTGCCCTAGGAGCGTGGAATGGTTTTTGGTTTTTGAAGAGTTACAGATCACACCCACTTCTCTACACTGAGCTGTGTGCCAGCCCCTTCCTAAACCTTTTTACAGGAACATAATCACATCTAATTCTTTTACAGTCAGCTTCTCAAGATTTTCTAATAACAGAAAATATCAGAGATTTTTTTGTTTTGTTTTCTCTTTTTTTAAAAGTATTTTTATAGATTCTCATCCAGAAGGAAAATAACCAACTAAATAAATAAACGACATATACAAAACTATTTCATGAAGAAGGTCTTTCTCTAACATGAATTGAAAAGGATAGAGAGATAAACCATGGGTATGAGTGATATCACAAGGATTATGAGAAAGTAAAATCTTAAAGATAAATAAATATGACAGGAATAAAAGATGTTATTATATAAACTTTCTTAGTTCCTTTCTCTCTCCATCTTTTACCCCTTAACTAGGGGGAAATGCTTGATAGTTACTTCCTTCTACTGGATATTTAAATTATACAAATGGTGTGGAGTAAGTTCATGTGTGTATGTGGGAGGTGAAATCTTATCTGGAAATCAGGATGGGATTTTTTCTTTTCTTTCTTTTGTTTTTGCTTTTCAGTACTGAGGATTGAGCCCAGGTCCTTCACACTAAGCTACATCTCCCAGGACACTGGGATTCCAGGGCGTATTTTCATAAATAAGATAGAGATGAGAGGAAGAGAGAGATCAATACAGAGAATGATGAAGAAGGGAAGAAAAGAAAAACCTGAACCAGAAGGATGGAAGAAACTAGATAGCAAAAAAATCCTCAGAAGATAACTGGCTGAACTTGTTCATAACTGAAGCAGGCTGGAGGAACACAGTGGGGATTGAGATTGACATTGAGGGCCTCATTACAAGGCAGGACTGTGGGTTGGTGGGTAGCACTACAGTCTGGTTGGCCTGGAGAGTCACTGGCATCTCACACAGTGAGAAAGAGCTAGTGAGTGTGACAGGAAAGACAAATTGGATGGGAGAAAGCAGTCTTCAGTGTTATTTTGGTGAGTAAATGAAAATATTTTAAATTCACTTAAAATCTATAGTTATACACTGAGGGCTGGGAAGGTAGCTCAGCAGGCACAGTGCCTGCTTGGCAAGCCCAAGGCCTTGAGTTCGATTCCTGGTACCAGAAAATTTAAAAAAAAGAAATATAGCTATATACTGAAGTTAGTGTTATAGTTATATAGTTAAGTTAAGTTATAGTTGTATACTGAAGTTAGTGTTGGTCACTAAACTACAATTGTTTGAATTTTCCCTAGTACTCTGCTGAGCCACCTGGAAAATTAGAATTATTCAGCCTTCAGAGATCAAAGTGGAAGGAAGAAGCTGTGAGAGAGTGAGAAGAATAAACCAGAAGATTAAACAAAACAGTCAGTGGTATAAATCAATCAGGTTTAGTAAGCAAGGCTTTGTTCACTGTAAAAAGGAACAAAGTCACATTTACGGACATACTGAACCCTACAGAGCTGGAGCACTTGAGTTTCAATGAGATATACGTGTTACTTTTCTTAAATTCAAAAGAGATCCCTCTCTCCATTATCACTACAAAATACCCTCACCAGAACTCCAGTTATTTGAGGTAAATCTGAATTACTGTTCTTTGTAACCAAAAGAGCCAAAATACAATAAACACAAAAACAAGCACACCTAATTGCAAAAAGCCTCCAATATTATTATGATGACAAGATGATACCAATTAATTCAATCATAAAGTTTTTGAGAATTTTCTGTTTTCCAAGAATTTTCTCTTCACGGGGCTACAAACTAAGTGTTGGATAAACAAACTAGACAAGTCTCCAACTTTAGGGAGCTTCATTCTTGTAGGCAGACTAAAAATGGATAAGTAAATGAGTCATGTCTTCAAAGTCATAAAATTCACATGTGCCATGTCCTGTATCCTAAAAATCTAATTTAAATCTAATTTTAATTTTGAATTATATATTCATTGAATTAAGCAGGTGTTTTTGACATCTTGCAAACACATTACAACTAATGATTCTATTTACTGGTAATATGAACTTTTAACTGAATCTACATTTTGCTCAGAGTTTTGTTTTATCTTGTGAAGTCCTGACAATTTGTTTTAAGCAATAGGCAGGAATAATTTCCAATGCTTTGTTACTTGGCTATTAAAGAAAACCTCAAACTATTCCTCTAAAACACATTGCCAGTGTTTCTTCCTCAGAACCTGCTGATAAAAATCACTGCTGAATTAGGTTCATATTGACAGTTAGATTAAATTTTGATTTAGTAAAATTTTTCCTCATAAAAATAAATATTTAACATTTCTAGATATTGCATTAAAGAAAAAATAAAAACCAAACAAGGTGTTAAGCAGCTTGATAGTTACTCCCATACCTGAGTCAAGTTAGAGTTCTATGAATGTGTGTGTTTGTGTGTGTGTGTGTGTGTGTGTGTGTGTGTGTGAAGGGTCCAAGCAATTATACACTTATGGGAAAAGCCAAGGATAGTCAATTAGCAAAAGTTCATTTTCAGGAGGTTTCTAAGGGAAAAATCATCCTCAATTTTCATTGCAGAGATGTGTCTTTCAGACTCCAAACTAGTATCTGTGTGTCAGGGATAGATCTGCTATAGACACATCTGCATAAACAGGGCAGAAGCAGGTGAAGAAGCATGAGAAACTGAGGAAAAAGATTTTGCCCCTTTCAGTATACCCACTGTGGTTGAAAACCCCAATACTAAAGCAGATTGTTCAGGTTCAAGTCCTGATACCAGCACCTCCCACTTAAATTGGTTTAGGCAATTTATTTAATGTGATAGAAAGTAAGACTAAAGAGGTAAAGGCCATTACAAATTCCTCCCATCACTGTTTACAAGCGTTTTGCAATATGGCCTTGGCACTTTTCACAAGTGAAGGAATGTTTCTCTGCTCTTTGAGTCTGGGCCAGTGCTGGAGCTCGCTTCATCAAAGAAGCGACAGCCAGTGCAACAGCCAGTCCTAAGTCCTGAGATGCTTTGAAGCTTAGAAGGTGCTTCCATGAAGAGAATTCTGAGCCATCTTACCAAAGGAGGAAATCACCAGGGGCAAGGATGACACATCCCTCGAAGAGGTCACCTGATACAGTGAGCCCCTATCAGGTCTCCAGATGAGCCCAGTCTCATGAGTGACCCCAGTGAGACTAGCATAATAACTAGTTGAGCCAAGCAGAAATTGTTGCCCACAGAATCATGAACACTAATTGATTTAATTGCCAAAATTTTGAGATTTGTTATGCAGAATTGATAACAAATACACTCACATTGCTTAGCCTCTATTTTCTCCTTTGTATATAAAGATGATAATATACCTGGTACATGGTAAGCTCTGTGTTGAGTGTGGTATTCATTTCAGTATTCACTTCTCTGCAGTTCAAAACAAGGCTCTCGTGCCCAAAACTATCTAAATTGAGGAAATCTGTGCTTGCATCGTGTGAAAGTCAACAGGCAGCAGTAATGGAACTAACCCTGTTTTTTTTCAGGGTCCTTGACCTTGGTGGCCAAAGTGAAGTAACCTGATGTACTTTTGGGGGGCATGAGGTAGGCAGCATGAGTTTCCACTAGATAACTGGCTGCATGAGTTCAGAATCAAGGGAAGTTCAGTTGGCATGGGACAGAGAGTTTTGAACAAAGAAGTTGACAGGCTTCATCCTAGATTTTAATGCAAGGGCACAAGTCACATGGAAAGGCTTTGTGTTAGTGTTAATGCAGCAACTTTGTGTCTACAACTGGGAGTGACCTGGAAAGAGCCTAGTAAACATCAGCCACCCCCCCAAATGTTTCTGCCACCCCTAGATCCTCCTCCATGGATGTGGTTTCCATAATAAATGAAAGCAGCATTGCTTTTAGTTTAAATCTTCCTACTTTGAGTATAGAAGCTATTAATACAAATATTTCAAAATTTTACCATAAGTTATAATTAATGTTATTATTACAGTTGTTTTCTATACATGCATGCTATATACATTTGAAATATTACTAATAGTGCAATGACAATTTTTTACATTGTATCAGCCTTATTGGATACAACTCTATTCTACACACAAATATATGTAAAAACTTAAATAGTAATTTAAATATTAAATTAAAATAGTAATTTTAAATAGTAATGCAACAATTATAGATTTCTTTGATTGGCACCTGCTAAGTGCCAGATCCTGTTTATTCATGGGGTCATTAATTCTCACACCAGTGCTGGGAAGCAGGTACTGTATAAGTTTTCTCAAGTTTACACATGAGGAAATTATATCAAAGAAAAATTAAACAATTGCTTCATTGTCAAACACTGCTTTGCTAACTTATACTATTGTTAGTTATTAGTTGCATCTTGATTCCACAAGGAAAATATTAAATAATGTTAATGTCTTTTCATTCATGTATTGAAAAGGGATTTCAAATGAGATTTTTATGAAAATATGTAAATACTATATTCATATTTAAATAAAATTGAAAATTATAAGTATGGGATATGCATTAATATTTTTATTAAAACACATCATGATGTAAAACTTGAGTTTGTTATAATTTCTAGTGCTGCATCGACCACTGGGGGGCAGCATCAAACATTATTTTATAACTGCTCAGTTTAATAGGGCTCAAACAGATGAAAGGATGCTGCGACCCGCACGACGTAGGGTCCGAAGCGGGGGAGAGCGGTGGCAGATGAAGAAATGACGAAGAAACCAAGAAAGGAGGATACATACCAAGATTATGCTTGAAAGTTGGGACCAGGTGTAACCGAAGCTTGTGGCCAGCTAATGGCCACCTGGAGCACCATGCACTCTTTATGTATAATGGAAGGCAAATAGGAAGAGAAGGCAGGGCAAATAGTGCTACGTGACCTACATGGCCTAGGCCGAACTAGCATGATTGGTGATCGGCATGCACAGGATACAAATAACTGTCTCCCAGGGCTGTGCCATCCAGGGTCTACAATAGTCTACACAGTCTGTTTGACTCAAATCTATGGAGGAGAAAGGGAGCAGGGAAGAGACAAGGAAGGACCATCCTCAAGCTCGGCCTGCGCCAAGAGGCAATGTTAATATAGTAACTAATAAATGGTGAAACGACTACAGTCTTTAATTCCATGGTACATGTTTATTTTTACTGCACTACCCTGTCTTTCTATTTCTTATTTTTTCTCAAGATGTGAAAACATACTGTGTTTTAAGGTTTCTGTTATCCTTAATAATTTACAGTTTCTCTGGTATACAGAAAATTTCTCAGAAACACAGCCACAGAAAGAATTAATTTACTTTTAGTTTTAATTTTGCAAAGAAAGAGAAAAACTATAAATACTTGACTACTTCAGAATCAATCTTTAGGAAGCCTTACTTTTAAGACAGCAAAGGAAATAAGCACAGCTTCTGCTGAATCTTTATTAAAGGTACAGACTGAGGAACTTGGCAAGATGATGTACCCAATTCCATTCACCCACCTTCCCAAACTTCCTTAGCAGAGAAGTAAGCAGTAGGGGAAACTTCCAGCACGAAAGTTGGCCCAGCACATGAGTATGCAGGAAAGAGTGGACAGAGATGCCAGTATCCACCCCAGACCAGTCAGCTTCATCTCAACATACCTAGTTTGCATTGGATCTATTAATACAAGAGTATGGCCAATTGGCTGGAATCATTCCAAAATTTTCTATAGTTACCAGGAGGTATAGTATCCTTTCTCAACTTACAAGACAGGGAGTATTTTTTGTTTTGGTTTGTTTGAATTTATATAACATAAAATGTTCAGTTTTAGTCTTTGGGTATAGCATTCGGTGACATTAATTACATTTGCTGTGTTATGTAACCATCACTACTATCTGTTCCTAAAACTTTTTCACAATCCTAGACAGAAACTGAAGTATTAACTCCTCATTCTCCATTCCCTTTAGCCCCTGGTAATTTTTAATATATTTTTTGTCTGTCTAAACTTTCTGATAGTTGACATAAGGAAATACATAAAATATTTTCAACTTGTGTCTGGCTTATTTCACTTGGCATAATATTTTCAAATTTCAGCCATGTTGTAGTAAGTATCAGAACTTCATTCCTTTTTATGCTGAATAATATTTCATGGTGGGTTTATATCACTTTTTGTTTATATATTTCTCCATCAAGGGTCCTTGGGTTGAGAAAGGGAATTTTTTTAAAAATGTAAAAACTATAGGACCTGGAGCCATTTTTTACACTACCTGGCAAAGGACAGCCTCCAAAACAGCCTCAAAACATAGAGAAGTAAAACTGGGCACAAAGAGGTTGAGTCATTGCTGTAGACTAAATGGGTTGTGCCTAAAGACAGCCCCAAGTGAGCCTCTTTATCTTATGGGGCAAAATACTGTACTTAAGGTAGTTAACTTTGGGCTTTTCTTCTTGCAAATAGGAATCATAATAAAGCAACCACTGGATAAAGAACATACTGAGCTATGTTCTGGAAAAACAAAAAGAGAATTCCTTTTATCCTTTCTAAATATGCAATGAAAATTTTCTAACTTTGCTGTCAGTATTGTAATTGTAAACTGCTGGTGTCCTAAGTAGGAAATTTTGTATATGTCCTGCTTATTTGTACCCCTCACCCTCTGCTTCTACTTCCCAAGAAATCTTAGTGATTCTCTTGAATTACACTGTCTTTTCTTCCTAAAGTGTGCATAGGAATTAACTCTAGGGAAGAGCACTCTGCAAACTAACTGTCGTTGGGCCTTTCTTTGATTGATTGATTTCTGCTTCCCCTCCGTCTGCTCCTTCTTTTCCTTCCTCTTCCCCTTTTTCTTTCTCCTTTCCTCTACCTCCTCCTGCACCTCTCCTCCTCCTCTTCCTTAATACTTCTTTATTGTAAAAAGATTCTTCATCAATCATTGTCATAATTTCTGTTAAAAGATTTTGTTGTTTTTGTTTTGTTTTCTTCTTTCTAATTTTTATTTTTATTAGTATATGTGTTCTGTACATAATGATTACGTTCTTTGTGGGGAGTTGGTACATGTACAAAACACATCTTAATTCTTTTTATAATCCTTACAATCCACTCCTCTTCCTCCCTCCTGCTTCCATATCTTGGTCTCCCTGTTTTTGTTTTTATTTTTTTGAGGCAGGGTCTCACTATATTGCTCAGACTGATCTTAAACTCACAATCCCTGTCTCAGCCTCCAAAGTAGTTGGGATTACAGGTATCTGCCACTATGCCCAGCTGTTGAAAGATTTTTTAAATTCCCACAATACTCCTGATTTTACCTCAAGTTCACCATATATGTTTCTGAAATGTCACAGAAAAATTATTATAACAAATGTAACTGATGAACCAAATAATAAAATAAAACTGAAGAAGTTGCAGATTAAGTCTTCTCCTCTGAATTGGTTGCCAAAATTATTATCTTTTGCCAAATAAAATTTCAACAATTTCCTTTAACTCATTTTATAATTTATTAGCTCTCAATCTCTAACACTCATCAAATAGTTCATGCATATACAATACAGGCTTTTTCTTTCCTTGCTTCCCTCCTTCTCTCCCTCCCTCCCTCCCTCCTTCCCTCTTCATATCAAGTCATATTCAAAGCTTTAATTATTTTACAAAAGGTAGGTGATGTTCTGATGAAGAATGAGTGTCTTGCCTACTCCACACCTACCCACAACTGTCCCTGTGGTTTTGAGTAAAATTAACTGGAAACTTTTACTGTTTTAGTGTGCTAATTTATAACTGGAGTTGTATTATCCAAGCAAGAGAATAATTCTTCTAGTCCTTTTTGTATATATTGTATTTCAATCTTTTTACTATCTTTGACTCCTTCCCAAATATGTCTTAAAACACTCCAAAAAGGTTAAGGGCTTCAGTGAAGACATAATGGGATTCCCACAATGTTTGTCGCAAAGGTTCTTGTTGGTCTCCATATACCCACTTCTGCATTTTCCAAACTTTTTTACTCCAATTCCTAGCCTTAAAAATATAACAGTTATACTGAGTGGGTACACGCAGAAGGCACTGTGCTATTTTAAACTTTATATCCATTATTTCTTCATTTGAACCCTCCTAACAGCCCATGTCTTTGTGCTGTCGGCATTTATGCTACATCACTGGTTCTTAACTTTGGGTGCAAATTATAATCTTTTTTTAGTTTGGGGAGCTTTTCAAAAACTTGATACTGATTATCACATGCAAGTCAATTAAATCAAAATCTCTAGGGTTGGGAACCAGGCGTCTATGTCTTTAAAATCTCCCCAAGTGATTCTTGTATGTCACCAAGATTTAGAATAATTCTTAGAGGAATTGTTCTAAATCTTGGTGACATACAAGAACATTAATTTTCTACATTTTCTTATCTAAGTGAGAACTCTTCAAATGTAGTACATGGATGCACACTTCTCTCTGTGATGTTACCATTACTTAAAATGATTTTGAAGTTCCTTGTTTTGGAATTGCTTTTAGACAATTTACCAGCCACCATTTGATAAATTCTTTTTCGCTGCCCACAGCAGGATTGCAAGAGACCCGCAGAGCTCTATGTTCACCAGGGAAGACCATTCCTGGCCCAGGGCCTAGCTGTAACCAAGGAGGATGAAAGTGGACACAGTGCTCTGCAGGCTCTTAGCAAGACCACTACTCCACACCCTCCCCTTCTCACCTTATTAATACCTAGGACCAAGGCAGCTAGAATTAGAACTGATTTTCCATCTCCTTCTTGGAGATATTCAAAATTAATCACCCTACACCTTAAGTTTTCATTTACTTCAGGCAGCACAAGTCCCATTATGTCTTAGACCATCCTTTTCCCCTGAACTCAAACCCATCAGGCTCTAAACATCCCCCAATCTGATTCCATCTCTTCACTTCCCCACACTTGCACTGTGCAATCTGGAAAGCTGACAGCTACAACCCCAAACCCTTGCCCCTGGCATTCTCTACCTCTTCTTTGAACACTTCATTTCCCTTTTTGATCTAATTGAAACCTAGCTATTCCACAAAAACACAGCTTTTTGAACACCTACAATATCCCAGCACACAAAGTAGATGCCCAGAATATGTAGAATATAAGAATGATTCATAGTACCATTAATTATAATTTGGACCCTAGGCAGACAGACAAAATAGGATGAAAGCATAATTTGATGCTGACAAGATATCCACATGTAAATGCCCTGTGCTGAAATCAGGTGAAAGACTATGATTGAAAGTAATGATTAGAAAGTGAATTCAGAATCATTGCCAAATAAATGAGGGACCTGACAACAGCCCCTATGCAGAAAGGAATAATGAAAGAAAATAAATTTCACACCAAGCTTCACCAGACACAAAACACAAGGAACTATGAAAACCATCAAAAGGCAGAACATAAACAAAGAAATAGAAACAGACTAGATACTTTCCATCACATTTGATCTTCCTCACTTGGAAGTATCTCCTATTCTTGAGGCATATGAAGGCTTAGATGAGCTTTCATATTTGTATTCTCATGGTAGGATGCTTTGCCATATAGAAGATTCTCAATAGCTTTATCAAATAATAAATTATGAATTAATTTCAGCTCCAAGATTATTCTCTTGAATTCTCCTTTTTTAATTTGTTGAGGGAGTTCTGTAATTATTATCCTATCCTATAATACACAAGTTAATTATCTTTCCATATCTTTCTCCAGCTCTTTTGTAGGCTCTCTCCTCTCCTGAACTTCAGTTTTAGTGTTGCTTGGTTATAGAATATAATTTATCCTATGAATCTGATCCCAGATAAACACAGATCACCTCCAATTAAACATTCCTAATGCTTTTCCTCATACTTTTACTGTGTGATCAGTTTTTTTCCAAAGCATTTTATTAACACACCTTCTTTTCACACTAAACCTATAAAATATATAAGCAAAATATTATTCTCTTTTTTGTCATTTAGAGACTAAAGTGAGATATCTCCTATGAAATGGAAAGCAAGGTTAAAAATTGTTTGAGGAAAAACTTGGCAGTCTCACCTACACCCTCAGTAGAGAAGACCTATATATGGTCTTCCCCGAGCATTGTTCCTCAGTATGGCTCAGGTTAAAGATCTGCCTCATTCCTCTTGCACACTTCTCTAATTCTCTAGTTTTTTATTGAAAAAACTGAGGGACAGACTTCTTGAATTTACATACATTAAAGCCAAAGTAATTATTCAGGTCTTTTGACTTCCGTTAAAAGATTCCATAGTGCTTAATTTTATTTACCTTTACAAATGGAACTATAATCATCCAGCAGTACTAATATGCTTCATAAATCAACCTTTTAGAAACACTTAGAAATGATAAAACCTGTGCCTGTGCACATGTGTGTGTGTGTGTCTGTGTCTGTGTGTGTATCTGTGTGTTTGTCATATTGGGGACTGAACACATGCCAGGCAATCCTTTTACTACTGAGCTATATCCCCAGCACAGTCTTGTGTCCTTTTATCAAAAACCAAGTTCTTATAAGGATCCAGAATTCTGTCTTTAATTTGATGGAGTCAATTGCACTGAACAACTTTAAAATGCCCAAATGCAATTATTACCAAGTGCAAGAAAGTTTCTAATCTATAAAGCAATTTATGACTTTCCACATTATGTGTCACCTTCAAATCAACACTAGGTATTCACTTTATGGTGTGTTTTTTAGAAACACATTTTTAGAAATATAGATGAGATGGATGTCCAAGATTTAGCTATGTGACCCATTAACAGTATACTCAGTGCATGTTAATAGAAAACAGCATTACTAATGAAAGGAACTAAAGAGCTCCACTTGGTTATGGTGGGATGAAAGAAATACTTTCCATGATTTTGGAAGAAATGGGGAAGAGACAGAAATGGCACAGCTTTAAGGCATAATGGTCCATTTTCTCTTACATTTCCAATCATTTTCTAAGAATTTTTATATGGTCTCGAGATTACACTCATTCACGACAATGAGGGTATCACCTCTGCTTCCTTCCCAGGTGTACCTTAAACAATGGTTAAGAACACAATACACAACTCTTGATGGGATTACACTCTATTTGTGCTTCTTTGTGAAGACTGGAAGGTCCAATGTCTTTTTCCAGCCTCCACTCATTGTCCCTACCTCAATGACTCCAAAGGTTTCTTTGTCATTTCTGCTCCACTCTCCGAAAGAGAATTTCATCTCTCCTTTCCAATCAGGAGGGCATCTGTTTTCTGTGTTCCATCTCCCTGCATGTCTCTATTAATACAATTTTTAAACAGAAGGACTAGTGCAAGATATTTTTCCTACAAATATATATTTGTATTTTCAACATACGATTATTTGCTAGTGCATAAAAGAAATTGTGTGGATGTCATACAGACAACTGACAAGCCAGCCTGGTGGTTGGGGGAAAGTGAGAAGATATGATTTTTAACTTAAAAATCATGATTTGAAATATTTTTATCTTAATTTAAAAAATATTTTTATTTAAAAATAGAAAAGTGGGGGGAATTATGCAAAGGGGAGCTGAAGTAAGTGGAGAGCAGTGTGACTGTTCTGGGCCTTCTGCAACTTTACCCCAACCTGCATTTCTAAGCCACAAGGACATAACGCTGGACCAAATCACAAGTGACAACAACAATAAAAGCTTATCTCCAAGTGAGCTCAAGAGAGGAAGTTCCCAGAAAGAAGATGGGATTCATTCCACAGTGACAGCAGTGTGAGGAGGTCGGAAGAGTGTGGTTTCTGTGTGGTGATCCCTGGAAGGGCGGGGGCTACTAGAGAAGGCACGGGGCGCAGGCTCTTACCCCCTAGCCAGTTGTCCCAGATGTTCTGCAGCATAGTAACCGGGATGCAGAAGAAGGTGATCAGCAGGTCGCTAAGCGCCAAGGAACAGATGAAGATGTTGGTGACGGTGCGCATGGCCTTGCTGCGAGTCACCACATAGACCACCAGCGCGTTGCCAAAAAGCGCCAGGGCGAAAATGAGCACTCCGGTGAGAACGAAGGCCAGCTTGGCGCGCGCGGGCAGCTCCGGGGTGTAGACGAGCGGCTGAAGCCCGTACAGTGCGATGAACTGCTCTCGCGTCAGGTTGTGGTCCCGCAGCAGCCGTGTGAACTGCTCGGGGGTGATGTTGAGCGTCTGCATGTCGTGAGCTCCTGGGACGCTGGGCACCACCCGCTACTGCCCGGCCATCCGCGTGGTTCCCTCACAGGGGCTCCTGGCTGCACCCTGGGAGGCTCAGGAGGAGGAAAGCAGCACACTGATCAAACCCACAATAAAGAGGTGGGGACTAGTGCATGGGAGACTCAACTCATTGTTCAAAAATGTTCTCAGCTCAAGAAAAATAAAAAAGTTCTCCAGCTCTTGTCTAACCCAGGCGTTGAGATCTTCCGTCCAGAATTAAAGAGAGACGAGCGCCTCTCGAGGATCGGCTGGCGACTCTTGATTCAGATAGCTTCGCCGGTTGCACTCAGGGAGCGGCAGAGGGTGGGGCCGAGCCCTGCTGCACCCCGCCCTCTCCGCTTTAGCAGGGCGGGCACCGCCTCCCGCTTGGCTCCCACAGCCACAGAAAGACATCCCGGGTTCTTCACCTACCTGCCTGCTTAGCGAACTCCTCGGGGCCCAGGTCGTGCTGAAATGTAAAATTGTTTTTCTATAGGCTCAAAGTTTCCCATCTTGCAAATGTCAGCCTAGGCAGGGCTTATTTGAAGTTATTTTGTGTATTAAAACTAATTGCACAAGACAGGAAAGTGCAAGGATAGTGCCGAGAAACCCATTTACCATTCACTGAATTTGCCCACTGATTACATCTTAGTTATGGTACAGCACGAAACCAGAAATATGACAGAGCTACAATGTGTGTGCATAGTTCTGTGTCTGTTTAACCGAAAACTGATTCATGGAGCCTATCAAAATCAAGATACATAGCCCTGATCACCTGAAAGATTTCTAGCATACAGTCTCCTTTTGGCCCGACCTGGCTCCTTCCTCCACCATGTCTGACTCCTAGCCATCACTGGTCTGTTACACAGTTCTGTAATTTTATCAGAAGGTTATATAAATAGAATCGTAGCTTGTGTAAGCTTTTGATGACTTTAATGCCCTTTCAATTTACCGTAGATGTTGTATGGCTGTTCTTCATCGCCATGTACCATAGTTTGTTTATCCTTTCACTTACTGGACATTTTGCTTGCTACCAGCTTTGGGCTTTTATGGATAAAGCTGCTAGGAAGAATCAAATACTCATTTTTATGTTGATATAGTTTTAATTTCTATGAAAAATACCACAAGAACTTTGTTGAGTCAGTGATGTGTAGATTTAATTTTTAGAAATTTTCAAAGAAGTTTCCAAAGTAGCTGTATCATTTTACATTTTTACCAATGATGCATGAGAGATTCAGTTTCTCCACACACTTGCTAGAATTTGATATTGTCAGTTTTGTTTGAGCTATTCTAATAAATAGATAGTGATATCTCACTGAGATCTTAATTCGCATTCCACTAATATCTAGTTATACTGAAAATTCTACGTGTTTATTTGCTAAGTATCTTCTTTGATGAAATGTTTAAGTGTTTTGTCCATTTTCTAATTAAACTATTTGTTTTATTTGTTGTTGGGATGAGAATTCCTTTTATATTCTAGATACATCCTTTGTGAAGTAATTTGTAAATATTTTCTCCTAGTCTGAGCTTGTTATCTTCCTGACAGTATCTTTTACAGAACAGATTTTAATTTTGACTGCCATGCTTGTCAACTTTTTCTTTTATTAATTATGCTTTTAGTGTTCACTCCAGTAATTCTTCGCCAAACCCTATGTCTAAAATTTTTTTCTTAAGTAATTTTCTAAATGGACTATGGTTTTACATTTTGCATTTTGGTCTCTGTATTCTGCTCCTTGATATAGATATAGAGTCTAGGTCTCCCCCATAGTCTTAATTACTGTAGCTACCCACAGTAATAAATCATGAAATCAAGTATAGTGATTTCTCCTGCTTCCTATATCTGCTTCTGCATATAAATTTTATAATAAGCTTGTATATGTCTACCAAAAAAGCTTTGCTAACTTCAGTCTTCCAATCCATGAGCATATTTCTCTTCACATGTTTATCTTTCAATGATATTTTGAAGTTTTCACATATAAGCCCTGTACATATTTTGTTAGATTTGCACCTAAATATTTTTTGGTATATCTAAATACTTTAGGTAATGCCCAAGTATTTCATTTGTAAGTAGCATATTTCTAATTTTTGCTTACATGTATTTATTACTAATGTTTAGAAATGTGATTTGTTTTTGTACATTAGTCTTGAATATTATAGTCTCGATGCACTCAATTTAAAGAGTTTTTCTTTTTGGTAGATTTCTTGGAATTTTCTATGTAAATAATTATGTCCTCTGAGGAGAGAGACAATTTTATTTCTTCCTTTCTGAAATGTGTATTTTGTTTTACTTTTGCCTTTGTGCAACGGATAGAGAATCCAGTGCTACATAAATGGCATGGATGAAAATTAATCTTCTCTTGTCCCTGTCGTGGGGGTTAGCATTTTGTCTTCTTTCACTGTTAAGTATAATATTAGTTAAGGATTTTCTTTTTGGACTTTATTCTTTATTTTTATTCTTTATTCTTTTTCTTTTATTCTTATTTCTTTTTCTTTTTATTGCTTTATTCTTTTTATCAATGTCATTGAATTTTGTCAAATGCTTTTCTGCATTAATTAATATATTCACATAATATTTTTCTTCTTCAGCCTGTGAATATGGTGGATTATTACATCGATTGACATTTGAAAATTAAATGAGCCTTGAATATCTAAGATGAAATCTTCTTGGTCCTGGTGCGTAATTAATTCTTCTAATATTTCTGAATTCTACTAGCTATGACTTTTAAGGGTTCCCATGTTTACCTTCATAAGAAATATTGGTTTGCAATTTTTTATTTTTTGTAGTGTCTTTTCTTTCTTTCTGGTTTTAGCACTCAGAGAATAATACCTTCATAGAATGAATTGGGAAATCCCTTGTCCTATGTAGACATATGTGACTATGGAGAGCAATAGTATGGATTTGGATGCATCTATTCCCAGATACACTTACCACTCTTCCAACAGGTGAAGGAATATTAGGAAATAAGGAAGTATCACCAGTAAAGAGCAGCTAGCTTGGTGGCTCCTAGGAATGTTTGAAATGCCCAGGAAACCAGAGTAGAATTGTTCTTTGAAATAATGTATAATTGAAGGTAGGATTTGGTTAGAGGTAAATATAAGAAAAGATAAAATTTGCCCTTAAACTTTCAAATTCTCTTTAGTCTTCTTTCCTCTACTGATACCAGTTCACATTTCCACTACTTTTCCACCTTCTAAACCTCCCACCCCACTCCATCTCACACATGTGTTCTATAAGGCAACTGAAGGCTAAGCTCACAAGATGCTTTCAGTACCCCAACCTTTCCTTCTCCCTCCAAAGCTACTTAATGGCCAAGGCAGAAGGATTAAAAGTTTAAACCCAGCCTGAGAGATTTAGGGACTTAGTGAGCTCTTGTCTCAAAAATTTAAAAAAAAAAAAAAAAAAAAAAAAAAAAAGCTGCATGTGTAGCTTAGTGTGAAGGCCCTAGGTTCAATTACTAGTATCACAAACAAACAAAAATTAGTTATCCTTTCAGTGTTGGGACCAAATATCTAAAAAAAAAATTAAAGAAAAGATTTATTTCATCTCAGGGTTTCAGAGGTTTTAGTTTATTTATGATTGGCTGGCTCTAAGGCAGAAACATCATGGCAGAAGGGGTGGCACAGGAAAGATGCTCACATCATGACAGCCAGGAAGAACACAGAGAGGGAAAGAGCTTAAGAATAGATATACCCTTCAAAAACATGAAGTGATTCACTTCCTCCAACTAGACCTCTCCTCCATTCCCAAGCCAATGGACTAATCCATTGATGAGGTTAGTGCCCTCATCATCCAATTACTTTTGTAGGCCCCACCTCTGAATATTGTTACATTGGGGATCAAGCCCTTACTACATGAGTCTTTGAAGACAGTTTCATACTTAAGCCGCAATATTCCATCCCCGGCCCTCAAAGGACTATATCTATCTCATAATATGAAATGCATCTAGTACATTTTATAGAGTCCTCAAAGTCTTACCAGTTCCAGAATTGCTCATAAGTCCAAGTCTAAAGTCTCCTCTGGAACTCAAGGCAAGTTTTTAGCTGCAAGCTTGTATAAGGATAAAAAACCAAGTTACATATTCCAAGATACAATATCACAGGTTAAATATTCACTTTCCAAAAAGTAGAAATAGGAGAAAAGAAAGGAACTGAACCAAAGTAAGACCAAAACCCAGCAGAGAAAACATTGAATCCTGAAGCTATATGTCCAGTGTCTAGGGCATGTGATGATGAGATGTGAGCTCCAGTGGGCTTAGGCAGCTCTGCCTCTATGGCCTAGCTGGTTGCTACCCACATGGCCCCTCTCTTAGGGCCATGGCTCTGCTTAATGGGTATGGGTTTCCTCAACATATGTTCCACATTGTTGGCATCTCCAACTTGCTGGGGTTTCCACTGTAGCTTTGACCTCACTCCTACAACTTCACACATCACCTTCTCAGGGGCTCCATGGAGGGACATTGCCTGGTCTCCTAAGCCTTTCTTTGAAAATTCTGTGGAAGCCTCTGTGACCCCATCACTTTTGTATTCTGCATGCCTGTAAAACTTGCACCACATGGATGATTCTGTGGACTGCCCCAGTGCAAGCAGCAGCCTAGCCCCCTGGGACCATGGCTGCAGCAGTCTTTGTATTCCTGGATGTTTAAATATGAGAAACACTTCCTTATGAGGCCTTGACTGAGAACACCCCTAGGCTCTCTTCTCTTCAAAACAAAGGCTTCAAGATAAGACTTCCAAGCAAGGATGTCAAAAACACACGTAAAGTTGTTGAAAGCAAAGTCATGCAAACAGTTTTACACTTTTACACTCTTGAGCCTACCATGGCTAGGGTCTAAACAGTTGAGATGCTCTTCAGGCATCTTTCCTATTGTACTGGTCAAAATACTTGGTTTCTTTTTGATGGTGCTAACCTCCTAAGCAACCACTCCTCCTTCGGCCCCAAGTTAACATGTGCTTCTTCCATGGCCAAGCTACAAATTTTTCAAATCTTGCAGCTCCACTTCTTGCTTCTGATTCTCACTGTAAATCTGACTAAAACAAGAGATGTGGATGAAGCCTACTAGCAAAATGCTTAGCTGACACACATTAGACCCTGGGTTTGATATTAAGCACAACAAAGAACCAGCAAAATCCATGCTATCATCTGAACAACTGCTGTCTTGAAATTCCCTCCACAAGATCAATTAATCTGTGGCCATATAACTCAGACTCAAGCAAGGTTTTTTTTTTTCTTTTTTTTTTTCTGGTGCTGGGAATCAAACTAAGGACCTTGCACCTTCCAGACAGGCACAGCGACACTGAATCAAGGTTTTAGAGCACAGACAAAATATAAACAAATTCTATGCCAGAATGTAACACAAAAGGTCTCTAGTTCAATTTCAAAGTGAGTCCTCATTCTTATCTGAAATTGCATGAGCATAACTTTTACTAACTGTATTCCTATATGGTCTTCTGAATCTTGATGAAAGATGCCCTTTAAGTTCCATTTGTAGCATTACCACATTTTTTATCCTGTTTTTCTAAACTTTTCCTAATTCTTACCACAAACTAGTTCCAAAAGCTTCTGAACTACACGGCCAGGTATAGTTGCAGCAATGACCCCACACCTCTGGTACCATTTTTCTGTGTTAGTCAGCTTTTCATCATGGTGACAACATACCTGAGAAAAACAACTTCAAGAAGGAAAGATTTATTTGCTTCATAGTTTCAGAGGTTTCTGTCCAAGGTCTCTACTGACTTCAGGGCAAAAAGTACATCTTAGCTTAAGGGCACAACAAAGAAAATTTCCTCATCTTGTGTCAGGTAGAAAGCAGAGAATAGGGGAAGGATGAGAGAGAGAGAGAGAGAGAGAGAGAGAGAGAGAGAGAGAATGAATATGGGGACAAGAATATCCTCTTCCAGGTTAGCACTGTTATGATCCAGTCACCTATGAATATTGCTGCATTGGCAATACTCAAGTCCTCAAGTCTTTGTGGTATACTCCATATTTAAACCTTAACATAGCTTATTTCTTCAGGTTCTCTGATTATGGTTAGAAAACTGAACAAGTAAATAGACATTTGTTCCTCTATTTCAACGATATTTCTATTTCTGCTATATTTGATGCGCTGTTCTCATCATCAAGACTAGCACCATGATGATACAAACCTACTCTTACTCTTAAGAAGTAATTTCCAATGTGAAGAAGATTGTACTGTGCCCACATGGGCATTCAACCTATCTTCCTTAGTTACTTTCTTGTCACTTCAAAATACCCAACACCCACAATTTAAGGGTGGAGAGGTTTACTTTGGCTCATGATTTTGATAGGAATCTGTCTATAATAGTCAACCTGCTCCCAGGTAGGAAAGGATCGGTGGAAGGGTCTGGAAAAGGAAAGCTGTTCATGTCTTGGTGGCATGGAAGCAGAGAGAGCAATAGATGTGCCAGGGAAAGAGATGTACACTTCCAGGTTCTGCCCCATTACCTACCTCTTCTGATGAGCCCCACCTCTTAAAAGTACATACAGATATTGATTCACCAGTAGATTAATCCATTGATGAGTACAGTGTCCCCATGATTCAATCATCTTTCAAGAGCCCAACCTCTGAACACATGAGACTTTTGGGGGGACATACTACATTTAAACCAAAACAACATGTCAGCTTTTAGACACCACACTATATACTTTAGGAATCAGAGACCAACATCCTGAACTGAATATGGGCAACTACCTGATTTTTGCATAGCCCAGGCACAAGGAATGGTTTTCACATTTTCAAATCACTGAAAATCATCATAAGGGGAGTATATTTCAAGATATATGAAAAATGTGTGAAATTCAAATTTTGGCATCTACAAAAATAAAAAATTGAAGTATGTCATGACTATTTATTCATGTATTATCTATAGCTGTTTTAATGCAATCATGACACAATTGCATATTTGCAAAAGGGCCTATCAACAGTAGCTCTCAAAGCCAAAAATATTTACTATCTGATTCTTTGTGGAAAAACTTCGTGAATCACTGACTTTGTTTGTGATGTATAATGGATACAAATATCCAAAGGCCACAGTAGGTTGGTAAGTGCCATGTCCTCATACAGAAAAGTTGTATTCTTAAAATTCAAATAGATTTACAGATGTTGCATATAAACAAAAAGTGTGAAACAGACCTAGAAGGAATGTAAATTAAGCAAGAGAAAACTGACTTATTTCACACTGAGAGAACAGTGTCTGCAAAGGCACTGAGGTAGAAATTATTGTCTAGAAATAAAGAATGCTGTGGGTTATACAGATAAGAAGACAGGATTGGCTTCTGAGACTTGTAGCTAGTGTTCATTACTAGTAGACAGAGTGATAAAGTGTCCCTTTTAAAAAACAAACTAGCTAACAAGATGAAGGAGAAACACAGAAGAGCTCTTACCCTTAAGGGTAGGAACATGAGGAAGTATTTGGATAAATTTTAAAAAGAGAGGCAAGTGATAATCTAATGAAAACATTCTAGTTTATTTTGCCAGAAGAAGATAAAATAATAAAACTTTCCTCAAAGAGATTAAAAAATTATCAGAAATGAGGGATTAATTTGACAGTGGCCAAAAGAATAAGACCTCTAAGAATGCTTTCCTCTCTTTGCTGAGAATTTTGTCAGTCAGAAGGGAGAAGTGTCTGTGAAAACTAGTTCTCTGTTCTAATTTCTGACCAGTTAGGAATAAGTGATGAAATGGAACTTAGGGAAAGCTTAAGAAGCACAATGCTGTTATCTCCAAGTTTATACTGAGGTGGGTCATGCAACATATGGTCAGATGAGGATTTAAAGCATCAAGAAACCAAGTTAATGATGTTTAGAAAAAAAAACATATGATCTCTTGGCTAGCATTTCTAAATTACAAGCTTGTGAAAGAAGGGCTAAGGATCTCTAACATTTAAATTTCTGACAGCATTGTAACAGAATATCACAGCGAGGAAAAGAGAAGAAGCCAAAGTAACCATAGTAACAATAAAAATGCATTAAATCAATATTCTGAACAGTGCTATAAAGAAGATATACCTTTGTAGGAAGAATATACATATGGGAATTTATATTTGCCTTGGTAGGTTTTACTCTTTTCTATCTCTCTATTCATTTCTATTTATCCTTTATAGCATGGGAAAGTATATCCTGTGCCATTTTACCTTGGGATTATGTAATTTACTTTTGATTTTTATAGAGGTTCACAGCTAAGAGTTTGCCTTGAGTCTCAGAAGAGATTTTTGACTTAAACTTGAAAGATTCTGGAACTGTTGAGAATTTGAGGTAGGGATTATTGTATTCTTGTCAGTATGTTAGATAGTTGCACCATGTTAGAGGAATTATTAACATCTTGTCATGTTTATTCAGAGATTAAGTATGATTTCAGGAGATGTGTTTGGTTGTCAAGTTGACAAGGGATGAAATGTGGTCATTAAATTTAATTACAGCAACTTGATTGGCTTGGGAGCCACCAAAGGCATTAGTAATGAGCACAGCTCTGGTTGTGTCTGGGTAGGTCATGGAGGTGTAAACTTGGGTACTCTATCTAGTCCCTTTCTCCTTCCTTTTTTGCATTGTTCCCCTTATCTGCTTCTTAGTTGCTATAAATTAAGCATCATTGCTCTGCCATACCCTTTTGTTATGTTATTTTAACTTTGGTGCTACTTACTATGACTTGAATATCTTGAAACTGTGAGCCAAGCCACCATTCAAACAGCACTAAAGATAGTCTATGGAATGGGAGAAAATATTTGGAAGTCATATATATATAATAAGGAGTTAATATTCAGAATTCATAAAAGAATTCATACATTTTAACAACAACATAAAAATCTGATTTAAAAAATCAGAAAACTTTAATTGACATTTCTGCAAGGAAAATATACAAGAGTCAACTAGTACATGAAAAATACTCACAATTACTAATAATTAGGGAAGTACAAATCAAAATCACAATTAGCTATCACCTCAAATCTGTTGGAATGGTTATTATCAAAAAAGAAAAAAGATACAAGTGTTGAGGATATAGAGAAAAGGGAAATTTTTTGCATTGTGATGGGAATGTAAATTAGTGCAATCATTAAAGGAAATAGTATAAAAATTCTTTTAAAAACTAAAAACAGAACTACTATATGGTCCAACAATTCCACTTTGAGATATGTAGTTAAAAGAATTCAAAGTAGAGTCTGAAAGAGACATTTATACGTTTTATACCTGCATTATTCACAACAGCCAAAAGGTGGCAGCAACCCAAGTAATCATCAATAGATGAATGGATAAACAAAATGTGGTAAAGCAATATATACATACCATAAAATAATATCTAGCCTTAAAAAGGAAGACTTTCAGACACTTACTACAATATAAATGAATTGTGAAGAAATAAGCTGATCACAAAAAGATAAATACTCACATGCAGTTCCTACAACAGTAAAATTCAGAGATGGAAAGTAGAGTGATGGTTGTCAGGGGCTGAGAAGAGGGGAATAAAGAAGTGTTATTTAAAGGGCACAAGGTTTCAGTTTCTCAAGATGAAAAGAATCCTAGAGATTGAATCGATAACATGAATGCACTAAAACTCAAAAATGGTTAAGATGGTAAATTTTGAAATGTGTATTTTATCACAATTTTGAGAAAGGAAAACATTGCAAAAATAATATGTTTTGAACCATACCTTATCAGCAATTTTTACCATCCTCGTTCTATAGATGAAAAAGTAAAGAATAGATGTTATTACAAAACTTGCTCGAAAGTCACACAAATGGATCATAAAAAGTCATAAAAATGGGTATTTTGTCCCTCAGAATTCCAAGCAGTGAAACTTCTTAAATTCATACGTCTTTACTACCAAGCAAGAAAGTATAAACGATTAGTACGGTGAGAGAGAGAGAGAGAGAGAGAGAGAGAGAGAGATCTCCAAAATACAAACAGGTAATTACATCAGCAAATCTACATTACAGGAAGCTATAGCTCCTATGTAGAAGATTTAGCAATCAATTTGCGACAGCTAGAGAATCAGGCCAAAAAGAAAATATAACAAAGTGCAATATTTCAGTGTTCATTACCTAAGAAAGAAGGGAAGTATATTGGTATGGTGGGGGAGACCAACATTTTTCTAGCTCTGACTCCTGGAAGGCAGAAATTTAGTGCATTAGTTTTTATACAAGGAAGACTGAAATACATGATGTATAGTCTTCAATAGCAGCAGATGACACCATGGTGGATGTTTCTAGTAGCAAACTTAATGCAAGCTGATAACTTCATACAAGTCATGTTTTTGTAAAATTATTTCTATAGACAACCAGAATAACACAGTGCAGGTGTACTGCTTTCTGGTTATTTTACCCAATAGGAAAAAGTTCAGTGAGTGTAAGACTGTGCACATTTCATAAGCTGCCAGCCCTGAATATCAGTTTTTTGTTGTAAGGCTTTGAGCAGGAGCTGTACAGCAAATGGCTCTAACTTGAGACAAAGGAGGTAAACTCTGCTGATGATTGAAAAGTGATCTATGTTCTCTGGACACATGTGTCAGGCAGTGAGTAGGACTCACTTAAGGGCCTCTTACAGTTGAACCTAGTGGTGCAGGCCTGTAATCCCAGCACTTGGGAAGTTGAGGCAGGAGGATCCTCACAAGTTTGAGGCCAGCCCGAGTTACATAGTGAGTTCAAGTCCCTCTTGAACTACATAGCAAGACCCTGTCTCAAAAAAACAAACAAAAAAATGGGGAGGGGGTTCACAGCTGTCTAAATGAGTGAGCCCCACGATTCTGCATGAAGGCAGAAACAGCTTGTTTAACTGTAAAGCATGAGGAGAATTTAAGCAACGTAATTGAAGAACCATCCTGAAAATCTTTTGGAAATCAGAAGTCAAGATAAGCAATGAAAATTAGACTGGAAAATTTCCATTTTCCCCAAGATGGAAAATTGGGATTTTTAAATTGTGCATTTGCGGCCAACTCCAATAAAACTCTAGAGTGAGGAAGGGAGATCATCTGTACACATTTTTAGTGAGAGCAAGTTTTACCACAGTAGCTGCATTTTTTAAAAATGTAGCTAGGCTAACAGCCAAGTGTTCTGGTCAGGATATACTTTCTCATTGCATGAATTCTAGATCTACCACATTAACTGCAGGACTCATGTGTCTTTCTTAACACTTATGCTTCAGTTTCCTGACTATAAATGGGGATTTCAACACCTAGCTAATAGTTTAGTTTGGGGCAGTGAACAAAATATCATGCAAAATAGCACAGTATGTTTAAAAAGTGGTTGACAGATATTAGGCATTGTGATTCTTCTATCAAAAGCAAAATCAATCATAAATTTGAGAGTGCCATGAATTTAACTCGCAAAACCTTCTGCAAATTTTCATTTTCATTAACCTTCTGCTGTATGAAATGACAGGTGAGTGTCTTTATTTCACAGTCCCTAAAGTTCATATGTTCAAATAAAAATATTAAGGATTTAATCAGTGATGAAACACAGATGTAATATTGTAGGTGAATGTTAGAAAGATCTTAGAGAACTTTTAGGGAAGTTTTATATTCATATTTTAGACTTCCTCATATTTAGCTGGCTTGTCTACAAGTTATGCGTTAGTAAGATTAATATTTCACACAATATATTGCTGATTAAATAAGGTGTAAATTCAATTTGACATATACAACAATACATGTACATAAGTACATGTAGTACATGTACAAAGAAAGAGAATATAAGATTAACAGTTTATTTCTGGGTGGTGTACAGATTTTTTAGTTTTCTTTTTGTAGTTATATTTTTTATTTTTCTAGACAATATATATGGTGGAGGGGTATACAGGAGGGAAGAGGAATGGGAAAATACAAGAAGATATATCATATACAGATACAAATTCCCAATGATGAACGTGATCATAATGTATACCTAAAATGTACCAATAAAGTTAATTTAAAACAACAACAACAAAAAACCAAGAGACCCAAGTTTTCCTAAGTCAAAAGTTAAAAGTTTATTAGTATCACCTGAGGAGCTCTTAAAACCACCAATACTCAGGCCCTAGATGCAGAGATTCTAACTTGATTAAAAATTGTTCAGGTGACTCTGATAACCAGCTTTGGCCTGAAGAATGTTTGCCAATTTGGTAATGAACTTGACAAGTGGGAACTATGAGGAGGGGAGTGTAAAGTAAAAAGGAAGCCTGATCAGGAATGTGGAGCTGGTCAGGAATTGTGGAAATGATGAGGCATGTAGGGTATATTGTAAGAAATGATGCCCCAAGAAATAGAGTGCACTTGCTTACAGATTTGCCCTGTCTGAATGTGATTTTCATATGTTTTATTGAAAAGGAGCTGGTCCTTTTAATAAAGGAGTCATCTGTACTGCTTGCACTGAGATAAGTGGAGAAAATAGCTAGACATCTCTGATGGTTCCGCAAAAGAAGAACAACAAAATTTCATGTAGATATAAGTAACTTATTATAAATCCCAGCTCTATCCAAATTTCAGGCTCAAACTGGCCTTGGGATGAGCCAGGCTAGAATAGCTCAATAAGCAGAAACATATCAGAACCCCAGGATAGAGACAACACTGAAACAAGTCTCAGGAATGACCAATGAAGTGAGAAACACCCAGAGACATTGGCAAATGGACTCAGAGTGGCCTGGCAATGGGTCTAGGGACACAAGACCAGGCAAGGGGTAACAGAGACATCTGATAGCAGGTGGCCAGTCCAAACTAGAAGCCTGAATTGGAGGTTTGGCTGACAAATCTCAGCAGGACATAAGGGAGGAAGGCAGGACCATCATCTCAGATTGGGTCCATGACAGACATTTAATGTGAAGATATGTGTGGAGATGAGAAAAACAGACACAATTCTTAAAATTAAGGTATAGAGTATAGTCACAGACTACTATATTCGAGAGTGGGATAAAGGTCAGGCAATGAACAACAGCTACATACTGTACACACCAACTTTACCATGAGTGACTTTTTGATGCCTGGACAGACAACTAGTTACAGGGACCACAGCCAGGTCCAGCTGACATCAGCTCAGCTACAATTAAGTGGCTCCAGCTTCAGTGCCTCAAAGGGGACCATGTGTCAGGACACCAGCCAGTCATAGCAAGGCAGAACAGAAATACATTTGGGATCCCTGATTTATGATGGCTGTACTTTATTTTTAAATTAACAATGGTGAGAAAGCATTACACATTTAGTAGAAACTGTACTTTGAATTTCAATCTTTTCCCAGGCTTGCAATATATGCAGCATGATGCTCTCTCCTGATGTTGGGCAGTGGCCACAAGCAGAGACTCTCAGTCAGCCACACAATCATGAGAATAAACATCCCATACTCTATGTACACTGTGTTGCTAAGCCATGATATTTGGTAAGGTAGGTGTATTAAATGCATTTTTGGCTTACAATGTTTAGAATTTACAATGGGTTTATGGAGATATGAAAAGCATCTGTAAATTCTAAGTAGAAGAAGCAGTCAGAGGCCTATTATTCAAGGCCTTCAGCTAGGTGAGCCTTCCAATGCACATGAAAGGAAGAAAAATTCTTGTCCAACATGCAGTTTGTGTAGAAAGGCAGTGTCCAGGAAGCCTGAAGGGAAGTCAATCAGGAATGCTGGGAATTCAATTAGCATTGGATAAGAGAGTCAGCAGCATAAGAAGGGCCACTAGTGATGGACTTACAGGTTCCATGTTGGTGGACTGTATGTGAGAGGAAGAGAGGTCTATTCAGAGGGTAGACAATACAAAATAGCATTAGACCAAGCAGTTATTAATTACAACTAGAGTTTCTTTCTATCCTCTGTAAATTCTGAACATAAAGCACTAAGAAGTGTCTTTCCTAGTATGAGGTCTATGAATGCCTGCTGTCACCTGCTACAACAATTCCATTTAACAATATAAATTTTTAATAACAGGCAGAATAACATAGGGGTTAAGAACCAAACTATGGAGCAAAAATCATGACTGACACTTCTAATATGGGCAACTTTAAAAAGTTAATTTTTCCCTTATTTTTATCAGCAGCTATATGGAGGTAACAATAGTAACCTAGAGACTTAGGTAAAGATTCAATAAGTTTATATTCATAAAATGCTTATAAATTGTAGATGATGCAGATAAGATTTATAACAATAGGGAAGACTTGTTATATTATTCTATATTGCTTGGTACAAGGCAAGAATAAGATACCAACTGTTCCCTATTATCCTTATCATAATGTTTCTTAAATTATATTATTTAAAAATTTCCCTTTATGTAGCAATTCCAAAGCTAAGCTACATGTTGGAGTTATGTGGGGAAATTTTAAAAGTGTGAAGTGTGGGTCCTACCCTCTGAGACACTGACATACCTAATTTGGATGAGGCTGGGCAACAGAAATAGTAAAAACGCCCCCAGTGACTCATGGATAACCATGTCCGACAACCATCAATGTAAATAATGATTCTTTTGCTTTATGTAATAAGAGTTTTATTTAATTAAATAGATAATTTTAGGGCTGGGGATTTAGCTCAGTGGTTCCAGAGCCTGCCTCAGAAGGGCAAGGTCCTGAGTTTGATTCCCGATACCAAAAAAAACCAAATAAATAAATAGATAGATAGATAGATAATTTTATAATGAAACTACAACCTTTCCTGAAGAAATTGATTGTATACTGTTTATAGATCATGTTTGGAACAATAAGCACAGGCAGGAACAATTTTCTATTTCTTCTATTAGGAACTCTAAACTGAGAAGTGAGCATGGCTTTGGACAGGCACTGACATAGGAAGACTCCTTTGGCCACATTTGTTAAAGGATTTCACAAATTCTTTAGTGATAAAGAGATGCAAGTGATTCACAAATCACTGTATAACTATCTGTGTATGTGTATGTGTAATTCCCATAACAGATCATATTTTCAGTCAGTCTCTGTGAGTCTTTGAGAGAGGGTACCACTTCATACTATAACACTGCAGGATTGGTCCAGATCCCCTGGGCTTGAATCCTATCTACTTCTGACTTGTACCTGCTGGGGAAAGCAGGGCACAACTTCTTCATCTGTAAAAACTGCTAAAGTGTGTACCTGTTCTCAAAAGTACAATTTCATATGTGACAATCACTTAGAAGAATATCTTTCACGCTGCTGTAGAAATTCTTCTTATATAAGAACATCCTCACAACATCTCAAATTATATATTCCCTTCTGACTTTGTGAGGTAGAGATTCCTGAACCAAGGACACCCTATCTGATAATTAAAGTTGTAATCCTGACATTCAGAAGAGGAAAGAATAGAATAAGCAGTACTTCTTTCAGAAATTCACTTTGGCAGGAATATTTCTACCTGAGTGAGGACTGTGTTAACAATAGCCACACATGAAATTTCCAGGGTAACAGTGACTCAATTAGAGAGGCTGAGGTGCCATTTACCTATTACTCTCTTAAATAAGACATATAGACTGTAAATAATTTCCCTTGGTTTCCCAAATAACAAATAGCATGTGAGATTCATCCTGAAAAATATAGCCAGTGCTTGTATTGATTTGATAGGATGGTTGTTTCGTTAGTTTGGTTTCTTGGCTTTTGTGCATAATGTTCAGCTATTTTACAGTCTGGGAAAAAAAGCACAGATGAGCCATGAAATTACAGAAGTCCATACCTGTCAGAGTTTTCTGAGGTTGGCAATGTTCAGGACAGAGACAGCCTTTTAATTATGAATCTTGGCCAATGTTCTCCAACAGAGGAAAACTTGTTAGCTAGGGCTATCCAGTCCCAGCAAGCCAGTATTTCTGTATCTCACAGAAGCTGAAGCCCAAATTCATCAGAATCTGCAGCTTGAGGTCTAAGTGTTTGTGGAAGCCCCACTGACATCCTGCAGCAAAAGTGCTCTCATTAACTAGTTTAAAGCCTTGTCACTGAAGGGCCAGGAACTGTCTGGGTAGGTTTAGTGACAAGGTGCTGTTGACACCATCTCTAGGAAAAGACTGAGGACCATCATGTCAGGGGGATAGCTTCACCTATAACTCCAGCTACACTTGCTTAGAAAAGCAGGGAAGGAATGCATGACTGAAACTTGGATTCTGGGTGGCATATGCAACTGACACCCTTCCCATGTGTATTTTTAAATTTTCGTCCTTCTAATGTGAAAAATACAAGCATTGTAAGAATCTCCCTGGACAAGATTTCTTGGGACATTCCCAGAAGAGCACTGGCCTAGAGCCCTACTGCTCCATAGTGCATTTCCCTACTTTTCCTTTGCTTTTTTCTTTTCAGCTAGAGTTGCAGGGCATATTTGTGTTAAAATAGTCACTTAGAAAATGAAGTTTGCATAAATACAGCAACTCAAAATTTACCTTACTTTTCTTTTAAGAAAAATTGGGGAGTGAGTTCTTGAGCTTCAACTGTGACTGAATGCTTTGGGTGGCTTTGAGGATGCCAGGGCCCAATTTACTGAGTGCATTCCAAAGTGAACCCAATGCCTGTAGAATCAAATCTAGGGGAGGTGGCGTTCCTTAGATTGCATAGGCCACCCTATTCAAATTCATTTTATAGACATACAATTTCCCTTTTAGACCACTATCCCTATTTTCTTGCCTGGAGTGATGACTAAGGGCTTCAGTGCCACTGGAATGCATCAGGGACGCGGAACACATTTTTTGTGTTATCCTAATTGGTGTACTTCTAAATAATCATCATTTTAAAGTAGCAAATTTCCATTAAAGAATGGTAGTTTGTGCTCACTTAGGCAGCACATATACTAAAGAATGGTAGTTTGTTCACATGGACCAAAATGATACAGTGGAAAATATTTGCACTATAGTATGTTTTTACCCTAATTTTATATTTTATTGTATATA
>NW_004624777.1:1511463-1521516 GCF_000247695.1 Heterocephalus glaber
GAGGGCTTGTGTTGTGAAGTCTGCTGTGATTCTGATGGGCTTTCCTTTGTATGTGATTTGTTTCTTTTCTCTAACTGCTTGTAGAGTTTTGTTCTTCTGTTGGGTTTCCACAACCTTAACTATTATATGGCTATGTGTAGATTTTTTTGGATCAAGATTAGTTGGAGTCCTATATGCTTCACTTATCTTTATGTCAAGTTCTTTTCCCCTGCTTGGGAAGTTTTCTGCCATCACTTCTATGAACAGTTTTTTTCTGTTGTCTGCACTCTCTCCTGTTTCTTCATTGACTCCAATAAGTCTTATATTATTCTTCTTTGCATCATCTAGCAGCTGCTGGATTGATTTCTTGTTGTCCCTCACTATCTTAAAGCAATTTTTCTTTTCCTGGTCACTAATTACAATCTTATCTTCTATATATGAAATTCTTTCCTCACATTGGCTCATTCTGCTGTGTAAACTTTGAATGGAGTTTTCAATCTCCTGGATATCTGTTTGCATCTGTTTCGTGGATTCCATTTGTTTCCTATGTTGGGATTCCATCATGTTCCTCAGGTCCTCTATTATTTTATCTCTGTCCTCTCTAAATTTATTAATCATGTTTTGCACTATGCACACAATGTCTGCTGATATTTGTGAAATTATTTTTGATTTCATTTTTTTGAAATCCTCTTTTGTTGCCAGTTCATCCAGGTGGTTGCATATCAGATTGTTCCATCTTGTTTCCCTTTGGGGTTGTTTCAGATAATCTGGAGGTCTAGTTTTGAGACTTGTCTATGTGTTTTTTATTTTAATGGGAGGGAGAGGATGTGTGCTGCTGGTGCCTGCATATCTCACCTCCTTGGCACTTGGGGCAGTGGTACATTAATCCAGAAGGTTTACCTCCTCTGCACTGGGGAAGCTCTGCTGCTCTGCACTTGGGGCAGTCAAGATTATACTCTTGAGTGAAATAATTTGGACACATATGTGTAAATATTGCATTGTTTCTCTGGTGTGAAAAACTGAAAGGTATATAAGGACCAAAATGTGTAATAGATAATATGAAATACAAACAAACTGTTCAAAAGGAAAGGAAAACTGTGAAGGGGGGTGGGAGGGAAGGAAGGGAAAGGAAAAAAATGAAAAGAGAAGAAAAAATAGAAACAAAGCTTCTGTAAATAAGGAAGGGTGGGGAGGGAATTGGGAGAAAAAGAAGAATCAAGGTATACTATGTTCAGGTACAAATTTCCTTTGATGAATGAGAGCCTTATGTATATTTAAATTGTACCAGTAAAATTAATTTAAATAAATAAATAAATAAATAACCTGTCAGAACTAACTGGTCTCTCTGGCAATGAACAGTATTTTTTTTCTGGCAATGAACACTATTAATAAACAATATATACAGCAATTTCATTAACCAGCCAATAAGGTATGTCTTTCTTCTATCAGAACAAATTGCTCTGTGGAAGAAAAAAAGGGACACAAGGTCAAAAATATCAGCTCTACCTTGACTTCATTAGGTAGCTCTAATAGTAATGTTCTCCTGGCTATCTCCATTTTGATCTATCTCATCTAAAGAAAATTATTCTTGTCTATTCAGAGCCTCTTTGGCTTGAATAGCTTCTCATAATTCTCTAGTAATTCGGTCATATCCTGAAAGAAGAGAAAAATTATTGGTAAAAAATCTAATGCCACAATGACTTTTCAGCTTTTTTAGTAGCTATTTGAGATTCTGTTGAGTAGCCACCTGTGGTGGATTGACTAATGGTCAACTTGTATCACCCAGCTGAACTGAATCAGCGTGGTCTGGGCATGGAGGATCCACCTGAAAACTGTTACCAATAGCCATAAAAAGAACTGTAGGGGAAGATCTTGGACCGTTGATTTGCTAGGAGAAGCTTGCTGTGGATGGTTTTCCCAAAGCAAACTAGGCTGTTCTCATTGGAGGAGGAGCTTGGGACCTTGCTGTCACTGGGAATGGTTGCTGTTTTCATCAGGGGAGCTCTGACCTTTACTGTGAGGATAACTTTCTGGCTCCAATGTGGATCCCTCAGCTTAGTGGCACAAATCCTTCATCTCACAGTATGGATTTTCTAGTTTCCACCACTGGCCTTTGGGCCTTCCAGGTGCAGATCCTTAATATGGACAAGCATGAGACATTTCTGTGGGCTCTAGATCACTGGCTGGACTCAAGGAGGACTTTGCCTTGGACTCTAAGCCTTTAGCTGGACTTACGTGGGAAACTGCTTGGATCTAGGCCCTCAGCTGAATCCTTTGGGCTTCTCATGTGCAGTTAATCTCTTGAACTCCTTTGCATTTGACTCTTTGAGTAATTATTATAAAACAATCTTATAAGTTATGTGTCCTGTATTTAATGTATTCCCTTGCTCAATCCTGCTGACTACAACACCACCTTCCTAAACTTAATTCTAAACTTTTAATCAACCATATGATAACATCACACCTTTAAAAAGCAGTAGAGGAGGGCTGGGGATGTAGCTCAGTGGTGCTGTGACTGCCTCCCGAGTGCAAGGTCCTGAGTTTGATGGCCAGTACTGGAAAAAAACATGCAGTGGAGGTTACAACCTTTAAAATTTTTTTTCTGAGAAATAATGATAACAATCAGTTCAGTAGAACAAGCAGTTCATGAACTTTACTTACACCCAAGGACTAAAAATATATTGAAGGCAAACTAGTACTCTAAATTATTGCCCTAACATGGAAGAATTGTCAAAGCTCCATATATATATTTTTACCTCTGGTAGGAGAAATGCCTTTTTCTTACCCACTACAAATGTATACATTATTTTCTTAGAGATATGTTTTAACCATGTTTCTGAGTGAGAGTTATGTGTGTAAAATTTGCAGTTTTTTTTAAATTCTAAAAAGCATATTAAATGTAGGTTTGAATCTTGAAGTAAAAAAGTAAAAGCCTTTTGGGAATCATGTTTTCTTTAGGGATAACATTCATTTAAATTGGAGTATCTTGATACCGTCAAAGATTGAAGTACTGAATAATTCCTCTTTGCAAAACTCAAACGATTCAATTATGTACTGACTACCTATTACTATTTATCTACAGATGTACTAACTAGTTGATTTTTAAATTCTTTCTAACAATAGAGATGTCTAATAAAAAGCCAACTATTTGGAATTTGTAGGAAAAAAGAGCAGGTAAAAAAGAATTACATGTTTCCTGATGTTTCCATAACGTGGTGTATACTGAAAATGACTATATTTCAAGAAAAACCAAGGTAAATGGAGTTTTTAAAGCATGTTTATAGACATAATGAAAATGATGTGTTTTCATTCCATGATTATAATTTGGAGTCACTTTTAGAAAGATTTTCTTGAGTTCTAGGAAATTAAAGTAACTCTCCCATGTGTCATTCTGGTATTTGTATGAGTTCATTTTTAATATTTACAGTAGTGATCAGTTTGAGATTTAATCTAAAGTATAGTGTGAAATGTAGATCTGTTTCTTACCCAAAAAAGCTATTACTTGCCAAAACTCACTCATGTTGGCAGAAACCTTGCTGGTGCTGGCAGAGCAGAGAGTTAAGAAAAGTAACCATGGAGAACACTGAAAACTCAGTGGATGCAAAATCCATTAAAGATTTAGAAACAGAGATCATACATGGAAGCAAATCAATGGACTCTGGAATATCCTTGGATAATAGATACAAAATGGATTACCCTGAAATGGGTTTATGTATAATTATTAATAATAAGAAGTTTCATAGAACCACTGGAATGTCAGTTCGATCTGGTACAGATGTAGATGAGCAAACCTCAGAGAAACATTTATGAACTTGAAATATGAAGTGAGGAATAAAAATGATCTTACACGTGAAGAAATTGTGGAATTGATGTGCAATGTTTCTAAAGAAGATCATAGCAAAAGGAGCAGCTTTATTTGTATAATTCTGAGCCGTGGTGAAAAAGGAATAATTCTTGGAACAAATGGACCCATTGACCTGAAAATATTAACAAAATTCTTCAGAGGGGATCTTTGTAGAAGTGTAGCTGGAAAACCCAAACTCTTCATTATTCAGGCCTGCCGGGGTACAGAACTGGACTGTGGCATTGAGACAGACAGTGGTATTGATAATGAAATGGCGTGCCAGAAAATACCAGTAGAGGCTGACTTCTTGTATGCATTTTCCACGGCATCAGGTTACTATTCCTGGCAAAATTCAAAGGGTGGATCCTTGTTCATCCAGTCACTTTGTGCTATGGTGAAATTGTATGCACACAAGTTTGAGTTTATGTATATTCTTACTCAGGTTAACCGAAAGGTAGCAACAGAATTTGAATTCTTTTCCTATGACTCAACTTTTCATGCAAAGAAACAAATTCCATATATTGTGTCCATGCTCACAAAAGAAGTACATTTTTATCACTAACAATTGTTGACTTTTTTAAAGTTTGTATGCCAAGTGAGGAAACAATATAAATGATACTGTATTTCCTTCTCTAACTGAATACTTCGGATGGTAGTTTGAATCATGCCATTTGCCCAGCAAAAGAACCACAATCCAGTTACCTCAGGCTCAAAATCAGGTAGTTGAAATTGAATTTAACTAGGAATAAATAAATACGGATATTGGAATAATCTTATGAAAAGATTTTTGTAATTTTATACCTTTCATAATTAGCTACATTTTGTAATGATATGCTATGAATTTTCAAGTAATTATGAGGAACTTAAACATTACAGCAATGAATTTTAATGATATTCCCCCTACACACTTAAGGCTGTGCACTCTAGTTTTGTCATACTGTAGAAATGATGATGTGGACTAATATATCTTAGACCTTGAGGATCCATGGGCATGGTCAAAAGTTTGAAGTTTTATTTTAAAACTGATGTATGAAAAGGAATCAAGTGCATTTTAAAATAACTTACAGCTCATAGTTTTTGTGATGTTTGTTCTGAGAATGTGTTTCTTATAAAAATAGTTATGTTTACTGTTGAGGAATAAAGAATATTTCAAAGAAAGTATGAGTAAACTGAGTTGATTCTTTTAAGGTTAACATGAAATATTACTGGAGAGACAGAGTCATAACTATAAGGTGCTAAGATCTACCAGCATGTTTCTTCTCATTTGTTCTTATGCAAGTCAGATGAAATTTACACACCAGCAAAATATCTGAAGATCTGCTATGTAAAAACCTCAAACTGTTACTAACTAGGATGATATGAAGAAATTCTACAGGAACCTACTAAAATATCATCTGCATAAGAAACAGTGAAATGTAAAGAAAAAACAATAAATGGATCAGCTGGGCAAGCTGTAATTTGAGAGAAGATGGTTTGAGCCTGAGCAGAGATGTGGCTCTGTCCATACCAGGCAGAGCTACAGATGCCACTTCAGAAAAATCCTGCCAGATGATTCCTTCAGGTGCATACATTGTGTGTAGAAGATACTCCCAAGGGATGCGAGAAAGTAAACCACATGAGAAACTTCTAAAATGAAGATTTTCTGAAGAGTCACAAAAATTTTAATATTCATTGTAGTATAATTTGTAAGTATGCTATTTTCTGTTGAAGTTTACAATCAGTGGGAAAATAGTGGTAACATTTTGTACTGTTACCTGAAATGAAAGGACCACAGCACGTAGGAGTTTAGAAGCATTCAATCAGAGCCTCTCTGGTGCATGTGGAGAAACTGCAGGTCAGAGCTCAGCCCCAGCCAGGGAGGTCAGGCTCCAGACTTCCTTGGTTCGTGGAGGTGTTCAGCATTGCTGACTGCACCCATGTGCTTCACCAGCTTTCAGACCAACCCAATGCTTCATGAGAACTTTCTTTTGGCTCAAAGAAAGGAACTGACATTTATAATTGACAACTATTTGTTTTGATAAGATCTATTAACTTTTCTAAGTAAATGCAGCATGTAATGATATCCTAAGGTGGGTTTTTGTGTGACAATTTTGTAAAAGTTTTTAAATTTGCATTTTTATTTCAGAACATAAATTCAAACTTAAATTTAAAAAAAGCTCATGTTCATCAAGTGCCAAATTTTCATGAATTACTAGCATTATCTCTTGACTTTCTGTCCTATTCTAATGGTTTGTCTTTTCATATCCCTTTAATTCAGTTTGAATTTTAGCTTTATGTTTGATATAACTGCTAGGTTAGCCATTTGTTTTTATGATCACAGATCTGTCTCAAATTTAGGATCATCATCCCATTTATACAAGAATGAACATTCTTTGGTATGTGGCTGCATATTAGAGCCACCAGAATCAGTTTTTTTATTCAATAATTTTCTTGCTACATTTTAGGTATACAATATAGTGACATTCATCATTAGAAATTTGTACTTTTACATATCATGGTTCTTATTTTTCCCCCATTCCCCTGCCCTCCCTTCAAACCCTCCAATCTTCCCTATATATAAAGACTTTATTTCCATTTTTTTCCTTTTTCCATATTCTTTCCTTTTCCTACCACTCCCACTTCCCCTTCCCCTTTGGACCTTTTCTTCGTATTTCACATTATCTATTATACATTTTGATCATTATTTACACTTTCAGTTTCTCACACCAGAGAAACTATTAAGTATTTATATGTATGTCCTATTTATTTTACTTAAGAGTATGGCCTCATTGTGCATCTATTTAGCTATAAATGTCTCTAGTTTCTCATTCTTTATGGCTGAGTAGCACTCCATTTTATTAAGAAAAAAACCCCACATTTTCTTTTTCCAGTCTCCAGTTGATGGGCAATTGAGCTGTTTCCAAGTTTTAGCTGTTACAAACTGTGCTGGTATGCACATGGGTGCACATATATCACTGTGGTATGATTCATTTAATTCTTTTGGGAAGATACCCAGTAGGGAAACAGCTGTGTCAAATAGGACCTCTGATCCTAGTTGTTTCAGTTATCTCCCTACTGGTTTCCACAGTGATTGCACCAGTCTACACAGCCACCAGCAGTGGAGAAGGGTTCTTTTCTCCCCCCAACCCCACCAGGATTTGTTATTAGTTGATTTCATGATAGCAGCCATTCTTTCTGGGGTGAGGTGGAATCTCAGCATTGTTTTCCTTTGCATCTCTTAAATGACCAGTGATGTTGAACATTTTTACATATGTTTATTTTCTATTTCTATTTCGTTGTCTGAGAAATGTCTCTTCATTTCAGATGCCCATTTTTGGATTGGGTCTTTAAATATGAGCGGTCTGATTTTTTTAAGTTCTTTATATATTCTAGATAGTAGTCCTTTGTCTGACATACAGCTGGTAAAAGTTTTTCCCCACATTGTGGTTGTCTCTTCACACTGTTGCTAGTTTCTCTTGCTGTGCAGAAGCATTTTAATAGGAAGAGGTCCCAGTTGTTGATTGTGCTAGTTCGTGGGCAACTGAGGTTTTGTTCATGAAATCTTTTCCTATGCCAGTGTCTCCAAGAGTTCTACCTAACCTCTCCTCCAGCCAGTTTAGTGTTTCTGTTTTAATATTTAGATCTTTGATCCATTTTGACTTTAGTTTAGGCAGGCTGAGAGATATAGGTCTAGTTTTAATCTTCGGCAAGTTGAAACCCAATTTTTTCAACACCATTTATTAAAGAGGCTATCTTTCTTAGATTGAGGGTGTTTGGTTCCTTTGTCAAAGATGAGGTGGTGGAGTGTGTCTGGAGTTGTTTCTGCAACTTCTAATCTATTCCACTTTTCCTTGGGTCTGTTTCTTTGCTAGTACCATGCTGTTTTTATTACAGTAGGTTTGTTGTATAGTTTCAAGTTGGGGATTGTGATATACCCTACCTTCTCTTTGTTGCCTAGAATTGCTTTTGCTATTTTACCTCTCTTTTTGCTCCAAATACATTTTTAGATTGTTTTCTCAAGTTCCATGAAGTACGCTGTTGGATTTTCAATTGGCATTGCAATGAATGTGTATAGCAGTTTTGGAAGTATGGCCATTTTCACTATATTTGTTCTTCCTACCCAGGAACAAGGGATGTCTTTCCATTTTCCCATATCCATTTCTCATATCTTTGACCTCTTTTTTCAGGGTACTGTAATTTTCAGAGCAGAGGTCTTTGATTTCTTTTATTTGGTTGATTCCTAGGTATTTCACTTTTTGGATGCCATTGTGAAGGGAATTGTTTCTCCAGTTCCTCTTTCAGTGAGTCTGTTGTTCGTGTACAGGAAAGCTATTGATTTTTGTGTACTGACCTTGTATCCAACTACAGTAATGAACTTGGTTATTAGGACTAGAAGACTTTAGTGAAGTTCTTGGGGTCTTCTGTATAGAGTATCATGTCATATGCAAATAATGACAATTTAACTTCTTCATTTCCTATCCTTATTCCTTTTATTTCTTTCTCTTGTCTAAATGATGTGGCTAATGTTTACAAAACTATATTGAACAGGAGTGGTAATAGTGGACATCTGTGTCTTGTTCCCGATTTTAGTGTGAAGGATTTCATCTTTTGAACATTTAGTATGATGTTGGCTGTTGGTTTTTCAGAGATTGATTTTATCAGGTTGACATAAGACCTTCTATTCCAATTTTCTGTAGAGTTTTTCTTTATCATGAATGGATGCTGGATTTTGTGAAATGCTTTTTCTGCATCTATTGAGATGATCATATGTTTTTTGTCCTTGGTTCTATTAATATAGTGCATTACATTTATTGATTTGCATGTGTTGAACCATGCCTGCATCCCTGGGACGAATCCCACTTATTCAGTATATATGATTTTCTTAATGATCTTCTGCATTCTGTTTGCCAGTATCTTATTAAGGATTTTTGCAACTATGTTCACTTCGGAGATTGGCCTATTGTTCTCTTTTTCTGTTGGATCTTTCTCTCCTTTTGGGATCAGGGTGATGCTTTCTTCCAAGAATGAGTTTGGGAGTATTGCTTCCCTTTTTAAACTGAAGAGTTTAAACAGTAGTGGCAATCATTCTTCTCTAAATGTCTTGTAGAATTCGGCAGTAAAGCCATCAGGACCCAGGCTTTTTTTAGTTGATAAGATTTTAATTATGTTTTCAATTTCCTTGATTGCTATTGGGTTGTTTAGAATTTTAGATCTTTTTCATTAAACTTTGGTGATTCATATGTATCTGGGAATCTGTCCATTTCTTCTGTGTTTTCTATCTTATTGTCATATACATTCTCAAAGTAGGTATTGACGATCCTCTGGATTTCTGCTGGGTCCATTTTAATTTCACCCTGTTCATTCCAATTGCATGGATTTGGGTCTTTTCTTTCCTTTTTTTCATATGGTTGGCTAAGGGTTTGCCAATTTTGTTTATTCTTTCGAAGAACCAACTCTTTGCTTCATTGATTTTTTTGTATTATTTCCTTAGTCTCCATTGCATTGATTTCTCTTCTGGTCTTTATAATTTTCTCCCTTGTATGAGCTTTGGGTTTTTCCTGGTCTTTTTTTCTAGGAGCTTGAGGTTCAGCATTAGGTTATTTCAGCTCACTCTATTTTCCTAATATGAGTGTTCACTGCTATGAATTTCCCTCTTAAGACTGATTTCATTGTGTCCCATAGGTTCCAATATGTTGTATTAGCATTGTCATTTAATTGTAGAAATTGTCTGATTTCTTCCATTTCCTCCCTGACCTATTGGTTGTTCAGAAATGTATTGTTCAATTTCCGCACGTTTATGAAATTCTTGCAGTTTCTTTTGCTATTGATCTCCAATTTCATCACACTATGGCCTGATAATATACAGGGGATAACTTCAATTCTTTTGCACTTATTTGAACAGGTTGTATGAACAAGTTATGTGGTTGATTTCGGAGGATGATCCCTCTGCACCGAAAAGAATGTGTATTCTGATTTTGTGCCATGAAACACTCTGTAAACATCTGTTAAGTCCATTTGTTCAGAGTTTGATTGAGTTATACTCTTTCATTTTTTAATTTTTTGTCTAGTTGATCTATGTGTGACAGTGTGGTATTGAGGTCCCCCACTACTATTGTATTAAGACTTGTTTGAAATTTATATTCATTAAAGAAAAGGCCCAAATCCATGCAATTAGGAATGAAAAGGGTGAAACTACAACAGACCCAGCAGAAATCCAGAGGATCATCAATATCTACTTCCAGAACCTATAC
>NW_004624777.1:1524806-1544775 GCF_000247695.1 Heterocephalus glaber
TTTGGTGCCAGGGATTGAACTCGGGTCCTTGAGCTTGTGTAGCAGGCGGCAAAACCACTCAGCTAAATCCCCAGCCCTGGATCTTGCTTCTTGGTGCATTCTGCCAATCTATTTCTTTTGATTGGTGAATTGAGACCGGTAACATTATTTGTTATAACTTATATGTATTGACTTATCCTTGTCATGGCTTTTTCTTTTTGTTGGAATCTTCCCCTTTGCATTTAATTTCTGGTTGTGCCCAATGGATTCATTCTGCTAGGCTTCCTGGGGTTGTGATCCTCCTTGTCTTTTCCTAGGATAGTGTTTAAAACTTTTTGGAGTGCTGGTTTGGTATTCATGAAGTTCCTCAGCTGTTCTTTGTCATGAAAGTATCTTATTTCTCCATCAATTTTGAAAGATAGTTTTATAGGGTACATCAATCTGGGTTGGAGGTTGTTTTCTTTTAGGATTTGAAGAACCTCACTCCAGGGTATTCTTGTCTTGAGGGTTTGTGTTGAGAAGTCTGCTGTGATTCTGATGGGCTTTCCTTTGAATGCTGTTTGTTTCTTTTCTCTAACTGCTTGTAGAATTCTGTTCTTCTGTTGGGTTTCTGGAATCATGGAATATTATATGCATAGGTGTAATTTTTTTTTGATCAAGGCTAGTTGGAGTCCTATATGCCTCACTGATCTGTATGTCAAGTTTTTTTCTGCTGCTTGAGAAGTTTTCTGTCATTACTTATGTGAACAGTTTTTTTTATGTTGTTTGCACTCTCTCCTGTTTCTTCATTGATTCCTATCAGTCTTATGTTATTCTTCTTATTAACTAGCAGCTGCTGGATTGATTTCTTGTGTTCCCTTACTATTTTTATGAAATTTTTCTTTTCTGGTCACTAATTGCAATCCTGAAATTCTGTCCTTATATTGGCTTATGCTGGTGTGTAAACTTTCAATGCAGTTTTTAATCTCCTGGATATCTGTTTTCATCTGTTTTATGGATTCCATTTGTCTCCTAGGTTAGGATTCCATCATTTTCCTCACCTCCTCAATTTTTTTTATGTGTCTGCTCTAGAGTTATTAATCATGTCTCTGTTGTTATCTGAGAAATTATTTCTGATTTCATTTTTTCCAGATCCTCTTTTGTTGCCTGTTCAGGAAGTCCAGGTGGTTGAGTATCAGTTTGCTCCTTCTCTTAATCTGATCTGGAAATCTGGTTTTGAGACTTATTTATGTGTCTTCTCATTTCAACAGATGCAGCCTGCTTTGTCTTTGTTGAGGCGACTTTTTCCCCACCCAGTGTTCTTCAGTTCTCAGCAAGCCACTGAGAAGCTTCCTCTCTACTGCTCACCACTGCACCAATTCCATTGTTCAGAATGGTGGCCTTCTGGATCCCTGTGCTGCCCTGTTGTCCAGGCAGGGTTCTGGCTGGGACCTGTGCACACATGGAATGGTATATGGGTGGGCCTCTGGCTGGGGTCTGCCCCCCAAATAACTGTTGTCTGGGAGGGCCTATGACTAGGGGTTGTGCACCCATCACTCATGTCTGAGTGGTCTTCTGGCTGGTGTCTCTATGCAGTTACCAATGGTATCTTTGCGGTCTTCTCGGTGTTGCTTGTGCACCTGTGCAGCTCTTTTCCAGGTAGGCTTTGGGCTGGGGTCTGTGGGCCCAAGCTGCTGTGGTCTGGATGGGACCCTGGCTGGGACCTGCCCACACCCACATATCTCTGCTCCACATTGGCTTCTTACTGGGATATGTGCATCCTTATAGATGGTGTCTTGGCAGGCCTCTGGCTATTGCTTGTGTGTCTAGTATGTCCTTTTTGAAATGTTATCTTATGCCAACCTGATTTTTTTTTCTTTCTAAGAGACTTAATATACTTGTCTGAAAACTTATAGTATTCTCTTTCTTTGAAATCCCATAAATTTACTAGAGAATATGTTGGAATTGAACTGGGATCAGTAGTCAGGTATTAGTGCAAACAAGGATCCTTTCAACATGTAGAGTTAAAGTTGTACTATATGTGTTAGAAAAGTTTAAAGCATATTTTATATATTTTCTTTAATTGTATTTTTTCTTCATTCAAGCATTTAAATTATATATACAATATGTAAATAATAACTTCTTTACTTGACTTCTATATCTATCAATTTCTTTACTTTATAAAACTTTCTTTCATACGATTGTATTCTTTCAATACTTTTATCTTCTCATCCTCTGCTATTTGCTGCTGTTTTGGTCATATCGTTTTTCCTGTGGGCATCCTGTTCATTCCTCAGTTATTTTTGTTCCGATTTCTTTCCTAAGTTTGGCCTACATCTATTTACATTTTTTTGGATTTCTCTTTTTTATTTTCTGACTTTCACTTTGTGATTTATGCTGTTCTTTTATGAGTAATTGCTTGTTCAATTATATTTTCATTTTGAAAAGTCGTGTTACAATGTTCTTCTGCTTCATGCTTTTTCTTCTTCTTGTCTATCTCCTTGGTTACTCTTCAGCAAAATGTTTTGGTAACTATCTTCTGATTTATAGCTATGAGAACTTTTAGTGAGTCCGGGTGTTTTTAGGCTTGTTTGATCATTTCTGTTCATGTTTATTTGTGTTGTAATTTCCTGGCCCAGCAATAACAAAAGAGGAGTTCACATGACTACCCCAGTTCCTTAAATATATCTTCTAATATTCCTATAAAACAGCTTCTTTAATAAATCTTTTTGTTCTTGTTATTGTAATTTTTTGGGTTTGGTCTTATTTTGTTTCAGTAGGATCTTTTATCTTTATTCATCTTCTTTTCCTTTTCTCATCACCATCAACATTTAGGGCTGTCTCCTCTTTCCAAGATGCCTACCTATCCCAGAATATATCCCATTCTGTAATAATTGTCTATTGTTTCATAATCACCCTAAAATGTAGTGGCTAAGTATAGTACTTTATTTGATCATGATTTTGTATTAGGTAGGGAACTTGCCTCTGGTTCTAATGGTATCCTGAATCCATTCACACAGTCCAGTGTAGGCTGTGGAACTCAAGATGGTTTTGGTCCTTTGCCTGAGGTGGTTGGAATACCACAGTTTCTTTCTCTTTGTAGGAGTTTGTCCTTCAAGTATTCTCTCCTTTCATGATCTTCCAGTTGCAGGTCCTTTTAATCTTCATGTGGTCTCCAAAGAGGTAGCTGATTTTTCGTGCATGGTGACTCAGAGCTCTGATAATGCACATATGCTAGCTGAAGAATTCCTTAACCCTAGTCCAGAAGTGGCAAGTCTCACTTCCATCATGTTCTGTTGCTTAAAGCAAGTCACAATGCAAACTCAGATGAAAGGCTCTGCCTCTTAATGTGAGGAAAGTCAAGGTCATATTAAGATAAAAGGTATGAGGCATAAGAGAAATGTTATGGCCATCCCTGGAAACAATCTATCACGTTTCTTAAACATGCTGCCTCTGGTTCCATCCACCTTCTCAAGTCTTTCTTTTAGTTGCTTTAATAACCATTGCTCAGGCCTATCAGGGCTTAAATTTACTTCCAGTCTTCCCTAACTTGAGATGGACTTTGAGATGTGAACTCTAATTGATGTCATCAGCATCCCACTTTCCTTAGTTACTTTTCTCTTTGGTGAGACAAAATACTCAATACCCAAAATAACAGATGAAAGATTTATTTCAGTTCACAGTTTATAGAGGCTTCAATATGTAATTGGGTGGGTCCAAGGCAAGGAGGCATGGAAGAGGTGAATGGCAAAGGAGAAACAGTCCATTGCAAAGCAGGCAGAAAGCAACAGCAGTGAAACAGCAAACAGCCCTCCCTTTCCCTTTTATCTTATCCAGGCTACAAGCCTTTTGGGTGGTATCACCCACACCCAGGGTGGGGCTTCTCATTACCCACACCCAGAACTATGATAAATCAATTAGTAGACCATCCAGTACTACACACCCTTCATCCTAGTATCACACCCTTAAATCCCATTCACACAACCTAGATCCACCCACCTCCAAGAAGCCCTACCAATGCCTACACAAGGATTTGAAGTGATATCCAGATACAAGCCATAACATCACTACTACTACCACTTTTCACCTGTGTTCTCCTCTCTTCTGTGACACTTCTGCTCAACTATTTTTAGCCCCATATCCAACTGTGATAATTCTAGATAATTTTTCTTCTCTTAAGAGTAAAGTGAAATTTAAATATCTTGTTTCCAAGATATATCTCATGTGGCCTACTTATGTAGCAATAGCTGATTTTCCCCAGTGAAAGATATCTCACTTTAAGATAAAGATAGACACATGAAAAGATTCAAATTTAGGCAGATGTCATTATCTTATGTAATCTTAATGTGAAATTATCATAGAAACAAATCTGAGATAGAAGCATTATAATTCTACATGCCATTAAAACATGTTTCATATTTTATATTCAAATGCTACCTTAAACTTCTTGTATATTGAAATTTATTTAAAATATCATATTAAGAACTATACAAACATACATGCAGAATTTCTATTATGCTTTTATATCTTTGATTTAGATGCTTTGTGTGTGTGTTTGTGTGTGTGAAAAAATTAAAATAAAAGAGCTATAGAGATTTGCACTGAAAGTTGTCCAGGTTTTTGTTGTGTATTAATATATTATCCCATTTCACTGAGTAACACAAAATGCTTTCCAAGCCTTGGTTAGTCATTAACATGGCAATGGTAAGGAAAAGATTATACACTAAGGATATTCCTGGGAAATGTGATTTGTCAGGATGCCCTGCCTAAAAAGAACATGATCATCAAACTATTTTAATACTCAATTAAATTTTTTAAAAATTAGTTCTATTTTTTTCCAAGATTAAAATTAAGAAATATAAAATACCTAGTAGGTATTACTGAATACTTCAATATCTTTGCTCTGGAGTTATAAAAATCCTAATTAGAAATAGAAGAAAGTTAATCAATATTTCTTCAACAAAAAGTGCAATTCCTTAAACAAAAATAATACAAAATGCCTCAGACCCCAGATACAGAATCATACTATGTTAGAGGGTCTATCATAAAGCATTATGATTTTCATTTTCTAGTCTATAAAATAGGAATAAAAGCCTACTTCTCCCTGTTAATGGGAGAATCAGACTACATTTGTGTTTTGTTTTGGTTTTGGTTTTGGTACTAGGGATCCAACTTGGGACCTTGTGCTTGCAAGGCAGGTGGTGGAACCACTGAGCTAAATCCCTGGCCCTGAGTATGTGTATTTTTATATCATCAAACAAAAAGCATAGCATATAATAAACATTTAATAAATGACAGCTATAATCATGAGGATAACTATTATATCAATGAACTAGATTAATAGCTCTTATCCCAATTCCACTTGAGCACACCCCTTTTAATATTGCATAACAAAAACAGTAGAATGGAGCCTACGAAAGTGGACAGTGTTTAAATTTTTCTATCCATTTGAGTACTGAAGCTGTTTGCTCAGTGACTTCCAGGAGTCTCTTAAAACTTTTTTCTGCCTCTTTATTGATACCATCCTTTAAGTGATCATGAACAGCTACCAGCTCAGGAAATCCTGTGGTCACATCTCAGGTTTCATCTAACGCAAGTTTTTGTAATCATTCAATAAAGCTGGCATTTTCTCTGACACACTTTCTTGAGTGTTTGTGATGTCACTTGTTTCCTTGCTTCTCCCTCCATGTAATTTGCTGCTCCTTTTTCTACTTTTCAGTTACAGCCTTTTCTCTTCTTGTCCTCTTGAGGCTGGAGTGCTCCTGGAGTAGGCCCTACTGCCTTTGTCTTCTCTACATACATTGATTCCTTATTGATTATAGATACCTCCAAATATATATCTCTACCCCTGGCCTCTCCCTGAGCTACAGATTCATCTCACATACCATAGCCAATTTACTTTCCTGTTTTTAGAGCTACTGAAACAAATCTCCACAAAGTTGGTGGCTTATAGCAATAGAATTTTATTTCTCACAGTTCTGGGGATAAGAAATCTGAAACCAAGGTGTTGCAAGGATATGCACTCTCCAAATGCCTTCAGAGAAAATCCCCTTTATCTCTTCCTGCTTCTGGTACTTCCAGGCACTTCTTGACTTTTGCTGTATTAATCGCTCCAATCTCTGCCTTTATATTCACCTGAATTTTTTATAACTATATCTTTCCTCTTCCACTTCTTAAAAGGAATTTAATCACTAGAGTGGATTTGGGGCCCTTTTGAATAATCTAGGATAATCTCATCTAGAGCATTTTAATTTAATGGCATCTGCAATGATCCTTTTTCCAAATAAGGTCACATTTACAGGCTTCAGGTGCTGATAGGATACATTTTTTAGGGGCCATCATTCATCCTAGGGTAGCAATGAAGGTGTATAACTTGAGAGCATACTTTTCTTCATGAATTTATTAATTTTATTTTGAAGTTACAAAAAAGATGAAATAGGAAATTTCCCCTTACATTTTTTCCTTCCTTCCTTCCTTCTTTCCTCCTTTCCTTCCTTCCTCACTCTCTTTTGCTCTAGGTAGGATAATATATCTTAGACATTTGGTGTTGATATTCTCAATGACAGTAAAGGGAAAACAAGGTAAATATCTAATTCAAAATAAAGAAATATTTCTCTTTCAATTACCTGAATATTTCACCAATGTTTGAGGAGGTTTAAAATATTTTAGTAATGACAGCAATAATTTCAATTGCTTCATAAAGACTACATTAGAAAAGAGGAAATTTATTCATTAGCAAGTTTTTTCACTTAACTCTCCCTTTTTACATGTCTTTTATTGGCTTCCTTTCACACCCAGGACTCAGACATTACAAAATAGAAACTCCTTTCTGTTTGGAAAAATTATATTTTTATTCCCACAAACAGTGGAAATTTTAAAATTATAAAATTAATCCATTAGAATTTTTCCTTTCCCTTCTTTTCTTTCCCCTTCCCCTCCCTCTTTCCTTACCCCTTTGGACCTTTTCTTCCTATTTCAAATTATAAAAGGAAAAATTATGAGAAAAGAAAAAAGTGGAAACAAAATCTATGTAAATAGGGAAGGGTGGAGGGGGTGAAGGCTGCACAGGTAATGGGGAAAAAATAAGAACCAAGATACATCATGTACAGGTACAAGCACTTAATGATAAATGTAAACATATTGTATACCTAAAATGTACCAATATAAGCAAAAAAAATTAATCCATTAGAAATCAAGTTAACACAGGGATATAGTCAGCCTAGTGTTTCATCTGGCCACTGAACCATGCTTGTAGCAAAATCTTATCTTTACTTTCCCTGCTCATGGCAATTAGTCTGTAACAGAGCTACCAGTGGTCTGATCATAGGTGAATCAAAACTTTCTCAGCTCTGTAGTGGTATTTTCATTTAGGTCTGTGAGGGACAGCTAAAAAGGAGTCCTGAGCCAAGATAAGGCTGGAATATCTGAGGGAACTGCTCCACTGATCCTACACCCAATAAGGTAGTTTGTGTCTGGAAGAACAGTACGGTCCTCTCCAATAGTTTCCTCTGTAGATTTTTTCTTCCCTGGTGATTAAAAAGTTTAAGCTTTTATAAGAATCATTTACATAAATGTTAAGGATAGGATTCAGATTTCAAATATGTCATGCACCTGTTATAGGTTTCAGACAGGTCAGACCCTGTATGCAGCTTTACTGTCCTCTGTGTGAAGAAGAGTTTCCATGAAGATGTTTCAATAACAATGAATGGTAGCCATGTGTTCCAGAAGCTTTGGTCCAGAGGGCAATGTCTATCAAAATTCCAGTTTGAACGGTCATTTATTCCAAAGCTTTGAGTCAAGGGTTTTTTTCCCCCATTAAGTTTATTGGTACATTTTAGGTATAAAATACAGTTATAGTCATCATTGGGATCTTGTACCTTTGCAAGATGTATCTTGGTTCTTATTTTTTCCCCTTCCCCTGCCCTCCCTTTACTCTCTTCACCCTTCCCTATTTGCAAAGACTTTGTTTCCATTTTTTTCCTTTTCTCATATTTTTTCTTTTCCCTTCTTTCCCTTCCCCTACTCCTCCCACTTCCCCTGCTACTTTAGACCTTTTCATCCTATTACACAATATCAATTATACATTTTTAAAATTACAATATCAAGATCTAGGAGACATTACCACAGATTTTACAGAATTTAAAAGGATATAGAAAGCATATTACAAAAATCTTTTTGAAATAAACTTGACAAGTTCTAAGAAGTACCTTGGAAGACAAATTAATGAAACTGACTCTGGAGGAAATATAAAATTTGAATAGCACCTATTAAAGAAAGTATATTCCTAGCTTGAAAAGCTACCTATATGACAACAACAGGCTCATATACATTTTAACTGATAAATTATATCAAACATTTAAAGCAGAAAATAGAAGGAACACTTCCCTCAATTTAGGAAATCAACATTGTGCTAATCCTAAAACTGGATAAAGATAGTAAGAGAAAAAAGTATGAACATAGATAGAAATTTGTTTAACAGAACAAACTATTAGAAGTCAGATCAGGCAGTATGTAGAGAGTGGTTTTATTATAGGGATGGCAGTGTTGGTTTAGCATTGGAAGATCCACCTCCAAAAGTCATCATTTTAACAGAAGAAAGGAAAAAGCCATATAATCCTGTCACTAGTTGGAGAAAAAGTATTGGACTAAATTCTACAGCTGTTCATGGTAAAAGCTATCAGGAGACTAGAAGTAGAACAGAACCTTCTCAACAGATAAGACATGTACTTCATACTTCCAGTAAAAATGTCTTATATGAATGGAAAAGATGCAATGCTTTCTCCCTAAGGTGGGGAACAAGGGCAGATATGCCTACTCTTCATCTGTCCATTAAACTTTGAAACATAGGCATAAACCAAAATAGTCTGGCAATAAAATAACACAATTAGGATAGGATTGGCAAGGTAAAAGTAAAATCTTTATATGTAGATGAAGTGATCATCTGTGGAGAAAATACTAAGAAATCTCTAGAAGCCCATAGAACTTGTATTTGAATTTAGGGGGATTAGAAAACACAGGGTATATGTAAAAATTCAGGTCCATGTATACTTGCTATTAATGAAGAATTGGATATTGAAATTTAAAAGTTGTGTAGGAGTACAAAGGACCTAGAAAAGTAAAAAGAAAAAGAAAAAAAAAGTGTTGGAAGACATTTAGTACCTAATTTTAAGACTTCCTCTCAAGCTACAGTAATCAAGGCAGTTTTGGTATAAGGAAAGACATAGAGTCAAGGTTTGAAGAAAATTATAAAATGTAGTCCAGTTCTAAAACTAAGTAGCACCTGGAATCAGAATATGCAACCATTGACAAGAAGCAATAGACAGAGATAGGCATTTTAGAGCTGGGAGATATGGTCTAGAGATTCTGTTATGGTTTGTAAAGTTCTCCCCAAAGAGTCACGTACTAAATACTTGGTCCTCAGACAATGGTTCTAAAGGTGGTGAGACCTTTAGCAGGCAGGGTCTAGTGGGAGGAAGTTAGGTCATTGAGGTCATGCTGTTGAGGAGATATTAGGACACCCTCTCTTTGCTTCTGGCCTGCCATGGGATGAACAGAGCTCCTTTGCCACCCAATCCTGCCAGGATACTGTGCTACCACAGGTCCAAAACAACAAGGCTGACAATAACTGAAACTTCTGAAAAAATGAGCAAATTAAACTTTTGTTCCTTCAGGTTGATTTTCTCAGATATTTTATACTAGTTATGGAAAGCTGTCCAACACAAATTCTTAAATGGTGTTCCTTTAAAATTCCAGTTTTCAATACACTGGACAAAGGGATTTAAGTTTAATTTTGGAGACTGGCATTTCCTTCAACATGAAAAAAATTCAAACAGAGCATGAAATATTTAGAATTTTAAACTTTTTCCTATCTTTTTTGGATAAACTTTTAGTCATACTATCATTTCTTCATCCACTCTTGTTACCCTATCTAATTGAATTGATGCATTAAATTGCTTTTAGTAGTTGTGATTATTTCTATAATGCAGTTCTTTCTGTTCATAAATTTACTATCCATTTTGTTTAGTGAAATTTAATAAATCAGTACTGCAAAAAACTATACTGACTTTCTGAAACTAACACCTGAACAAATTTGATGACAACTTAACCAGTCCACTCACCTTCCATTAAGATTAAAATTAGATATTACACAGAACAAAAATTACAGAAAACATGATAAGACTAGGACTTGGGTCTTGCACCTCATTATACTATGTTCCTTTGCACTTGATATTTTTGTGTACTACACAGATTTTATTTCTTAGGATAAGTGTAATACTTATGATGCATTATTACATTTAAAATGGAAAACAGGACAACATACATACATGTATGCATACATTTGTCCCTAGAAACTGTGATTTTTTTCTAGAGAATTTACAGGTCAAACAAACAAATAAACACAGTATAGATCAGATAGCTCACTAATAAATTTCAAAATAAATAAAGTGTTCCCATCCATGTTTATTAGAAGAATATCCAATTTGTTGCTATATAACTGTTCATAATAGTCCCTGATAATTTTGTGTATATCTGTGGTATCAGTTATAATGCCTTTTTTCAACTCTGATTTTATTTGAGTCTTTCTCTTAGTCTAGCTAAAGTTTTGTCCATTTTATCTTTTTAAAAAACTGTTCATTTTGTTGATGTTTGGTGACTTTTTAGTCTCTATTTCATTCATTTTTGTTCTGATCTTTATTATCTCTTTCCACTAATTTTGGGTTTGATTGTATTCATTTTTCTAGTTCTTTGAAGTACAATTTTAGATTGTTTATTTGGGACCTTTCTAATTTTTGACATAGGTGTTTACTGCTATAAACCTCTCTTAGAATAGCTTTTGCTGCATCCTATGGGTTGTTGTATGTTGTGTTCCATTTTCATTTGAAAAGACAAAAATTTTAATTCCCTTTTTAATTTCATTGACCCATTAGTTTTGCATGAGATGTTATATACTACTGAATGTAGTTCCATGTATTTGTATTCTCCTATTATTCATTTCCAGTACTAAATAATTATGGTCAGAGAAACTACTCAAGATAATTTCGTTCTTTTAAGATATGTTATGACTTGCTTTGTGACCTACCATATGACCTATTCTGGAGAATGTTCCATATGCTGCTGAGAAGAATGTGTATTCTGCAGCTGTTGGATTAAATGTTCTCTGTGTGTTTGTTAGGTTCATTTAATCTTGAATGGAATTTAAATCAATTTTTTTGTCAATTTTCTGTCTGGATGCTGAATGATCTGTTTATTGCTGAAAATGAGATTTTGAAATCTCTGCTATTACAGTCTATTTGTCTATCTCTGTATTACAGTCTATTTGGTTTATATACTTGGGTGTTCCAGTTATTGAGTACATATATATGAGAGCAAAAGATATTATGTTAAGTGAAGATCCAGGTACAAATAGAAAACCACCATATGATCTCACTCGTTGTGAGGGATTTACAATAGTTGATCTCATAAAAGTAGAAATTAGAATACTGATTACTAGAGGCTGGGAAAGTTCAGGATAGAAGGAGCTAAGGGGAGCCTGAATTACAGATACAAAGTTACAAACAGGAATAACTTCAAGTATTCTATTTCATGGTAAGGTGACTATATTTAACAGTAATATATTGTACATTCAAAATAGCTTGAGGAGAGAAATGACAAATGAGGTGATAAGCATCTTAATTACTAAAATTTGATCATTACGTATTTGTATACATGCATTAAATATTCTACTGTGCCTCATGACTATGTACAATTATTATACGTCAGTTAAAATTTTTTAATTGTTTATGATAAATGAATCTCATTCCTAAAAGTCTAATCAAGGTTAATACTATATTCTCAAGGTACTTGAAGCAATAAGAAAAAGAACAGTGAGAAATTAACTTGATGCTTTCTTCTGCTCAGTGAGAGAAATTTAACTACTGTGATTATATAATCTGATTTTCTCACATGGGGGATTCAGGTTTGATAAAATTCTGATTAACAATTCAGAATGTTTGAGAATCCAAAAACATAATGCTAAAATGAAGTCAATCAAACCCTAGTTTTCTTGAGTTATCGCAGGAACAATTAATTTCTATTGAGACTAAAGACCAAAGGGAAGTAGCTGGCACATTATCAATTCATTTTTTAGTTTGGCTTAAAAATCTTTTTTATTTATTGCTTAAAGACATGAAAACATTTAGTGAAAGTACTTTTAAAGCAATATTTTATTTCTGTTTAGTTCAGCTTTTATACTAACACCACCAATAATTATATGTTCCTATTGCTCTCTCCATCTTATCTGAGAAGACATTAGAATGTGTTCCATAAAAGTAGAAAGTGTTCATTTTAGTAATATTTTTCAAAATATATTGAATATAAATAATATATAGGATTTTTGTCAAAAATAAAATGTTAACACAGTGTTATACAAGTTGGTAAGGTATAATTTATAGAGCATTATGCAAATGATATTAATAAATAAAAATAAAAGAAAAACTAATATGTAAAAGAGGATGGGAAAAATATGCAAGCAAGTTAAGAATATGATAATTTTCTAAAAGCCAGAGAGATAAGAATTCCTAGATGTCCAGCAAAGATCTTGGAGAATACTAGCACTTCAATAGCAGAATATATGCTGGACATTATAGACAGAAAATTGAAGTGTACACGAATTCTTCATTCTTTTTCAATTATTCAAGGAGGACTTCTAGTGCTGGGAGCATCTGAACACATCATAATTTCACTCAATAAGGAATCCAACTTGTTGTTCTTCTAAGTAAGACTTTCAGCACCAGAATAGCCTTATCAGAAAGTAAACAATTTAGTTTGGGGCCCTAAATACACAGATCTTTGGTCCCAGATTTTAAGTGATGATGTTGCAGATGTCAACATCTAGAGACATGGGAGAAACTGATATTATATGTTTGGCCCCTTCCACTGGCAGTGGGAGCTCAGAGGCCCTGGCTGATCTACTTTTACATCACCTGTGTCTTTACCCAGGGAATCCCATTTGACTCAACATATCACAAACCCACACATAAGCTTCCTTCTTGATTTTTTCTGTAATCCAAGTCTTATATTTACAAACTTTAGTGATCAAAAGAACATCCAGATAGATTTGCCTAAATGAAAACATGTTTATTGGACTTGGTATTATGCTCCCCCATGACATACCTGAAAATATTACCAGCAGGAAGACATTAATGCACAAGAACTGCACTGGATACCGTTGAAGCATTCCTCAATACCATCTCTTCAAGGATGAGACAACTGGAAATCAGAACACATATTAACTTACTCAGGTTATATCACCAGTGATGCAGCTGGAATCTGAACCAAATCCATAAATCTTAAAAGCCCAAATTTTTTTGATTTTAAAATTTCCTAGGCAGACAGATATTGGCCAGGGAGAAGTAGCTTCAAAAGTGGCAAGGAAATGAGACCTGCTTGGAGATAGGCAGTTTTTGGTAGATGGTGTATAACAAATGATATATAAGTATTAAACTGCACCACCTCAAAAATTGCCTAAGGTAAATCCATTATTAAATATCTTCTGTGACACCTGTGGAACAAAATTTGTTCTAGAAGGTTTTTCATGTATGAAATATTGCTGTACTTTCAGTGTGTCCCTCAGAGTTCATGTGTTAGGGATTTAATCCCCAAATGTATATGTTCAAAGTATTTGAGGTGGGGTCTTCAGGAGGTAGTTAAGATTAGCCAAGGTAATGATAGTGGAGCCCCAGCATGGAATTAGTGGTTTTATAAGAAGAGGAAGACCCAGGCTATCACACTTGCTCTGTTCTGCCATGTAATGCCCTTTATTTGTTATAACGCAGCAAGAATGCTCTGAACAGATGGCAGCACTATGCTTATGGACTTTCCAATCTCTAGATCTGTGAGCTAGATAAACCTCTCATCTTTGTAAATTACCCAGTTTGTGATATTCAGTTATAGCAACAGAAAACAGACTAAGCCAAAGATGGATATATAGAATCACTCCACCCATTAAATTTCTCATACAGTACAATTAGACAAACTAATTTAATAATAATGCAATTTTTTTCTCAGTTTTTTAGTTGGTCAGAAAAGAGTTTTGTGTTTTTCTTAAATTACAGTCATAATTATAATGGTAATAAGTAGATATTAGCAGTTGCTTTTTCAAAGTATTCCAATTTAAGGGAAAACATTTCACATCAGAAAAATCTTTATCTAAAAACATTAAACTTTAATTTCAAAATTCCATACTACAGAGTTCAAAGATAAATCTTAAAAAGGAAAGATAAATTTATGACTCTTCCACAAATATAAACTTAAGATAAGCCAAAGACTCTGCTTTACTCATTAATTCAAGAAAGAATAAGACTAATGTTGCAGTTTGTTCAAAGGAGCAATCAAAGAATCATTCACTTATGTGGAGTAAGGTAAAATTGTAATGAGTTTACAAATATACTTGTGTGGATTTTTTATACCAGCTAAAATTTGTGTGAATGCCTGTGAGTGAGAATTACTTGGGAACTGGGAGTATAGCTCAGCAATAGAGCATGGACAGTATTGCAAGGCCCTGGGTTTTAACCTCAGCACCATAGAAAATATTATTATTTGTACTGCTTTCAGGTATCTAAAATTTAAGGCAATGGAAAACACAGAGCCCTCATATTAGCTTTCTATTGCTGTGACAAAATACCTGACACAAAGAGCTTAAAAGAAGGAAAGATATATTTTGGCTCATGATTTCGGAGCTATAGTTTCAGTCTACAGTTGCCTGGCTCCTTTTTCTATTTTTTCGACCCTGTGGTAAGGGCCAAACATCATGATGGAAAGAGGTGGTAGAGGAAAGTTGCTCATCTCCTTCCAGCAAGGAAACAGAGAGAAAAGGAAAGAATCAGAGAAACAAGAAAGAGATAGAGACAAGATACACCCTTCAGTGGCACACTTCAGGGTCATACCTACTAATAGCTCATTCAGCTATGAACTAATCAATTAAGTAATCCTTTGATGAAGTTAGCATCCTGATGATCCAATTACCTTTCAAAAGCCCCAATCCATGGTCAGGTCCTCAATACATGACCCATTGGAGGACACTTCATATTTAAAGTATAACATTCTGCCCCATGCCCTCATGTTCATCTCATAATTCAAAATACATTTAGTCTGTCCCTGAGAGTCTCCAAAGTCTTAAGTTTAAACATGGCTCAAAACTCTAAGTCTCTTCTGAGAGTCAAAGCAGCTCTTAACTGTGAGTACCTATAAAATTCAAAAAGCAAATTACATAATTCCAGTATGGTACACAGTAAACATACCCTTTCCAAAATAGAAGAATAAAGGAACAGAAAGAAATTTGACCAAAGCAAAACTAAATGTTGTATCTCTGCATCCAGTGCATGGGACACACACTAGCATGATATGAATTCCAGACGACTTGGGTAGCCCTTCCCCTGTGGCCATGCTCATTGTAGCCCACATGGTCTCCCACATGAGCTGGCTGTGTTCACTCTCTGTGGATTTCCTTGGCAGATGTTCCATGTTCCTGGCATCTCTTCCTGGGGTTTTTATTGCAGCTTCACTCTCACAGTTTCTTGCTTCATATGTTCAGAAGTTGCCAACAGGGACTCCATTTCTGTCACACATTACATGGCCTCCTATCTTCCTTTGAAATCTTGGTGGAAGCCTCCATGACCCCATAACTCTTGCAGTCTGTATGTCTGCAAAACTAGCATCATATGGAAATGCCAAGGTCTGTTGCAAGTTTGAGCAGTACAAGCAGACCTGCTTGTACCATGACTTCTGTGGCTTCTATGTGCCTGGATGGCTGCTCACAATGAACCAAATCCCAGAGAACCAATTCCCTTGTCATCCCTGACTGGGCCCCAGGGCCTCTTTTCTCAAATGAAAGGTTTTTGTTTATAGTTTTACATCTTTGAGCCTGTGATGCACCGGGTATTGCTGATTTGTAAAATGCCCTCAAGCCATCTTTCTTCTTTTCCCATCCCAAAGTCCTTGGATTCTTTTTAATGCACTAATCTTTTCAGCAATCAAACTTTTGGCCTCAACGTTACATGTGCTTCTTTCCTGGTGAAACTGTAAGTTTTTCAAATCTTTCTACTCTGCTTTTTTCTCTTGTTTCTCACTATAGACCAGGATAATGGTATGCTGCAATACCAATTCCACTGCATGAACATTGCACTACCTTTGAATATCTTCTGCCAGACTAATTAGCCCATCATCTCTAAACTGAGCTTCACACAAAGTCTTACAGCATGGACAAAATGTAGATAAATTCATTACCAGAATATAACATGAATATCGTCCAGTCAAATTCCCAATAGAGTTCTTATTTCCACCTAAAATCTTATTAGCACAGTATTTACCGTTCACATTTCTAAGAGCATTTTGGTTTTCTATGCTTTCACCAAAATTTTCCAGTAAGCTCCTCTTACAGTATTCTAAAGCTTCTCTATCCTGAATCTCCAAGTTTTTCCAAACTTCTACAAACTAATTCCACAGGCCTCTGAACCACATGACCGAGTATATTAAATATACTTGACAATGGCAATATTCTTTGTACTAATTTTTTCTTTAGTTTTTCCTTACTGTGACAAAATACATGACACAAACAAGAAGAAAAGGTTTATTTTGGCTCTTGATTTCAGAAGATTCAGCTCATGGTCAACTGGCTCCATTGCTTTTAACACTGTAGAAAGGCAAAATCATCATAACAGAAAGACATGGCAGAGGAAAGCCACTTACTTTATGGAATCTAGGAAGCAGGGAGAGAAGTAGGAGCGGGAAATTGAGGAAGGGCCCAGGAACAAAGAATATTATTCAAAAGCACACATCAAGTGACCTTCCAATGGGACCCCCACCTTCTAATAGCCCATTCAAAAACGAACTCATCAACAAACTTACCCATTGATGAAGATAGCACCTTCATGATCAATTACTTCCCTAAGCCATAGGTCTGACAATTGCTACATTGGGGAACAAGCCCTCAGCACATAAGTCATTGAGAGTACTTCATATTTAAGCCATCAAAGCCCCTTATATAATCAGATAAATCTACAGGGGGCTCCAGAATTCTGCTGAAAAGACATGTAAGTAGTCTTTTTAGTTTATTTCAAGATCTCAGATATTTTCTTTTAAAAGCTACCTAGTAATTGCTACAAACTCTATTTTCCAAAATGACATTTAAAAAAAACTGAGAACAATTTTACTGAAAGTAATGTATTTATGACCAACCATGTTGTGTTGCTTATTTTCCTCTAGCAATTGAAAAATATGCTAAATAATTAGAAAATGTTCGTGAAGAATACTTGTTTAGACTATTGTCAACATTTCTGTTGTCAGAACCATTTGTGTTGTTGCACAGAAACTCATGAGAAGCCCCATGAAGGCCATGTATGGAGCCAATAGGCAATTTTGGGTTTAGAGTCCCCAGTAGTAGCTCAGACTTTTGGTGGTGAAAGAAGACAAGCTTCAAAGTCTGTACCTGGGACTTAATTTCACTGGAACTATGCAGTTTAAGAGTTAAGTAAGCAACCAGAAAACAGTGATGTTTCCCAAAGAGTTGTTGGATATCATCTACGTTTTATAGTGGATGAGATGATTACTGGTCTACAAACATGCATAGCCTAAAACCATTGACTCACATAGTGGTTAATATTTTTATTCTCTTCAACTGTCTTTTAATCTATTTAATGTCTTGTGGTGGAAAGTTCAGTTTCATGCTGACAAGGGCTTAACATTTGTATAATGTTTTCTAACTTTCCTTTTTACAATGATAATAAATTAGACCTGGGATTCATATCTTTGGCATCACTAAGGCAATTTACCTATAAGTAATTGTTGTAATGTACTTCTACTCAATTACCTTCCATTTGGAAACAGATGCTAGGAATCAGAGGAGAGCAGAATTTTGTTCAACTTTGAACACTTGCCTATGTGATCCAATTCAATGTCTTTCACATCTTCAAAACTGTTTTCTTATGTTTAAAATGTGATTAAAAACCTCTGTCCTGCCTCTTTCACTGCAATCCCAGAATAAAATGAGAAAATACATCAGAAGGTATTTTGGAAAGCCCTAGAGAACTAAATAGGCCAGAGAGAACAGACAGAACAGAATTTTCTGTTTTCACATGGGGAGTCATCTTGAGGGGTAGATTGTTAAATTCAATTATTTATCACTCAGATAGCCTGAGTGACAAAAAGTAGCATCTCAAGGACGGCTACTGAAGAAGACAAGTTCTTTGCCTTCTATTTTGGACTTGTGCTTTTCTTAGCATTGAAAATAAGAACTGGTAGGAAGTTTGCAAAAGGGCAGGTGCTACAGTGTTCCCACCTGAAAATTACAGTCTTTTGAAAAGGACATAGGGTCCCAACTCAATTCTTAAACTGTATTTAAAAAAATAGATTGATGTCATATTTCAGAATGGTGATCTCATGGGGTAAAGAGCCTACATTTGATCAGAACAGCACTGAAAGTATAGAAATCTTGGTCTTAGAGTATTGAGGTCAATAAATTTCAAGACTCAGTGGAGTAAATGAAAAGGAAATCTCTACAAATACAACGACATTAGATTTCCTGATAGAAAATTTAAAATGACAAATTATAGGCTTGCCATTGAAGTTCCAATAGGTTTTTTTGTTTTGTTTTGTTTTTTGTACAGAAATCATATTCAGGACCTTGCACTTGGCAGGCAGATGCAGTGCCACTGAACTAAATCCCCAGCCCTCAAATAGGTTTGATTAGATGAGTTTTAGAGTTAGATGACAGGTAGTGTGTGTGGGGATGGGTGTGTGTGTGTATGTGTGTGTGTAGAAGGGTTGGTGTATGTATGTGTGATGCGTATGTTTTTGTGCACATATATGAAAGAAAGGGAGGGAAAGAGCAATACAGAGCTTACTGATGTAATTCTATGGCTTGGGTAATTATCTATGATAGAAGAAAAAAATCTACTTATTTTGGAAAGTTGTCTTATCTTCCCCTGAATACACATGATACACCAACAGAGCCTATCAGCCAACTAGAACAGGTAGGGCATACAAGAAAGTCAGAAACATTAAACTACCATTACAAGAAAGTCAGAAACTTTAAACTACCATACTTATAGGCTTATTTTCATAGAAGTTTCAAAACACAAAACAAATAATATTTCAAAATGACCTAATAGTTCTATTTTGTCATTTGGTTTTTTTGCTTCACAATAACTTTCTTTTTTATGGTTTATGCCTTTGAGTATTTCTTTTCTACACAATCTGTGTAAATAGCATAATTTTGAATTCATTTTTCTTTCTTAAGATCTATCAGCAGCATTGGCATTGTGTATACAAGTACCCAACAAAATGCAGTTCCTATTCAAATGTCTTTCTGTTCTTAGTTGTTTCTACAAGTGCAATAGACTTATTGCATTTTCATTTATCTGAAGTAATAAGTGATTGGCATTGAATTTTTCCAAAATGTTTATTTTAAGGTACCAGAAATTTAAAGAATAATCACATGGACAGGTGAAATAAACCTAAACTGTACAGTGTATTTAGACTTTCCAAATTTTGATATTTTTCTAGTTAAGACCTTCTTTAATAAGCAGAATTAGAATTTTTTTTCAATTTTATTATAAATTTTAATGAGAAAATTCCATTTCATAAGATATCAATTCAATTTACAAAAAAGAAATGTTTATTTTCTGGAAAATAAACATTTCATTCTGGAAATGATTGCTTATAGTACATTGAATTTATCATCATACCTATTTTTCAATTGTACATCATAATATTTATATTAAGATGCTGGTAGTCAAAAATTTATCTCGCCCACAGACCATGTTTCTTTTTTTTCCTATTAAGTTTATTGGTACATTTTTGGTATAAAATACAGTTACATTCATCATTGGGATCTTGTACCTTTGCAAAATGTATCTGGTTCTTATTTTTTCCCCTTCCCCTGCCCTCCCTTTACTCTCTTCACCCTTCCCTATTTGCAAAGACTTTGTTTCCATTTTTTTCCTTTTCTCATATTTTTTCTTTTCCTTTCTTTCCT
>NW_004624777.1:1545862-1560623 GCF_000247695.1 Heterocephalus glaber
AAAAACAGTATTGTAAGATGTTTAGTACCTAATTTTAAGACTTCTTCTAAAGCTACAGTAATCATGGCAGTGGTTGGTGTAAGGAAAGACATATAGATCATTGGAATAAAACAGAGAATCTAGAAATAGAAGCACAAAATATATGGTCCACTGGGTTTTGGAAGGTTATTTAACATTAAAATTTTATAGAACATAAACTCAATTTAAGAGCAGAGGAAAATATAGTGTTTTCAGCAAATGGTACTAGAACACTTGCTATCTGTATGTTAAAAATTAACTTCACCACTTCATTTCCATACATAAAGATAACTTGAAATGATCTATTAACCTAAATATGAAAGACTAAAACTATAAAACTTTAAGAAGAAATTATAAGGAAAAATGTTCATGAATTTAGGGTAGACAAGAATTTCCTAGGATACAAAAAACATGTGTAAAAGAAAAAAAATTGATAAATGAGATTCCCTCAAAATTTAGAACTTTAAATGACATCATTAAGAAAATGAAAAGTAGTCCTTAAACAGACCATATTTATAATAAATATAACCTATGACCAGGATATATAAAGAACACTCACAGCTCATTAATAGACACCCCAATTAAAAAGTAGACACAAGAAGATGATAAATAGACAGTACAGCACAAGGAAAGGTGTGCAACACTAGAATCAGAAAAATACTAATCAGTACAATAACAAGATTGAATTATACACTTATTAGGGAAATGAAGTTAAAAGTTTTAAAAGAACAAATGTCAGCTTAGGTGTGAATCAGTTAGAACTGTCTAATACTGCTAATTTGCATGTAAAATGACAAAACCATTTTGGAAAACAAAGTAGAAATTTCTTGTATTACTGTTAAGAACCAACAGTTCTGTTCTTAAGTTTTTACTTAAGAGGAATGAAAATACATGTTCACAATAGATTTGTACATACAAGTTGACTATCCCTTATCTGAAATTCTTGGGACAAGAAGTATTTCCAATTTGGGGTTGAAATCCACTTGATCTGCAAAAAGGATCGCTACTCCTGCTTATTGAGGGGGTTCCTATCACACAGAGTATTGTTTTCTACCCAGTCTATGAGTTTCTTTTTGAATTAAGTGTGCTTCTTATAGTCAACATATTGTTGGATCTTGCTTCTTGACCCATTCTGCTAGTCTATTTCTTTTGATTGGTGAATTGAGACCATTAACATTGATGGTTATAACTGATACGTATTGAGTTATCCTTGTCATGACTTTTTCATTTTGTTGGAGTCTCCTCCTTTGCATTTAATTTCTTATTGTGTCCTATGGATTCATTCTGCTGCACTTCCTGGGGTTGTGATCTTTGTTGTCTTTTCCTAGGATATTGTCTAAAATTTTTTGGTTTGGTATTCATGAAGTTCCTAAGGTGCTCTTTGTCATGAAAGTATCTTATATCTTCATCAATTTTGAAAGATAGTTTTGCAGGTTACATCAATCTGGATTCTAGGCTGTCTTCTTTAGGGTTTGAAATACATCACCCCAAGATCATCTTACCTTGAGGGTTTGTGTTGAGAAGTCTGCTGTGATTCTGATGGGCTTTCCTTTGTATGTGATTTGTTTCTTTTCTCTAACCACTTGTATAATTTTGTTCTTCTGTTGGATTTCTGGAATCTTACCTATTATATGCCTATGTGTAGTTTTTTTTATCAAGATTAGTTGGAGTCCTATATGGCTCACTTATCTGTATGTCAAGTTCTTTTCCCCTGCTTGGGAAGTTTTCTGCCATCACTTCCATGAATAGTTTTTTTCTGTCGTCTGCACTCTCTCCTGTTTCTTTATTGACTCCAATCAGTCTTATGTTATTCTTCTTTGCATCATCTAGTAGCTGTTGGATTGACTTCTCATGGTCCTTTAAAATTTTAAAGCAATTTTTCTTTTCCTGGTCACTAATTGCAATTGTATCTTCTATAAATGAAATTCTTTCCTTACATTGGCTCATTCTGCTGCATAGATTTTCAATGGAGTTTTTAATCTCCTAGAAGTCTGTGTCTGTTTTATGGATTACATTTGTTTCTTTTCTTGGGCTTCCATCATGTTCCTCAGTTCCTCTATTTTTTTATCTGTGTCCTCTCTAGATTTATTAATCATGTCTTGCACTATGCACACAATCTCTGCTGTTATGTGAGAAATTATTTCTGATTTTATTTTTTCCAGATCCTCTTTTGTTGCCAGTTCAGGGAGTCCAGGTGGTTGAGTATTAGAGTGTTCCACCTCATTTCTCTTTCGGGTTGCTTTAAGTGATCTGGAAGTCTGGTTGTGAGACTTGCTTCTCATTTTGATGGGGTAGTGAGGGGCTTGCTGTTGTTGACTGCATGGCTCACCCCTTCTGCGCTGGGTGAGGAGGTGGTATGGTGGCCCAGAAGCCTCCTCCTTGGTGCTGCTAGTGGCTTACCTCCTCTATACTGGGGTTGGTGTTATGACAGCTCAGAAGACTCCTCCTTGGTTCTGGGAGCAGCTCACCTCCTCTGTGCTGGGGGAGGGGGTATGGTGGCTTGGAAGCCTCCTCCTTGGCACTGGGAACAGCTAACCTCCTCTCCCCAGGGGAGTGGGGTATGGCAGCCCAGAAGCCTCCTTCTTGGTGCTGGGAGTATCTCACTTCCTCTGCACTGGGGGGTGGGGTAGTATGGGGGCCTGGAAGCCTCCTCCTGGGTGCTGGGAGCAGCTTACCTCCTCTGCACTGGGGGCGGTGGTATGGCAACCTGGAAGCCTCCTCCTGGTGACTGCAGCATTAGAATTTTTTAAATCATGAACTCTTATCTAAGAAATAAAAAAACAAATGGAACAAATGAGCACTTTTCTAAAGGTGGTTCTATAAACAGCAGTATTTATCAGTTTCATCTGGAGGTCATTTACATCAAGACTTTGCATAAATGGTTTAGAATTAAAATATAATAACACCATGATGTCTGTAGGCTTGAAGAAAATGTTAAGTCCTAAGAAAATAAAGTCAAAGAAGCAAGCATCCAAATAGGAAGACCATGAATCTTAGTGAATATCCATAAAAGGAGGTATCTGGATGTTAAAGAATTAACAAATAATTCCTTGGTTGAGACATTATTTTAAAATGCTAGCAATGTAGAACATTGGGAGATAGATGTCTTTACTCAGTTAATTCTACAGCAACTATGACTATCTCAGCTGCAATTTCATCTTAATAAGTAGAACTGTTTAACAGAATATTTTTTATATTCAGGTTACATGCAGAATTTTTGTTGTGCAGGGGTTTATACTGTGGTATCTGTGATTTTCTCTGAGAGGAGAAACTGGAAAAAGATGCCCATTTCTAAAAGATTAGGTAAATAAAATCTTTAGAAGATTCATATTTAAAAATGAAAGGGAAACTGTATAGGTCTTGTTTGTTTAAATGAACACATTACATATAGTAGCTCAAGTATGCTCTAAGTGATAGCACCCTGAAGAAAATAGAAATAGAGAAAGAAAACACCGAGAGGTCAAATGGTAGAAAAATATGAAGGAAATACAAAAGATTACCAACCCTCATCTATTGCTTGTTACCACCATGTCAAAAGTAAGAGATATAGTAGAGACGTTTTTTAATTATTTAGAATAAAGTAAAAATAAGGATCCACAATATCTTTTGCTGTCATATTTGCCCAAACCAACGAAATTGGAGGGAGTTTTGTGGATATTAGGAAATATCATTTCCCAAAGCCATAGATTCCCTGACTACAACCAAGTCAGCAGAAGCCTCTTAGAGGCCCTATCTCTCCTCAGGTCTCTCCTGGTAATATGAGCCCCTCTTCCTAACTCTCTTCTCCCAAAGGAAGGCTTCCATGGACTGACTTTCCTGTAATTTCCATGGTATTAGTCTGTGGTCATGTCTTGTAATCACTAGAAAAACTTAGAACATCAGAAAAAAAAAAAACACATTATGCCCTTCGTTTACTTATAACAGCGGTAGAGAAAGTTTCCCTTATCTGCCATAGTGTGGCCTATTTTGAAGTTGCTCCTAATCTTTTTCTATTATCATCCAGAAGAATGAGCTATTTTTTTTCCTTTTTACTTCTCTGTCCACTCCATTTCATATTGATTCTCTGCTCCTGTCATGTGTCAAAGAGGTTTATTTCCTGAGGGTTTGCCTTGGGCATTTTTGTGTGTCAGAATCCACTCAGGAAAGGAGGATTTTCTCTGTTTAACATAAGCAAAAGGGCTTATTACAGGACATTAAACTACAGTATCTACAAAGCTACTGCAAAAGTTCACAAAATAAACTCAAGGTTGACCTTTCAGGAACATCTCTAACGATACAAAAAGAGATTGCCAGAGTCAGAAAGCTAACAATATAAATGATCAGGAAAGGAAGGGACCATGTGCAAAAGATTCTATTTCCAGATGGCACTTGAAACAGAAATAATATGTGAACAGCAGAATTACCCCCACTTGACTTTCATTTCCCAAATCTTATATAAGGGCATTCAATTAGTAGATCCTAAATCATATCCAGATTCCCAGCTGAAAGAGAGTATGGGAAATGTAGTTTTTTCATTCCAGCCTCTGAGGAAAAGTCAACATATTAGACTGAGTTTGCTTACTTAATACCTAAGCACCTCTTTCTACCCACATGCATGTAAGCATTTCCCAAAACAATAAACTCCCACCCAAGGTGATGAAACTATGCCTCACATACATGGAAAAAAGCTCATTCTCCATCACAAAGGACAGACCTGTCATTACTGCACCTACCCTGGGGGGTGACATTCAATTCCTTTCTAGTTCTATCACAGTGCTATTTTGACACTATAGCTATAGACAGAAGCACAAACTTGGTAATCACCGGCATACCATATATTAAAGAGGAAAGAAAAAAAAAGACGACAAAGGGAAAGTATATACAGTTGCAGATCACTTACACGAGGGCTATGTTCTGAGAAATACAATGCTAGGTAATTTCATCATTGTGTGATCACCACAGAGTTTATGTACATTAATCTAGATGGCTTAGGTTGTCACTGGATGAGGCCTTTTTATGCAACCAGCAGAGGCCATAAACAGAAGATACAGGAAGCTGCTGCCAGTGTAACAAGGCACACTGATTTACAGTACTCTTTTTAATAAGTAAAAGGAATCTTTTAAAATACCAATAAGTAGTAGAAAGTACATAAACCAGTAACATAGCTATGTATTATCATTATCAAGTACTATGTATTGTACAAAGTTATGTGTGCTGTACTTTTTTATACAATTGCCAGTAATAAATTGTTGTGCTACCTTTATGATGACTACAAAGTCACTAGGTGATGGGAACATTTCAGCTCCAGTACATTTTACGAAGCCACCATCACATGTACAGTCCATCATTGTCTGAAAGATCATCATGTGGCACACAACTGTACAAAATGTATACTTTCTATAAATACATTAGTGTATATTAAAATAATACATAAAACACATGAGTAATGACCATAGGGCTCATTTCTGCAACTGTTCATATAGTGGTAGCTGATATTTACAACTTTCTCACTACTATAAGCAAGAAGCTCACTTCCATGATGGAGGAGTAGTGCATTCAGGATGCTACCACAAAGTCTTAACTCTCCCACCCTCACCAGGGTCCTCAGTAGCAGCAGCTGCTGGAGCACAACCTCCACCTCACTTTCATCTTCTAAATCTTGCAGAAATTTATCTTCTTTGAGAAATTACATCTCAAACTGCAGCTTTGAAGGAGAAAATGTAGTTTCTAGTTTCTGCAAAACTTGATGGAGAATGTGATGACTTCTGAGTGACAGCTCACTCCACCCATCACATCCATCAGGGATAGTACCTGCTCTTCAGATTTCGTCTAGGGTCACAAGCCTTAGAGGAAAGATGGCTTAGAATTTAGTTAGTTTTAGAAATCTAAAACATCTGCACTTATTGTATGTTACTAACACAGTAAGATTTGTGCAGCAGCCAATAGCTGAAGAAACTGAAATGTACTCATAATCATATAATTGGGATAAAGATTATAAACAGCTTCAATCAACTTGTATCAGAGTTTGCTTCAAATGTACTTGCATGAAACTGAAAAAAAAATACTTTGGGTTTTCAGAGCTTTGGGATTTGGAATTGTGAAGGGTGAATTTTAGATCTCTACCAACTCATGTTGATGATTACCAAATTTTCATTTTTAACCCTGGGTTCCAGATCCATGGATGTTTACCTCCAGTTTTATCCCCCACCCACATATGTAAAATAAATATTTTTCAAACTGTATTCAAAACCCAATCTTCATCATCATGATAACTTTCAGTCAATAAAATGTATCAACATCAACATCTGTGGGAGGTAGTCTTATTGATTATGCCCAAAGCAGGCTATAAGTAGTGCAGACTGTAAAGAGCTAACAATTGGCTTGTTTTGAGAGAGCTTTGAGAATGACTTACCCAAATTCTGTTCCTACAATTAAAACCTTCTTAACTAGAAGGACAAGGTCATTTGCTAATCAAAATCCTATTTTGTGTGTTCTGTTCCTAATTCAAGAATACTTTGTCTTTTCCTTTACACACCTTGCTTGCATCAGTAATGTGACCATAGCAACTGCACATCCCCTCATGGACCCTCTTTACCCCAATCTGACCATGATGTCATTGAAAAATAGCAGTGGCTTAGACTGGCTGGGGCCTTTGCTGGTTGCTCAGCACCGACTGTCCTGGCTTCCCACTTTTTTCTTTAATTCTGTCTTTGCATCTTTCTTCAACCCTCATTGTACACTGGGCAGAAGACTGGAACCCACTGCAGAGTCTCTGATAAATATCTACCTATTTACGGAGCTGAAATCTCAACTCACCCAAGGAAATTTCTCTCTCTCTCTCTCTCTCTCTCTCTCTCTCTCTCTCTCTCTCTCTCTCGAGACTTAGTCAATGAATCCCATCAATCTCACTGCTAAATTCTCCTCTAATATCCTCAATACTCCCAACACCACCACATTTTCAGCTCAACCCATTTTTTCTAGATAATTTAACATAGCTTCCTAGCTCCTTCTTTCTCACACCTGAAATCCTTTCTTAACACAAAAATAGTGATCCTATCCATTTGCCTGCTTGTAGTACTTCCTCTCCCTATCAATAAACTGTTTCCCTCAGGAAGAAAATCCTTACCTTCTAAACACTGTTTACATGATTCTTCTTGGCTTGCTATTCCTCCAGCACAATCTGTGCTCCAGCCACCTGACACTCTTTTCAGAAATCTGAGTTCATCTAGTTTTATCTCAGATCTTTCTTTCTCCTAGGAACAAACTTATTGGCTTAGAAGTCTATCTTACTGACCAGACTTCCTGTCTCCCAGGCCCTGGCTATATATCTTGTCTCTTTTAGGTCAGTTTCTACTATATCCTTTACATTTCCAGTAACTAAAAGCTGTTCCCAAGAATGTGCCCCCTCCCCACCCCACCCCCACTACCTCTGGTTGTACCTTCTGGGACAGCAATGATCACATCTTCCTTGTAATCAGTCCTTATCATATAGCATATACCCATAAATATTTGAATATTGGTTAGGAGAAAAAATGAATACTGCTTCTTTCATATTTTTTTCCTCCACTCAACTGAAAATGCCTCTGTTGTTAAGAAAAAAAAAAGTATTCTATTCCTGACACCAAAATTTAATTTCAAAAATCCAGAGATGGAACATCACAACAAACTATGAGATGAACAAATCAATCAGCAAAGTAGCCACTTAGTCCTCCCTTGGATACACAGGAGCACTGAAATGAAAGCTAACATAAAAGCTGTGACAAGAGGAAGACAGAGTTAGAAACCTAAGTGAACCAGCTGCAGAAAACATGTTCTGAATCTCAAAATAGCCTGTAAAATTCGAAGACAGAGTGGAGGAAACTGCAGGGTGGAAAGAGTACTTTTTGAAGTTATATTACATCAAAAATAGCTTTTGTACAACCAGGAGGAGCTAAGGGCTCCAGGAAAAAGCTAGGAGGCTGAGAACAGCACTGCTTACCATGCTGGGCTGCCACCAACCAGGCTGGTTAGTGATGATGAAAAACACACATGGATGGTTAAAAAGAGATAGAAAATGTCAAAAAGCTGTCTAGATAATTTGCATCTTGAGAAGGTAGAATTTGAGAGAAAAAAATGCTTTCCTAACACTATTTAGAAAAAAAACTCTATATTTTAAAGTTCTAATCAAGCCATGGCTTGATCCCTCACAAGATCTTCCTTTCATACTTATTTAACAACATGTTACAGAAGCACTGAAAGATGAACTAAATGATAATGTTGGGAAAATTAGAGCACTGTTTTTGCATCATTGGTGTCACTTTTTTATTTTTTCAGAACTGAGGCTTAAACCTACAGCCTTCACACTGAGCTGTATCCTCAGCCTTTTTTTTTTTCTTTCTTTTTTAGACACAGTATCAGTAAGTAGTTAAGTTGCCAAGGCTGGACTCAAATTTGGAATCCTCCTGCTTTAGCCTCCCAGGGTTCTATGATTATAAGTGTATACCACCACATCTGGCTAAAAGCACTGCTTTTAATTAAGGATTTGTGGAGTAATTTTGTCCTTCATTTCCATTATTTTAAGTCTTTTCAACAAAATAATTATTATTTTTTCTTAAAAGAATAGTAGGTAGCTTTAATTTTTTCCTTCCTAGTGATCTTAGCAAGTTTTGTCTACTGGGTAAAAATAGTTAACTAAATTCAGAGTTAAAATAAAAGTAATAAGAATGAAGATCTCTTGGTAAGGCGCTTTATCCTTGCCACTTCCAAATCACTCATCAAGATGATAGATTATCAGGCAATTACCTATTTCAGTATAGGAAGGTGGCCTTCACTGTTCACGAAGTGCACATACCCCTACATGTCTATTCATACTAATTACTTATATGTTTGCAGGCAACACTGATACTAATTCTTGGAATGAAAAGATTGAGAAATGAAGAAAACATCACTTCTATTCTTCAACCCCAGGGTATAGTGAGAGAAATGAGGAGGGAGAGGAGAAAGAGGAGAAAATGGAGCTAACAGAGGAAGAGGGAGCTAACAATTGCGGGGGTGGGGGGTGTTCTATCAAATTTGGGATAGCCATGTAATGATTTGGGAGCTGGGTCACCAATTCACATAGAATTGCATTTGTAGAGTATATGTGGGAGAGGGTCATCCCATTTCTGCTTTGAGAAGATCAAGGTCACAGGCATCAGTGAGGAGACCATGGTGCAGGAGCAAACTTAGCTCCTAACACAACTGAGAGTTGGAGAAAGACCTGAGTAGAAGGAGAGGTGACTCTGGGAACAAGATGAAGTTCCAGGTACCAGATTAGAAATAAAAAACTAAGGACATCCAGGTAGCTCATTTGTAACTTATGCTTGAGGAAGCCTGGCGATATTCTGCTTATATAAAAATAAACTTTAAAATAATTTTAGATCTTAGGCAGCTGACATTTTTCTCTGAGGGGAATGTTAAAGAAGTTATGATTTCACTTGGTAAATAATTGTATACTGCCAGTTTTCCTTCCAAGTAAGCTAAATCTGATTTTTTTAACCTAATGTAGATGGAAGTTTATCAAAAGAAAAAAAAAAAACAATAAAAAACTATTTGGGTAAAAGCAGCACCAGAGAACAATGACAATTTTTCCAAACTATGGTAGATGGAATAATTTTTCTTACATATTGATTCTTATTTGTCACACATGTGGAATATAAATTTGTGTGTAAGAATATCATGTTCCTTTTAGTTCAAAACATTATTGCATTATTCCTAAATAAAAGAGAAGCAGCTTTGCATTTCAGAAACTAGCACTTATTCTCATCTATACAAAAGCATAACTGTAATATCCACATTTAAAATCTATGATTTTATTTGCTGTCCCAATAGCATCTGTAAACAAAGCCAGAAGTAGTGTAGCATACAAGTCAGAATTTGGGAATAAGAGGCCAGAGTCTTCCATGAACTCAGATTGACCTTTGTGACTTTCGGCGGGTTAGTGAGCTCTGTGTATCTATTTATTTATGCATCTATATAAAATATCAGATGAATTGGATGATTTCTAAAATTCTACCTTGTCTTAAAGTCTAAAGACACAGACTTTGTAATGTGTAGAAAACACTCAGTAAGGGCCGGGGATTTAGCTCAGTGGCACTGCGCCTGCCTTGCAAGCTCAAAGTCCTGAGTTTGATACCTGGTACCAAAAACAAAACAACAACAACAAAAGAAAACACTCAGTGGGTTGACATATCCAGTAATCTACAGAACACCCTTCCCAGCAAGTTGAACATCAGAGGAAACAAAACACCCCAAAACCTTTTGAAAACTTAAGGAAACTTCCAAACTGTACTAAAACATGACTATGAGCCACCCACAAAATTTAGCTTCCTTTTATTTCTGGAATCTCTTGGTGGTTAGACAGGTCCCAGGTGACATGTTGTCATTCCTGGAAAGGGCAAATCTCATTTGTTCTCTTTACTGACCCATTAGGAAAACCCAGAATACAAAGTGTTCTCTACAAAATCTATTCTTCCTCGAATCACCTTGTCTGCAAAATAGTTGTGTTCTAAGTACTCTTTCCCCACCACATCACAGTAGCCATCAAATGTCATCATTTGTATAAACATACTTATGTGAGTATGTAAGTAAAAGTTAATTTTTGAACAATGAATCTGTACCTCTCTGGTGTAGATACAAAATCAGATCCTTCAAAGATGTCCACATCTTAATCTCTGAAGCCTGTGACCATGCCACCTTACATGACAAATGAGATTGTGCAGATGTGGTTAAGAACCTTGAGATGGAAGATTATCCCAGATTATCTGAGTGGGCCTAATGTAATTGTGAGGGTCCTTTTAAGAGAGAAGGACTGTCAGGGTCTGAGAGGAAGGCATGACAACAGAAAGCAGAGGTCAGAAGTAGAGATTTGAACTGATACACTGCTGGCCTTGAAGATAGAGGACAGCTACAAACCAAGGAATCTACATGGCCTCTGGTATCTGGAAAGGTAAAGAAATGGATTTCCCAAACAACTTCCAGAAAGAGCATAGTTTTGCAGACACCTTGATTTTAGCCTCAGAAGACCAATTTTGATTCCTTGAGAGGTTGGTGATCCTACTCTAAATTATATCCTTTAATGTGTACTCTGTGGAGAAATATCTCTTTCTAAATTAATGTTTGAAGGGACATTAAAAGGAGCCCCAGTGAAAAGAAGGGCTATATGAAAACATGCTGTGAGCTAATCTTTTCCTCATGACAATCATTTCTTATAGGCTCATAAAATAAAAGAAGAGTAGGAAGAAAAAATAAATATTTAGAAAATGTGCATTATAGCTCTATAAATAGCATTTGTGATGAATTGGATCTGAAGAGTCTCTTAGATAACCCAACAGAGGAAGAAATTATTATTACAATAATTTCTTTGTACTGCCATGATGCGAGGAAGGTTTACTGATTATGCTTGACCATATGACTAGAATTCTCCATGGGAAAACTATTGCCAGCTAAGTGCTCTACCAGGAGCCTGGGAAGAAGTAGCCTGTTAGATACTGTTTCTTTAGAAGTAGAAATCTGATAAAAGTTTAGATATCAATATTAGTTAAATGTAATTTATTACAAGGGAATATTGAGTGTATCTATATAAAATATTCCATATACTATTTTAAAAGCCTCCGACATTCTACTAACTTTGTTAGATTCAAAGGGTTCTTTTAAGGTCATATTTCCTGTTCTGTTCTTAGATAGGATTATGCTGAATCTCAATACTAAAATTTAAAGGGCACACAAACACACACAGAGAACTTACTTTGGCTTAATTATGGAGAATTTATCATAATGACATAACTTTTAGTCTTAACAAGGCAATAATTAAAAGGATTATTATTTTTCTTCCATAATTTTCATAACTTTCCATTCTGCGGTTACTTGCCTTTTGTCTAACATTCCTTCAACTTATGCACAACTTCATACCAGCTGGATAACTTGAAGCATATCACTTAACCTCAGTTTCCTTATCTGTGAAATGACAATTATAACAGTATTAACTTCATAAGGTTTAGCAAGGATTAAATAGAATCACTATAAGGAAATGTTTGGCCTCACTTGCTTTTGTATTTCATTTAGTCCTAACATCTTATCAGGTAAAAGTCACATTCTTTTAGATAAGAATTTGGAAATGTTGTCTAAGGTCCTAGACAACATTAGCTGGTAAATAATGGACAGAAACTTCAACCTTTGCCTCTTTGATACAAAAACTTCTACTTTTATTATGCAGGTTCTCGGGCTCATAGTAAAATTAAAATATATTTTACTATATGTTAAGATAGTACAGACACTGTTTGAATCCAGCTTTCCTCCTTAAACTGTATCTTTAAAGCTCATGTACTATTATCTAAATAGCATTGCTGAGTTCTCTCATCAGGGGCAGTGCCCTCACAGGAAAGGAGAGTCTTAATGAAGTTCTGTGGTTGGTCCTGATTGTCTTGCCTTGAAGGAATCCAAGGAGATACTGAGAAAACAGAGGAATGAAATCACTCTGTATCATTTTTTGAGCAAGGCTCTCATAATTTGGGCAGCAAAATCTTACATATATTTCTCCCCTTGGATAATTATCACACACAGCCCAACACAAGTGCCTTCCTTTGTTTTACTGCTGCTTACTTGATGTCTCAGAGGGATTGTTTGCCCTTGAGAGGTCCAGAGTACATCTCTGCATGTGAGAAAGAGAGAAAAGGGGAAAAGAGAAATGGGGCTGAGGTGAAGAAGTGTATTAGTCACTTTCCCATCACTAGACACAGTATTTGACACCTACAACTTAAAGAAGAGCATGATGATTTCAGACCATGGCCAGCTGACTCCAAGGCAGAAACAGCGTGGTGGGAAAGTCATGGCAGAGGAAAGCTGCTCATGTCATGGCAGCCAGGAAGCAAAAGAGGAGGGAAGAGCCCAGGAAGGAGATAGACTGTTCTAGGTCATGCCCTCAGTAGCCCACTTGCTCCCACTGGGCCCCAGCTCTCAACAGCACATTCAGCTGTGGATTCATCAATGGATTAATCCACTGACTGTAGTATTCTCATGATCCAATCACCTTCCAAAAGCTCTACCTCTGAAGACATGAAGCTTTTGGGGAACAGTCTAGATTTAAATCATGACAAGATGCTACTACAGGAAAGTAAAAGTAGATTTGGAAGGCCACAAAAGGTGGCAGGACATCATAAAATTCCTCCAGTAGTTGGTACAGGAGGTTGCAGCTGACCAAGTTAGTCCCACACTGACCCATCACACATGTTTTCACTACAGGAAAGAATCCTCTGAGACATGTTCTGCCATAGATTATTGAGACCCTCTGTCTTTCTTTGAAGAGGAGAAACAGTGCATTCTAGGAAAAAGAATTCTAAGGTAGAACAATAAGGTTTTCCTGCAAGTCACTAAATGAGGATTTATTCCTTGAAAATGAAGAGGAGATCTTCATTCTAAAAAGAGATCAAAAAAAGGAAGATCTTAAAACCAAAAGCTGGGTATAGCTATGAGGACACTCCAGAGAGGATACATCCTTTCCCCTAGCTTCTGAGACACATAATATTTATCATCAAATGCTAGGTTATTTTTCCCTTTGTTTCAACTTCTAGTTATTTTTCAGTAGCTACCTATTAAAGTCTGTTTTTTGAGCCAGGCTGATGTTCTTCAGTGGTGTTTTAGAAGTTAATGGAAAAGCAGTGAGTGTTGAGCTGGCTCAAGTGAAAGGTGGTGCTCTGACCCTGCACTGTCCCCTCCAGGACTGAACTAACATGCACAGCAGCAGCACATTGAGCTCTAGGAAAGGAGAAGCTATTGAGTGAGCAGATGCCTGAGAATGACAGGAGCAACGTGACCCCTAACAAAGAGCCTATAGCCTTCTCTTGCTCATGCGCATATTAGAAGCAACTTTTTCCCCAAATAACTGGGGATGGATGACTCTGGAAATAAGTGGACAGATAGGGTTGGAAGGGCCTGGAAGGAGGCTAAGCACACACCCATACAGGGAGAGATGTATGGGTCTTAAGATGTGCTCAGTGTATGAAACATCTCATTCAGATGCAAACAGATTTCCAGGAAATTAAAAACTCCGCTGAAAGTCTATGTAGCAGAATGAGCCAATGTGAGGACAGAATTTCAGATATAGAAGATAAGATTGCAATTACTGACCAGGAAAAGAAAAAATTCTTTAAAATTTTAAGGGACCATAAGAAATCAATCCAGGAGCTGCTAGGTGATGCAAAGAAAAATAACATAGGACTGATTGGAGTCAATGAAGAAACAGGAGAGAGTGCAGATGACAAAAAAACAACAACAACAGAAAAACTTGTTTACAGAAGTTAGGGCACAAAACTTCCCCAAGAGGGGAAAAGAATTTGACATACAGATAAGCAAGGCATATAGGTCTATAACTAGCCTTGATCAAAAAAATCTACACATAGGCATATAATTGTTAATATTCCAGAAACCCAACAGAAGAACAGAATTCTACAAGCAGCTAGAGAAAAGAAACAAATCACATACAAAGGCAAGCCCATCAGAATCACAGCAGGCTTCTCAGTGCAAACACTCAAGGCAAGAAGAGCTTGAAGTGTTGTTTCAAACCCTAAAGGAAAACAACCTCTAACCCAGACTGATGTACCCCATAAAACTATCTTTCAAAATTGATGGTGAAATAAGATACTTTCCTGATAAAGAGCACCTTAGGAACTTCATGAATACCAAACCAGCCCTCCAAAAAATTTTAGACAAGATCCTAGGAAAAGACAATGAGGATCACAACTCCAGGAAG
>NW_004624777.1:1654381-1668052 GCF_000247695.1 Heterocephalus glaber
AATAATCGATAATGTAAAATAGGAAGAAAAGGTCCAAAGGGGTAGGGGTAGTGGGATGGGCAGAGGAAAGGAAAGAAGGAAAAGGAAAAATGCTGAGAAATGGAAAAAATGTAAATAAAGTCTTTGTAAATAGGGAAGGGTGGGCTAGAAATGGGGAAAAAATAAGAACCAAGATGCATTATGTAAAGGTACAATTCCCAATGTGAAATGTAATTGTGTTGTATACCTACAATATACCAATAAAAGAATTTAATACAAAAAAAGCATCATATCGCAGCAGTATATGCACACACATATTTATAAAGGCACAATTTGTAATAACTAAATCTTGGAAACAGCCCACATGCCCATCAACAGATGAAAGGATAAAGCAAATGTGTTTTTTTAAATGTGGTTTTTATATACAATAGAGCACTATTCTGCCATAAAGAAGGATAAACTTGAGACTTTTCTAGGTAAATGGATGGACCTTGAGACTATACTTTTAAGTGAAATAAGTCAGACACACATAAATAAATACTGCATTGTTTCTCTTATATGAGAAATCAAAAGCACAGATAAGGACCAAAATGGGAGATAGACATTGAGAAGTAGGAAGAAAATGGTCAAATAAGAAGGAGAGGAAGGGAGGGAGGGGAGAGAAGGAAAAAAAAGAATTAAGATGTGTTATGTACATGTACCAACTCCCCATGATGCAATAAGTCATTATGTACCGCATACATGCACTAATATAAACTAAATATTAATAGATGAAATTATATCATGTCTTAAATTTGTTTCAAAATAATTTATAAATGTTGTACATAAGAGTATAACTAAAGCAAGATTATCCATTTATCAGTAACTATTGAAGCTGTGTGGTGGGTACATCAGTTTATTATACTATACTTTCTTCTGTATGTATTTGAAATTTTCCATTCTAAAATTTGATTATCAACAAAAATTCATAATTCAGCAATGGAACTTGGGGACACACTGCATAGTTGACTGTTTTCTTAACGTTGGAGCTTTATGATTCCCAGTTTAAGCTAGCAGCAGAAGAAGTGGCAAAATAGAGAATGTTACTGTGAAAAAAGAACGAGACAGTCAACCAAATAAAATTATTAAAACTGTTAAATGTAATACAGCAAGCAGGACACCAAAACTGGTTACCTCAAGACTGAAGGGAATGTCCAAAGATTGGCAATAAATAAGATTTTGAAAATAGAATTTCTTTCCCTACAATAGTGGTGGCAAACCTGTGGTACAAATGTTGTGGTTCTTTTTCATACAAAAAAATCTTAATGTATGAGTTGTTTTTCCTAAATTAAAACCTTAGTATACAGGTTTACTTACAGTGCTGGCACTTTTTTCACAAATAAATTGGTTTGGGTTGCAGTTTGGCCCTTGGTCCTGGAGGTTTTAGTCCATGGTCATCTGGCTCCATTGCTTTTGGGGCTGTGGTAGATGGTGAAAGCTGCTCACCTTATGGCAGTTAGGAAGCAGAGGAAGAAGGAAAGATCCAGAGAGGGAGAAGTTAGGGGTAGGATATAGTCTTCAAAGTAATGTGCCCTTCAACTAGGCCCCACATCCTGTTTCCATCACCTCCAGATAATGTCATCAAATTAGAATTATGAGCCTTCATAATCTAATCACTTCCAAAAGCCCATTAGCACCCAAGGCTCCAACATAATAAAGTCTTTTGGGTTCATGTTAGATTCCAACTGTAACAATTTCTTATGATGAAAGCTGAAGAATTGGCTCATTTGAATTCTTCTAAGGCTTCTTTCTGTGATTACTGTATGGTAAAAATATACATCCTCATGCTATTTCACTCAATCTCAAATGACTAAGTACTTTTATCATTTTCCATGTACTTTAAAACAGTTTAATTCCATAACCAAACTTCCTTCTTTTCTGTGTTATTATACATATATCTTATGCTATATAAACTATGTTAAATTCACAAGGAATTATTAGTGCAGTTTTAATTCATCAATAGTTTTTGCATTTATGAAAATATCTGCCCTTTCTGTTACTCCTCCCTCTTCCTGAATTTCTGTGGTTCTCTTTTTCCTTCTTCTTAGAGAAATTCTTTGTAAGTCAGATCTGAAATAAATTTTTTTCTTTGTGCTTCAGTTTTGAAAGATATTTTCAAAGAATAGAATTCTAAATTAGCAGCTTTCTGTGCACTTAAGAAAATAATGCATTATATTGTAACTTTATTTTTTTCTGTTCAAAATTCAGCTAATGCTGAATGCTTACTCATTCAGTCAGTCAGCTCATGACTTACTGTTGACCTTTAAGAATCATGTATCATTTTTCTCTTTTGGCTTCAAAGATTTTTCTGTCTTTTGTTTTTAATGGTTATATACTGCAGTATCTACACAATTTTATTCATCTTGGGGTTTGCAAAGCTTCTTTGATCTGTCATTTCATGTTTTATTTATCTTGAAAATTCTAGACCAATTTATCTAAAATATTATTCTTTTCCTTTTCTTCCTCCTAAGAATTTGCCTTTAACCACATGACCCTAGCACTATTTTCTACATGACTCCTGTACTCTTTTCTATCCTTTTTTACACACTAGATTTCTCATATTAGCCTCTCTTCAAGTTTGCTAAACCTCTGATCTGCTCTGTATAATTTCTTAGTGGATCCCACTAATCCTATTATTATATTGAATTATTAATTTCAGTTACTGAAATTCTAATTATGTTATTTCCATTTACTCTTTTTTATAGATGGCAAAGTTTCTATTGAAATTCTTCATTTCTCTATTTCCTTGAGCATGTGAAATTAACAATTTTGACCATGTATGATGACTTCAGTATTTGAATGACTTATGTTTGTTTTCTGTTATCAATTTTGTTTCTATTTTTATAAGTAAACATTGCAATATTTGAATGGATGCTAGATTCAGTATAAAAATATTAAAGTGCACTAGTTGGATTTAGTTTTCTTCTGTTAGGCACAGAGAGAATACAAGCAGATTCCTCTAATCCTGTTGAAGGCTATTTTGCTTTTTTAGGGCAGGTATATTTCAATTGTGCCTACACTTGTTGAATAGTTTCCTCTTCCTCCAAAGGTTGTGTCTACCATGAACCTCAGAATATGATCTCATTTGGAAACTTTAAAAATATAATTAGTTGAGATTAGGCCATACTGAACTAGGGCAAGCTCTAATACAATGATTTGGTCTTTATCAAAGGCCATGTTAAGAAACAGACACACAGGAAGCATACCACATGAGAATACAGAGTCAGAGATTGGAGCGATGGGTCTATAAACCAAGGAACACCAAGCCAGTAACCACTCTAGTGGGAAAAAGGAGAGAGGTATAATTTTCTGAGCGCTCAGAAAGAGCATAGCCTTGTGGATGGTCTATTCAGCCAATGGTAATTCATTTGGCAGCCATAGGAAACTAATACATGCCCTAATTCCTAGGATGTAGCCTTCTGTGAATCAAACAAAAGCTGGAGATTTTTTCCAAGTCGACTCTACCCAGGCTTCTCTCTCCCCAGCACCCGTAGCTGCTGTGCTCTCAGCTCAGGTCTTTAGTCTTCCAGTTATTGGTTCCTCCTGTGATTTCTTGGAATATGCCCTTCTTGTGCACAATTTAGGAGTCGCTAAATGCCTCAAGGAGAAATTGCACACATACAGTTGGGGTTCTATCCTCTCCGGGATTTTGCTCCTCATGTCAGAGTACTTTGACAGCTCTGACCTCCAACCTCTCCCTGCATATTTGATGAGAGCGAAGCTTTCTGTTAGGAATCAATTCCTACACTGATCTCATGTAAAAGCTTTGTTAGAGCTTGATGTAGAATTATAGATTTGTGAGCAGTTTTCCTCAGAATGTTGAAAGCATTTGTCCATTATTTTATAATATCCTAAATTACTGATGTGAAATTTTATGCAGAAAAACATAAAAATTAATTTTACTCATCCATTTTATTCAAGTTCTTACTGTTTTCATTTGGTGTTCTGAAATTTATATAATAATGTCTCAGAACAGTAATTTTTATTCACCCTGTTCAATACTTTATGGACCTTTTCAGAAGAGAAATTTCAAGTCATTTTTTAAATTATATAAATTTTCTTCTATTTTTCTTATTAGTTCCTCAAAATTTTTTTCTATAATGGCTTTAAGATGTTCAGCCTCTTAGATTGATTATCTATGTCGCTTTCGATATGTTTTCATTTTTCCAGCCTGTAGTCTTTTGCTCCTTATTAAAGGATAATTCCTCAAATTTTTTTCGATGACTAGAAGATAGATGATAGATAGGTAGATAGATGGATGGATGATAGCTAGATAGATAGCTGATAGATAGATAGATAGATAGATAGATAGATAGATAGATAGAAGATAGATGATAGATACAGACAAACAGCAAGACAGATAGATGGCCAGACAGAGATAGAGATACATTTTAATTTAAAGTGTCCTATTTTATCAATTTTCAAAACATTCTCATTATCTGATTTTTCCTCATAGAAGCTGTTTATTATACTATTTCTCAAATGTCTCTGAGGCACAGTTCTGTAAGAAAAATAAAGACACTGTAATCCCAGCACTTGAGAGGCCGAGGCAGGAGGATTGCCACAAGTTTGAGGCCAGCCTGGGCTACATAGTGAGTTCAAGGCCAGTCTGAACTACATAGCAAGACCCTGTCTCAAAACAAACAAACAAACAAAGAATAAATAAGACACAAAATCCCCACCTATTACCACATAAGGCTTTGGGGGTAAATCTAGGCAGGAGCTATAACATTACACCCTTGGCCCCACAAACATTGATGCATATTCCTTTATGCAAAAGCGTTTAGTTATCAAAGTCCTAACAGTTTCACCACTGCCGAAAAGTCCAAGTCCAAAGTCTCAGATTTAAGGCAAACTCTTAGCTGAAAGCCCCTGTATAAATGAAAAGAAAGTTAAACACTTCCAACATTCAGTGGCATAATATAGACATTTCCATTAGAAATCAACTTTTTTTCCCATAGTATCATTTACTCTGAATAAGCAGGGAGAAACAGTAGATTTTCTCAGTTTATTACCTCTTTTTTCTGTTCCATGTCTCATTCCTATCCTTTCTACTTGCAGTCCCCAATTTAACAACCTTTACAAATCTTCACTGGGGAGACAAGCCCCTATATCCACTGTAGCCTTTAGCTGTTTATATTCACAGTGGAGCTCCTCTCTGTTCTTTCCTGACTTCTCAACTGTTCAAAATTTATTTTTTGTGTATGTTCTTTAATTTTACTGTCATTTTTATATTTAATTATCAGAGTAAAATATATCATGCATGTAGAAGAGAATATACAACATTTATGTACAGTTAAAAGTGGTAACTTTTAACTCAAGAATGGACTCTCATAAGTCCATCTACTAAGGAACAGATTATAAATGCCTTGAACTTTATTGGCTTCTTTTCAAAAGCATTCACTATTATCTCCAGGAAATGACCATGAACATGATTATATTTTATTTTCCTTGCTTTCTTATGATTTTATTAACTGTCTAAAAATGTCATCTTAATTTTTTTTCTTTTTTAAGAATAGAAAATATACACTCAACTGTGTAAGGAAATTGCAATATTGCCACTATCTGATAAAAGCTCTCAGGAGAAATAAACTGAAAAATATCTGGGGCAGAATCAAATTTCAACTTCGTTGAAAGTTAATCAGTCCTTTCTGGAGAATTCAGTGTACATTACTTGAGCCCTGGTGTCCTGCTGTTGGGGCATAGGCTCGAACTTTATTATAAACTAGATATTAGAAATCTGGAATGAAGATGATCAGAAAACATAGATTTCTCTCTTTCTTCTTTCTTTTAGACTTACACACCAAATGCCACCTACCAAGAGGTGTTCAGGGTGGAACAGATCTATATAGTGAGTGAATGCTGTTCCTTAGGCTAATCTACACACAGGGACAGGAAGCAGAGAGTTGTAATGTCACCAGCACTGATCTGCACTTGATCTTAGCCAAAAGGCTGAGAAGTGATCCAGCACTGATCTGGGTATGCCTAGGACAGATAAAAACTGGGGTCAAGATCTGCTGACCTATTGTCTCAGCTCTCTAAACACATATAAATAGATAGTGCAATAACCATGGGAATTAATAACAGTGACAGCCCTCAAAAAATTCTTCTCCAGGTCAGACCTCTTTCACAGACTCTGGACTCATACATTTCTTAACATTACCACTGAGATTTCTAATGGATATATGAAGCTCAAATGCTCATGCAGAGCTCCTAACCTCTCCTTTATTCTCCCAAATTGATTCTAAATTCAGCTTTCCCTGTTTCAGGTGATCAAAATCTTATCCTTTCATGTTTTAATGTCAAAATGCTACAGTCATCCTCAACTTTTTTCTCTACATGCCACACCAAATTCATTAGGAAATCCGAATCCTTGTACCAAAACAAATTATTCTCAACAGAACTGTCCTTTAAAAAGGTTAAGTCAAATCATGAGACTCTTCTGCCCAAAGCTTTAAAAAGAAAGTCTTCTAATTTCACATAAAGTAAAAGCTGAACTTTTCCTATTAATCCACAAAGACATCTCTTTTTTCTTTAACATTTCTCAAAATACTTAATGTTACTTCATGCAGACTTACTTCCAAAGCTGGAGCATCTTTGCTTGTTTCTTCTTTCCTGGTTTACTCTCTTATTTAGAGCACATCCTGCTGTAGCTACACATTACAGAGTGTGAGAAAAGTGCACTTTTCCAAAATTTGCATATAGGAAACGCAAATGGATTTTTGTTGCTTCTTGAACATATCAGGATGCTAAATACACTCCATTATAGTTTAGCCCTAAAATGACCCTCTAAGTCTCATCTGTTCAGAGACAGCACTTTCAGAAGGTGATTGGAACATGAAGGCTCTAAACCTCACCAGTGGTATAACCCATTGACAAAATCCTAATTAGATGGTATTATTAGGAAGTAATGAAAACATAGGAGTGAGACCAAGTTAAAGGGACTTGGTCATGAGAGTGTGACCTTGAAGACTATAACTAGTGCCAAGCCTTTCCTCTCTGGCCTGTTCCCTCTGTCTCTGCTTCCTGGCTACCATGAAGTGAGCAACTTTCCTCTGCCACATCCTTCTGCCAAAACGTTTCTACCTTGGAGACAACCATAGGCTGAAACCTCTGAAACTCTGAGCAAAAATAAACCTGTCCTTCTTTAAATTGTTATCAGGTATTTTGTCCCAGCCATGAAAAGATAACTAATATATGCTCCTTCCTTAAGGCACTGTTCTTGCCATTCCTTCAGTTGAGATCACTCTTACCCCAAGTATCTACATGGGCAAATTCTCATCGTTTTCAAGCCATTGCTCCAATTTCTCCTAAATGATTTTTACCCAGACTACCCTACTTAATGTTATGAACTGCTCCTCTTCCCTATCCCTGACACAGTCAAACCCTTTTCACTGCCCTTTTACTTTTTATTTTTCCAGAATGCCAAATGCTTTCTAATGCATCATATGATTTAGCTAGTTGTTTATTGTTTGTTTTCCACTTTCTCACAATAGAACATAAGCCTTATGAGGACACAAACAATTTTGTCTGCTTTATTTGCTGATGCATGCTAAAGGCCTAGAAGTGTGTCTGGCACATAGTAAAGCCCCAGTACATAGCTATTGAGTAAATGAATGAATGTATCCATCTTTTGGGTCACCCTGCTCCAATTAGACTAGGTGTACACTGTGTCTGGTCCATTGCTGTGATCTTCCTGTGATCCTGTGATCTTGTGATCAGGATCTTCCTGGAGATTTTTTTGTCTCTTTCCTAAGCTGGGGCACCTTTTCCTGTTTCCCCTTCCCTGGTTTACTCTCTTATTTAGAAAAAGTACATCCTATGGCTACACACTACAGAGTGTGGAGAAAGTGCATTTTTTGAGAATTTGCATATAGGAAAATGTCATTTTATCTGTGTATTGATATAATAATTTGGCTCATATTACAAACCTGTATTGGAAATAATATCTTTTCTGAATTTTGCCTGCTTACTTCCAGTGTTTCTATTGCTATCGAAGTACTGTGATCCTTGATACTTTGTATGTTACTTGTTTCTTTTTTTAGAAGTTAGTAAAATCTCTTTTTTATTTTTTTATCCTGATTCTTCAGAAATCTTACAGCTATGAGCTTCTGTGTGGATTTACTTTCATCCACTTTCCTGGGATTTCAGTAAACCTTTTAGTCTGGAAAATTGAATCTTTCAGTTAGGAAAGGATTCTTCTCAAATTATTTTGGTAATGATTTCACCCACTGTTTTTTCTATTCTCTCTTTCTTGGACCTCCATTATTCATATTTTAGACTTTCTAGACTGGTTTCTCCTTTTCTTATCTTGTATTCCCAGTTTCCCATGTTTTGACCTTTTTTTGTTTTTTTCTTTAAGATGTCCTCCAACATTTTATTATTTTGTTTTCTACTAAGCCTCCTCATTTTATTATTTTGTTTTCTACTAAGCCTCCTCATTTTATTATTTTGTTTTCATGTCTACCATAATGGCTTTATTCCAAGAGCTCTGTTTTGCTCTCTGATTTTTTTCCTTTTATTCTATTCCCTTCTTATTGACTTTTGTATGTGTTTCGTTTGGGTATATTCCATGTTAAAAGTCATCCCAAATTATCTAGTACTCCTTGATCACCAGCTCATGATACAAAATGCACAACCAAAATTATGGTTGAATGTAGACTTGAAGTGTTATCATTGTGATCATTTAGAGAACTTCTGGGGTCTAAATTTCTATGTGAATTTTGCTAAATCTTTTCCTCCTGAGTGAATCAAATTCCTCAGAGGCAAGTCTTTGCTCGCACTCCCAGAGGGTAAGAATATGGCTGACAACTTTTTTTTCAGTAGATATTTATTTATTTATAACAGCCCCAACCTGGAAACTGTCCAAATATCCATCAAATAGTAAACAGATAAAAAAATCAGTCAGTGCCCATTAGACACAGATGTAATATAAAATATATTTAAATATATAAGGATTTAGAAGGTAGCCTTACAATGGCTGCCTGCAGATTCAGGTGTGGAAGTATCCAAAAGGGCTGACTGATGCTGGAGATGCCAAGGATCTAGTTGAAGATCAAAGCCCGGAACTCACTGTAGAGTCCTGCGTGAGTCAGTAGCCAGAGGCTGAAGGGTCTGTGCTGGAAACCGAGAGATAAATATCCAAGGCAAAGGTGAAGACTGGAGTTCCTCTGAAGAAACAGCAGCAAGGCTTCCTTCTTTCTCCTTTTCATTCCATCAAGGATACAAATCTATTGGCTTGTGCCACTCACACCTAGGGTGGGTCTTCTGTCTTCAGCAAATTCATTTAGCCACATCCAGAATTATGGGAATCCAATCAGTTGGGTGTTTCTTACTCAACTTGACACAAGTTAACTATCACAACCCACCCCTTGTCAAATTGAGAACCAGACACATTTCTTTAAACCATACTTAGTCTCCAGATAAAAAGACAAGCTCATAATTATACCTAACATGGTAAAACTATCCTATGTACAAATGGAAGTGCACTAATTCCTTCCCCAGAACAGAAAGCAAGTTTTCCTTGAGGATGCTTACTCCTAACATTTCATAACTTGAACATTATAACATAGGTTTAACAATACTTAAGAAACAACATTAAGCCTGTAAACATTATAATCCATAGAAAACATATTAGGAGAGAAATATTACAATTATAACTCTTGTTTCTGTAACTGATCATGAGGTTGTAGCTGGTAGTTATAATTACTTTCTTCTACTATACATTCTGTATTCCCTTAACTACCAGCATTAGTTCAGAACCAGTATCTAGTAGTTCCCAAAATGTCTGATCATTTCCCTTACCCCAATGTACAGTTACCCTGGCAAAAGGCCTTAAAGTTCCTCTGGGGAAGGATGGGCAACAGCTTAACCATATAAATTTTTGGTGGTCCTCTAGGGTCTTTCCTCAAGGGGATCCAACTACCTCTTCATTCAAGAGGGCTGTAACTTGGCTCAAATTTGGGAACTGGCTGCCAACATTATGGAAGTCCAGTAGTATCTCTGTATTCAGCATCCATTATACAAATTATTTAATTTCTTTTTGTGTGTTTAGTACACTGTCATTCCATTTAGAGATTCTCTTTTTTTACTCTTTCCCCAGAATAAAATTCCAAACTTCTTTGAGGACAGGGGAAAGGGAATTGCTAACAGCACATAGTGAATGAAGGAACTTGGAGATCTAAATGGTTCTTAGAGAAATTCCATGCAGGTTTATTCATTTCAGTTTAGAAACCAGTCTCTAGCTTTAGAAGTACCTAGTCTGACTGCCCCACATTTGTTAAAGATTCTTCTACCATGGTCTAGTTCTCACTTACTCCTATAGTTAGTATGTTTTGGGTTTCTTGGGTCTGCTAATCAATTATTATTTGCATATCTTCTTTTCAACATCTCAATTTTATTTAAATTTTCTCCTTTCTTCTTATCACCTTCTTGTCCATTTATATCTCTTTAAAAATTACACCCTGTAGCTTTAATAAGGTCTTATGAAAGATGAAATTAAAATTAGATACATCTATTCAATTGTCTGTCTTAACATGTAGCCCTTCTTATTCTTCCCTGATATCCTTCAACTGTGGATTTGTGCAGTGGGTGGAATGATGGAATTGTCATGAACTTAATCTGCTGGCTTGACCAACAATCATAAATTAAAATTTTAAATTGCACTAGTAACTTTCTTTTAAGTACTTTAGTTAAAATAAACTTTTAACTTGAGATATAAGTTCTAAGACAATGCTGTGAAAAAAATTGAAATATATGATTACTAAGGACCCCTGAAACATCACCAGAAACCTCTGCAGTAAGTTCTAGTCTCCTGCCAAGCGTACAACACAGGTCTGAGTAAAAAATCTGAAAGACAGAACTGAGAGAGACAGAAAGTGGGGCACCAGGATGACCAATGCCAGTGCAACTGACAAAGGCACTGGCCAGTCCAAGCCACTGGTTTTTATTAGTAATCACTTGGGGTAAAGGCAAGCTACATGCAAGGGCAGAACTACATCAAGGATGTGAAATTATGCAGTTTCTATCGAAATTAATGTAACCAAGGCTTGTAAAGGACAAGGCAAGGCATTCTTGAATTAGGAACAGAATGGACAAAATATATGGCTGTAATTAGAATATTATCCTTCTAGTTAGAAGGCTTTAGTTGTGGGAATGGAATTTGGGTGTGAGTTACTCTGACCTCAGCACATAGGCTTCAGCCAGACTCATTTTTATAAACAAGCCAATTGTGGGATTCACTCTACAGCCTGCACTGCTTATAGCCTGCACTGCTTACAGCCTGCTTTGATATCCTGCACGTGACTATACAACACTGAAGATAATTTCATTAAATAATCATTAGCATGTGGACTCTTTGGGCTAAAGAAAGCTAATCATGATGTTGTCATCCTATTGTAATACCATTTAGAATACATTTCAGGGTTAATGATGAGTCATTTAAAATTGACTAGTGTACTAAGTTTTAAAGTATTCTTAAAGTAATACACTTGTAAAAGTCAGATAAGTTTTTGAAGCCTCTAAAGTCAACTAAAAATAGTAACACAACATTCAATCACAAAATGTTTAACTTATTCATTAGTTGAATAATCAGTAGAGTGTAGCATTGAAAAGCACAGGAACAGTCTCTTAAGTCATTTGTTTAATGGATATTGAGTATTTACTATGCACCTGCTGGCACTGTGGTCATCACTGGGAATACAATGGTGAGCAAAGATAAACATTTACTTCACAGAGTTTCTAGTCTGCATGCAGTCCAAATGGTGCTTTAAGTTCTATTGTTTGGGGTTATTGCCTTTTGATTTAAATTGATGATGTCTTTAATTCTGCTTTGTGCTCTGTAGTTTGATCATAGCATCTGCTGCTCCCTTTATATCATAGATAAATGCTTCCTATCTCTACATTCTTAGCCTAATCCTGTAGGTGTTAAGCTTTGTGGCCTCTGATCTAGTGAGTCAGACCAGTCTGGGCTTAAATCCCAACTCCATTATGCACTCTGAGAAAGTCAATTTACATCAGTTGCCTTCTATCAACAGAATCAGTCTAAAGAGTTATTGAGGGTAAAAATAAGATAACAGAATGCTTTGCAAAAGGACTGGCACATAGACCCCTAGTATTACTATAGGTAATAGATTCCTAGTTCAATAATGAACAGATGTAGTATGTGGTCATTTTAAAATAAAAATAAGCCTTCAAAATTGCATAAATTTTAAGTAATGTCCAAACACAGGGTCTTATTTTTATTGCAATTTTCACGATTATACAGTAAAAGTTTTATCTCAGCTAAAATATTTGGCAATAATCTAGAGAAGTTCAGGAGGAATAATAACGAATATAACATAATATGTGTGCCTATTAACTAAATTTGTTTCATCCAAGGAAACCCAGTAACTACAACTCATGTTCCTTAAGAAAATATGTCACGCTCTAAAATATCTTTTCAACTAATCATGCCTTAAGCAGGTGGAAAGAACTTACATAGTCTCTGGTTTACAATGAGTTTTGTCTAAGAGGGTGAAAAATTGTTTTATTTTACTCTTACATTATTACTTTGAAATAGGAAGTGAGCACTTCAAACTTAATCTATAGGAGACAAATTAGAAGTCATGGAGAAGCTAACTGACTGAATGTACTTGAAGAGTGATAGGAGGAACTTGATCTCCACTACTACTGTATATGCACTGAACTGAGCTATTTCCAGTGAGAGGAAGGAAAATGACTTTGGCTCTGAAATGTAGAGATCAGAGATACAGTTATAACCTAACATGAATTCACTATTCATTCACTGCTTAAATATTTGCTGACATTTTACTATATGTGAGGCATAGTTCAAGATGCTGGGATATAAGGGACAAAAAAGACTAAAAGAAAATAACTCCTTTACTACTCTGGTAGAGCATATAATGTGTTAGTGAAGAGAAGTAAAAATAGACAAGCTTATTAATATTTTCTCCAGTTAATTACAAATAATAAGAAGACTTTTGAAGAAAACAGAACATGGTGTCATAAAATAGTGGCTAGCTGGAGAAAATAAATATTTGATACAGCCAAGAAAAGCTTCCCCACAGAAGTAATATTTGAGCTGCGTGAGATCTGAATGAAGAGCAGAATCCACCAGGGGATGTCTGGATACCAAATGTTCAAAACAAGACCCAAAATTAAAACAGATTTTGGCATGCTCAAAGATTCCAAAAAACAGAAGGAAAAGTCAATGTGACTTTTTTTTCTTCAATTCTTTTATTGGTACATTGTAGGTATACAACACATTTACATTCCTCATTGGGAACTTGTACCTTAACATGATGCATTTTGATTCTTATTTTTCTCCATTCCTAGCCCTCCCTTCACCCCGTCCACTCTTCCCTATTTACGAAGACTTTATTTCCATTTTTTCCATTTCTCAGCATTTTTCCTTTCCCTTCTTTCCTTTCCCTTGCCCCTCCCACTACCTCTACACCTTTGGACATTTTCTTCCTATTTTGCATTATCAATTATTCATTCTAATCATTGGTACATTTTATGTATACAATACAGTGACATTCATCATTGGAAATTTGGACCTTTACATAATCTCTCTTGGTTTTTATTTTTCACCCTTGCCCAGCTCTCCCTTCAACCCCTCCATTTCTCCCTATTTACAAAGATTTTGTTCCT
>NW_004624777.1:1672887-1687505 GCF_000247695.1 Heterocephalus glaber
TCATTTTTTCCAGATCCCCTTTTGTTGCCAGTTCAGTGGGTCCAGGTGTTTGAGTATCAGAGTGTTCCATCTCATTTCCCTTTGTGGTTGCTCTAGGTGATCTGGAAGTCTGGTTTTGAGACTTATTTGTCTTCTCATTTCAACTGGGGTGGGGGGGCAAGGGGCATGCTTTTGGCACCCAGGTGGTTCACCTCCTCTGAGCTGGGAGAGGTGGGACAGGGGACAGGAGTGGCAGGAGGAAAGGTGGCCTGGAAGCCCCTTCCTCTGGGCCAGGAGTGGCTGACAGATGGCAGCCCAAAAGCTCTTTGCTCTGGGCAGGGAGTGGTGGGACGAACAACAGCCCCAAATCTCTTTCCTCTCTGCTGGGAGTGGCGGGACAGATGGATGGTGGCCCAAAAGCCCTTTCCTCAATGTGACTTTCTTTTTAACTTCAGTCGAATTAGCCAGGAGCAATGTGAACAAAGAGAATGATAGGCAATGAAGTCAGACAGATAAGTAGTATCACATTGTACAAAGCCCCCTGGTTGTAATGTAGTCTTTAAATCTGGTTTTAATAACAGTGAAAAACTACTGAAAGGGTTTTGACAGAAGGAGCTACATGATCTGATACGAATTTTGAAGGATCATTCTGGTGGCTATGAGAAAGGAAAGGAGGGAGGGTAGAAGAGAAGGAGGGAGAGAGGGAAGGAGGAGAGAAAGAGAGAGAGAAGGCTTTTAGCATGAGGAGTTGGAGAACTAGATAGTAAGAATGAGAGCAGGGTACTATAAAGAGCTATGGCAGGGCCGGGGATTTAGCTCAGTGGTTCCGCTGCCTGCCTCCCAGGAGCAAGGTCCCAAGTTCGATCCCCGGTACCAAAAAATAAATAAATAAATAAACTATTGCAGCATATCAGATACTACCACAGACAGACTGGTAGAAAATCAGCTTGGACAGACTGAGTAGAGAATGTGAAGAGAAGTGGCTATATTCAAGATATGGTTTGGAGTTAGAGTTCACGGGGTATATAGATGGATTTTTTGATAACTGAACGACCATACATTGCCCCTTTACAAGTTGGATTTCTGTTCTTCTCATGCAGAGATGGAGTCTATTTATCTACCTCCTCAAATCAGGATTGGTATCATGAGTTGCTTTGATCAATAGACTGAGGAGGAGGTGCATTTGTAGGAATTTTAAAGATTGGGATTAGATATTGTGATTTCTAGTTTTCCTCTCCTAAAATGTCACCATGAGGCCACTATATCAGAAAATCTAACCAGCTTCCCATGTGATGAGGGATCATATGGAAAAGAACCCAGGCACTGCAGCTCCCAGCCAGCTCCAACTGCCAGACATGGAATGAAGCCTCTTTGGTCCTTCCATCCAGCCAATTTGTCAGCCAAATTAACCACCTGAACAATCCCAGGTTAATTTAGCAGAATAACTTCCCAAACAACTCACCACATTATGAGAAACAATTTTGTTTTTTAAGCCATTTTGTCTTGTAGTTAGTTATGCAACAGAAGATAGCTGAAAAAAATAATATCTGGAGGGACACATAGGGATTAAGAACAGATCTTAAATTCTCAGTTTCAATAACTGAGAAAAAATAGTGTCAATTGCTGAATTTCAAATACAGAGAACAGAAAGATTTGGCAATAGAAAATTGGTATTTTTGTTTTACATGTATTGAGTTTGGAGATGTCTGTTAACCATGCATTTGGAATTAAGAGAAGTCAACAATGGGGTTATAATTTTGGTATCTATTAACATATAAATAGTATTTAAAGCCATGGGAAAATAGGAGAACCTCTTAGAATGGAGTACAGTGTAGAGTAGAACTAGGACTGAACCCTGGGGTGCTTTAACCTTTGAAGTTGGGCAGAAAAGGACAAACCAACAAGAACAAACACAAAGACAGTGGAGAAAGAATTTCCAGAGTGTAGGAATAAATCCAGGATAGAGAATGTGGCTCTATGAGAGCCAAGAAAAAAGGGTGTTTGAAGAAAATGGGCATGAGGGCCAGGGATTTAGCTCAGTGGTTCTGCCACCTGCTTTGCAAGTGCAAGGACCCAAGTTTGATCCCCGCTACCAAAAAAAAAAAAAAAAAAAAACCAAAGAAAATGGGCATGAACAAGTACTTCCAGGAGGCAGTAGAGTGATTACTGGATCTGCCAACATGGCAGCCATTGAGAACCCAGAGCATCTGTTGCAGAGGGAAATCTACTGTAGACAGTGCTCTCTAGAAGCATTACCCTGCAAGGGAGTAGAGAAACAGCAGGAAGAAGAGAGACATTAAGTTAAGTAAGTTTTCTTTATTTTTAAATCATCATAAACTCTAATCATTTCATGGAAATCATTAAGCCAAAAAGTATCTGTATTAGCTTTTCATCACTATAACAAAATACTTGACATAAGCTACTTAAAGAGGAGAGGCGCTCACAGTTTGGAGGTCATAGACAAGATGTAGAGGGACAGTGGAGACAATGGCATTTGCTATGCCTATGATGATGGCAGCACATCATGACAGGAGCATAAGAGGGAGCAAGCAAGTGCTTACATCTCATAGCTTGAATGAGGACCAAAAGGAGAGGAAAGACAGGTACAGGCTTGCTCTCTTAATAGCAATCCTCTTGAAAGCACTCCAGGGTCATCCAAGAGCTACCTCAGGCCACCAGGTGACTTAAAGACTTCCCTATAATCCCCAACTCCCAAAGGTTCCACCGCTTCCAAAAGTACCACCCTGGGAACTGAGTTTTCAGTCACAGTGGACCTTTGGGGGACACTAACTATATTCAAACCATAGCAGTACCACATATTTCAAGTTCACTTTCCTTTCAGTTTACACATTAGTAAGCTGAAGATGCACAAAGAAGTCAAATACCCTGCATACAATTTTACAGTTAGTCATTGGTTGAGTTGTGGTTGATTACACACCAGGTTTTCTAACAATGTTCATTAAATAATCTTTGGTCCTACAAGAGAATGTTCTCTGTAAAGTATAAATTTCTATAATTATCTATAATGCTAGTACATTACACATTTAAGGAAGAACAAAGCTTCCCATTTGCCATATAAAAGGATTCTAATAAATACTTCTCTATGCCTGTCTACCTCTTTTCCCTGAAAGATTGCATAGCAAAAAACATCTACTAAAAGAAACAGGTGGTTCTCTCTAGGGTGGAGATGTTTTTAAAGGAGCTGAGAATCCCATGTAGCAATTTATTATGCCCATCTACTTTTCTTCAAATTTTGTTCTACAAAGAAAAGCATGATTATTTAAGGTAAAATAGGAATTCACTACAATAGAACAGTGTTCCATTCTCTTTGTTCATAGACTTGTCCACAGCAATGACAAAACAATGTGCTTCATGTCACTGTGAGATATATACAACCTAAATATCCAACCAAATGAAACGATAAAACTCTTACAGCACCCTGTACTGACAATAGTTTCAGAAAAGGGCTTCATCTTCAGTGATACACTTGGAACTGCCTTCTAGAATCCTAGAAGCAGCAATGGATACATCCCCAGGGTTTCTGTACTTCAAAGTGCTCTGTTTGTGTTGCACCCAGCAGCTAAACTGACATAGCTACACTTTCAGAGCTAAATGAGGGGGATGTTTAACTATATCCGACACAAAGAATAAACAAGTTGAATTTTCTTTCCAGTCTTCTGTTGTACATTAAATGCATGTGTCCTCCCAAAATTTATGTTGAAGCTTTACCCACCCATGTAACAATATGCAAAATTAAGAAACAATTAAGTTTAAGTGAAGTCATAAGGGTGGGTCCCTGACCCAACTGGGTTAGTACCTTTATAAGAGACACCAAAGAGTTCACTTCTCTCCCCCACACACACATATTTCTTTCCTAGGAAAAACATAGCAATAAGATAGTTGTCTGTAAACCAGAAAGAAAGCCTTTACCAGAAACTGAACAGGCCAAACAGGCCAGTGCCTTGACTTTGGATTTCCCAGCCTCTAAATCTATAAGAAATCTATAAGAAAACACATTTCTGGTATTTAAGCCACCTAGACTGTGGTATGTTATGACAACCTGAGAAGACTGAGCCATTTTCCATGGGAGTTTAAAATATAAGGTTCTGGAAAAGGAGCCAACTTCTAGTATTGGCATAGTTTACTGATTCACTTAATATGTGTTTGCTGAAAATCTAATCTGTAACAGATGCTGAGGAATACAAAAGCAGGTAAATAAATAGGAAACCACCAAAATAGCCCTAAAGTCTTCTGTGCTGTCCACCCACCCCCACTCCTTCAGTGCTTGCTTTCAGTACCATCTTTCTACTCAGCCATGATATGACTGTAATTCCAATAGACTGCATATCTTGCAGTCCTCTTCAGTCACCCATTTATTTTTTTTACTTCTTCTGCACAAAATGCTGTTTTTTTCAAAACACTTCATTTTGAATATTTAACATTTAAAATTTTTGTTTCAAATCATTTACTACAAAGCAAAAAAAATTTTATTTACTTAAAGCATCATTTATTTTTCAGGAGTAAGCACAAATGGAAAGACTACCCACTTTGAAGTCCCATAAACTGTAATGTACTACATTACCTTTTTCTTTCTGACACACCTCAAGCAAGTAATTTAATTTCCCTGAACCTCAATGACTTCTTATGATTAATAGCATCATACCTGTGTTGTGGGATTTTACATAATAAAATTAAATAAATAATATATAAACCCTGCTGTATATCATCAATTTTCAATAAATATTAGATTTATTCCAACCTCTGATGTTTCAGATATGGTACTGTCACAGTCTGGACAGGTAAACACGAGGTACAATAATCATTATATAGCTTAAAATATCCCTTCTTTTAGAAAGGACTTCCAGGGCCTTAGTATTAGAGCTTTACCTTGCACATGGGAGACCCTGGGTTTAATCCTCAACACTGCAAAAAAGGGGGGAGAGGAAGAAAGAGAGACAGAGAGACAAAGACAGAAAGAGAGAAAGGAAGAAATAAAAAGAAAAGAAATTACTTCCAACCTTTATGTGCTGAGAGGGTTGCTCACATTTTCAGCATTATCAGTGGGTCTCTCAGTAGCTGTAGTTCTTGAACTACCATATTGTAGTGTTTGCAGCTATTTTCCTACAGAAGTCCAGAAAAGGCTTCAGATAGTGTCAAAAGGAAAAATTACAATAAAGATAGTTACACATTGAATTGACATTTATTTGCAATTCATGAATCGGGGCAGATTCAATTCTAATTCTACAAAATAAAACGGGAGTTTTTCCTGGGCAAAGGCAGAATATAGTGGGTTTTGTAAAGTGGGAAAAAAGAAACAGGACCATAGAAAAACAGCTAATTGGGTAATATCAGGTTACTTCAGATTAATTTTGGGTATGGAGGGGTAAAGGTTAAAGCAGAGAGAACTTACTTGTTATCCAGACTTGAATAGACTGAGATATCCTGCTTTCTGGAAAGACTGGTCTCTTGTAGAACCTTAATGCTTCCTTACACACTTCAGTTTGGTTGTGTGCCATTTATTATGAGTGACTCCATTTTGGCTCCATCTAGCCTGATCTAGTTTGCTGGGAACTAGTACAGAAACCTCAGTCCGATACAATTATTGCCCATAAATTTTATTTAACAATAGTAATTCTGAGCTGACCATTGGCAATGTGCCTGTGAAAACTAATACATTTGGCCCATCCGTAGTCTCTATGTGCCTAGGTAGGAAGGGAAAAAACTCTTGCTACCAGAAACTTACAATACTTAGGTAAAAGTCTTCAAATCATAAATTAAAGCTTCTAGTCCTTATATCAAACCCTGCATAGAAAAGTAGCTAAACTAAAGCTCTAGCAATAAAGAAAGCTTTATGCATAGTACCCTGGATGAGGCAGGTAGTGCAGAGAGAAACAAATGGGATTGTTTTCAAAGCTGAGTTGAAGTTAAGGCAAAGAACATTGAAATGAAGAGAAGGAAATATAATTCAGATGTAATCATAACAAGGTTTAGCAGCAGATTAGATGGAACTGACCAAGGAACACTGGTGAGATATTTTCTTGATTCAAGAAGTTACTCATTTGTTAGCCCTACCCATCAAGTGGATATAGTTATAGAAAAAAGAAGACCTGGATTCCCTTCTCCTTACATACTTTTTATTTTAATCATGATACATCTAGTATATCTTGTTATGAATTATGTTAGGTGAGTCAAATGTAAAGAAAAACACAGGACTAGAGAGATAAATTAATATCTCCCTAAAGATAGAAAGTGGTTTATTCACCAAAAATATTGCTGAATCCTACTATAAAGGGAAGGGCTAAGGGATAATGATGAAGTCCTCAAGGTACAGGTTGGATACCTTATTCTGGGGCTGCAGTACAAGAGAGCAGAGAATATTGTGCAATCCATGCCAGGGTCAGGAAGCCTTGTTCATGGGGTAATTATGAACGTCTAGTCTCCAACTGGGAGGCAGAATATATTCCATTTGCTTGCCTGTGCTATGTGGAGTCAAACTAGGAAGTGAAAATGGCCTTTTCAGGGCTCTAGCTCTTGTGATGGAACATCAGGTCTTCTTTATTCTAGGTTTCCTTCTGTTTCTGTGTGCATTTCTTTTCTTTTTGAACATGGCTCTATATGATATAAAACAAACTGAAATCTTCAACATAAATACTCTTTCCCCAACCAAAACAAATTTTCAAGAGCTAAGAAAAATTCCACATTGAGGAAATGATTAATTGTTCTTTACCCATGGTAATAAATGACTGGCAGAGTTGATATAACTTGTCTCATCAATCAGTGACAACTTGCTTCAGTGAATTTGCTTCTGAAAGCCAACCAGCCAGTGACCCCTTCGCATTTTTACAATGTGCTAGTCAGCAATTGCTTGACTCTATAGAACGTGCTTCTAAGACTGATATCAACACACTCTTGCCAACACACTGTCTTTCCTCTTGAACTAACATCAGTCCACTCCTGCACCAGACACTACTACTCTCCAAACAAACTCTTCCCCAAAATCCTATACACAATCAGCAATTTTCATAATGAGGCTTTATTTAACCTGTTCACCTCTTCTTTTCTTAAATAAGCAATATATCCAGCCTTGGTTTTCCTTCCAGAATTCCAAAGGTGACGACTCATTCACAATTTTCATTTAAAATGTCTTAATGTTAGATTAAGTTATTGATGAGTCAAATTTTCTAGAATTTCATATGCTAATGATTTGTTGGATTATTCTGGACATAATTTTTTTTAATCCATAGGCATCTTTTCCTTGATCAGTAAAATAATGAGATTAAAACAAGATGACTCAGTTTCCTTTTAGCCTAAAGATTGCATGATTCTGTGTATTCTAAATTCCTTTATGGTTGTTTACTTTTTTGACTCCTGCATGTTTGTTTATAAGGGTTTATTTTTGATATCTTAACATCAATATATAGCAATGATTGATATTGCTTGTGTTTAGCACTTACTATGTGGCAAACATTGTTCTAATTACTTCGTGTGTACTAACTTATTTAGTCATCATAAAAAGCTTAACAAGGAATTATTATCATTCCCACTCTTGGGTTGGAAAAACAGAGGTGTATGTAAATTAAGAAACTTCTTGATACACACATGTAAATCAAAGATTCAAGTCGAGTATTTCAAATTCAGACAGATTTTGGTGAAAACAAGGTTAAGTACAGAAAAAAGAATGGTGCACAAATATTTATGTTCTACAGCAATATCAATTTCTATTTTAGAATTTCTTCCCATTGAGCCTTTTATTTGTGTTTCCAATCAATTTAGTTAATATCCACTTTTATTTTAAAATCATGAGCCTTATTATGTATTTTTTTTAATGTTCTAGTTTTCACTACTAAGTATCTAACTTTTTTTTTGAGACAAGGTCTCACTATGTAGCCCAGGCTGGCCTCAAACTCATTTTGATCTCCCTCCCTCAGCCTTCCAAGTGTTAGGATTGCAGGAATGTGCCACCATCCCCAGCCTAAGTATCTAACTTGATAAATACATTCTTAAATTTGATTACATGTATGTATGAGTGTGTATGTGTATCATGGCCTCTAAATCTAATTGCAAAAAAGCATGAAAAAGTGTTTAGCATTTCTAAATTGCTTTTTCCAAGTCCTCAAACAACAGTGTAACCTATGATGTAATTCATTCCAAAATAGCTTCTCTTTACTTTTCAGTCTTTCTGTAATGCAGGAATTGAAATATAATCACATTGTTTTTAACAAGTAGCACTGATAACACAGGAGAAAAATCAGCTCTTCCCAACATTTCAAGTTATGTTCAGAGTTCAACAACTAGACAGCAACATTTTCAAATCTTGTAGACAGCAACATTTTTCAGTTTCTGTACAAAAACATTTTTCAATCAAAAGCGATTTTTGAAGTGTTTCTAGAAGAACATTGGATGCATTCTATGCCCGCTCCTACCCTAGCTAGATTTATGTTTGGCTTGCTGCTCCCCCTATCTCAGTACAACAATTGAAACTTTATACCTCCTTATAACCCAGAGTTGTCCCAGGCATTTTTCTCCCCTGGTGCTGTAGAAGTACCAACTAAATTAAATATTACTACAAATAAGTAATGAGCATAAGTAAATACAGAACACATATTTGAAAACTGAATAGAAATTATTTTCTGAAGAACTTTGTAAAACTTAAATTTATCATGCTATAGCTGGACAGAATGTGTGTTAAATTATTTCTTTGTCTTAATTAAACATTTTAAAACATTGAGATTGGCATGTAATGAAAAATCAGGTTTGTATAGAACAAAACACCCACTGGGCTTCTGAGTAAAACTCAATCTAAATGAAGCAGATCTCATTGAAACTAAGATACCATAGATTGTGACATTACAACTTCAAAGATGTGACTATATATCTCTCAGTGTATATTAAAATAAATAAAATATGGTATTAAAATTCCAGAAAATGATGTGAAACTCACAGGACTGGGATAAACTGCTATCAAGATACAGTAACTTCTGGATTTATTAGTAAATTATTCCATGGGTCTCTGTATGTAGTAATTATCACTCAGTTTCTTTCAAAATCTCTGCTCATGTTTGAAACATGTGACATGTGGTTGATAATTTTAAACACTTCCTGCAAAACTTTGGTAAGTTCAGATGACATTTGTCAGCTAGCCAGTATTTCTCTGTGGATGGTACAAGGCATAGACTCACGTTCAGAAGTGACCTTTTTGACCCAACTAGTGAAACCAGATAGCTGTCCAGTCATGACAGCCACTCCATCCATGAGTGTACTAATACAAAATGATGAATTCAGTTTTCCTGATTTGTAACCATTCAAAAACTTAACTTGTTCGGCAGAAGTGATGTTGATTGACAATAAAAGTGCCCATAACATATCTTTATAAATATCCTCATGAAAAATATATCACATAAAATCAAGCATTGTTCTGTTGTCAACACCAGTTGATTCATCAACCTGGATTAGATACCACAGTGATTCATTAATCTTCTCTAATTATTGTGCCTCAATATTCTCTGCTATTTTATTAATTCATCTAGTTATCATTCTAGGCAAAAGAGAAACATATACCACGTTTGAACTGCAGCCTCTTCTAAAAGTTCACAACAAATGTCCTTAGTGGCAGATAGGATCAACTATTCATTAGTAATAAAGAGCTTCTTAGTCAACATGGTTATTGACTAAGAATAATGCTCTTGGTGCTGGCAGATTTGATGAAATGGTTGGTCTGATAATTGCTCTGTGTTTTGTGTTTACACTTTTTCCTTTGAACAAGACCAAAGGCTTGCCTTTTAATGCAAGGTGCTTGATCTCTATGAAGCAAAGCAATTTTGAAAGTGTCATGGCTTCATTGGATAGCCAATTACCATACATTATACAAAGCAGGATAGGAGAAGGCAGAATGAGAGTCGTCCTTTGCAATGAACCCATAATTTAAATAGGGCAATTGGTATTTTCCTTTAAATGAAGCTTTTTTGTTGTTGGCAGTCTCAGAGTCTGCCAACTTCTCTCACCCTTGAGTCATTCCCTTTTTCCAAAGAAGCTTTCCAGTGACATTTGTTTTTACTCATTTTGGTAGGGTTAGGTAGTGAGATTACCAAAACTGAGATTAGTGTGAAATGTAGGAAGGAGACATGGACAGAAGTGGTAAATAAAATAATGGGAAGGCCACACATGGACTAAGATAGGTGTTGAACTCTGCCTTAAAATCTGCCACCAGATGCAACTGCACAACTAAAGTATCTCAACTCATTTGCCACTAGAAATCCCACCACCAGATGCAGCTGATTTGTCACTTGCCACTCACTGATATGGTTTTGTCAGAAGTCTGCAGGCAATTGATTTATTAAGGACTCTGCACACTCAAACCTTTCTGGTAGTGTTCATCCATATTTGCAGCTGCTGCACAGCACCACCTCAGCTCCTCCTCAGATTATCAGCCCTTAGATTCTCAGAAGGAGCATACAAGCTGGGTCCCTGGCATGCACAGTTCACAAAAAGGTTCACACTCCTATGAGAATGGAATGCCACTGCCGATCTGACAGGAGGCAGAGCTCAGGTGGTGATTCTAGGGATGCGGAGCAGCTGCGAATACAGATGAAGTTTCACTTGTTTGCCTGCTGTGCACCTCCCACTGTGCAGCACAATTCTCACCTGTTCTTAGCCTAAGGAGCTGGATCCCTGCTACAAGAAGCAGAGAAAAGAGAAGGGGAGAAGAGCTTATACAAAGAAATAATACCCAAAATTCCAAAACTGAAAGGGATAAATGAAATTCAAAGAACGCTAAATAGATTTAATATAAAGAAATCTTCCTTGAGACAAATTATAAAAATTTCTCAAAAGTCAAAGGAGAGAATTGTGAAAACAGCAAGAAAAAACGCAACACATTAGATACAAGGAAATCCCTATACAACTGTCAGATTTCTATACAACTGTCAGAAACCTAGTAACCAAGAACATCATCCAGAAAGACCAACTTTTAGAAATAAAGGAGATATAAAGACTTTCTCAGAGAAAAGCTATGAGAGCTTATCATTAGACTTGCCTTTCTAAAAACATTATAGAAAGTTCTTCAAGCTAGCATGAAGGGACTCCAGGTAATAAATTGAAAAATATAAAAATATAAAATTCACTGTAAAGGTATAAAAAGAGTCAAATTCAAATACTCTAATATTGCAATGATGGTAGTGACAAAAGTATTAAAAGCCAAAGATAAAAATATTTAAAACAACTATAGCTGAAATAATGAAAAAACGATCAATGATCAAAAAATTCATTGCATGTTTAAATTTTTAAAAAATTTTTACAGTAAAAGTCATGTTAATGTTGTTAATGAACACACTATGAAATATGAATATTTATGGGCCAGGGATTTAGCTCAGTGGTGCTGCCACCTGCCTCACAAGTGCAAGGTCCTGAGTTTGATCCCCAGTACCAAAAAATATATATATTTATGATATCAATAGCATAAAATATGGGAAAAGAAACTTTAAAGTATAGACTTTTATAAATTATTAATTTAAAATAGAGTGCTAGAACTGTAATATGTTTTATGTAAACCTCATGTTAACCACAAAGAATAAAAATCATGTAGTAAATACATAAATAAAAAGAAAGAAATCAAAACATACCACTAAATAAACAATGATAATATAACAAAGGAAGGCAGAAAGAGGATGAAAGAAATACAGAAACTACAAAACTGTCAGAATTATTTTTAAATGGCAACAGTTAAGTCCTTATCTATCAATAATTATTTTAATGTAACATAAATAGGTTAAATTCTCCAATCAAAAGATGTGAATGGCTCAATGGATAAAAAGACATATTCAACCATATGCACCTTACAAACTTTTAATTTTAAGACCTGGCATGAAGGGATAGAAAAGATATTTCATGCAAATGATAATCAAAAGAGATCAAGATCAGCTATATTTATATCACACAAAAATAAACTTAAGTTAAAACTTTCATAGAAAAAAGGAAGTCATTATATAAGGATAAAAAAATTCATCAAGATGTAAAAATTATTTATGTCCTCATCATCAGAGTGCAAACATAAAAAGCAAATAGCAACACAACTGAAGGGGGAAATATGTAGTAATATTACATTAGGGAACCTCAGTGCTTTATTTTTAGTAGCATATAGATCATCTAGACAGAAAATCAATAAGGAAACAGCAGACTTAAGCAACATTATAGACCAAATGGACCTCACAGACAATATAGAACATTCCATCCAATACCAGCAGAATATACATTATTTTCAAGCACATATAGAACATTCCTCATAATATGAATATGATTGAAAAATTCATTGTATGCTTAAATTTAAAAAATTAATTTCAGTAAATGTCACATTGTCATTAATCTCCCTCAAACACTGCCCCCCACTTTGAACATACTTATCCCATTATTCTTGTCACTTTCTAAAGCAGTTCTGGAGGTCATCTTTCATGAGTGTCTTTAGTTGCACTGTTGTGGCTGCCTTACTGCCCCAAATCCATTCAAAACATCCACCATTCATGGTCATTTTGACTTTAAGGAAGAGCCGGAAGTCAGACAGTGCCAGATCTGGTGAATAAAGTGGATGAGGAGATACTATAATGTTTTTGACAAGTTGCCATAAATGTTTGATCAATGAGAGGTGTTCAAAAATATGGTGAAGGGCCAGGGATTTAGCTCAGTGCCACCACTTGCCCCACAAGTGCAAGATCCTCAGTTTGATCCCCGGTACCAAAAAACAAAAAACAACAACAAAAAATATGGTGAATGTTTAAATAAAAATGATTTATTACCGTAAATGATACATTGTCATTAATCCTCTCAAAATACTCCCCCTTACTTCAAACACATTTACCCCATCATATTTGTCAATGTTTCTTTTACTCTAATAAGCTTTTGTAAATGTAAACATTCAATTTGTTTTTTAATCACCCCTTATAAATTGAACATTAGGCTACAAAATAAGTCTTAACAAGTTTAAGAAGATTAAAGTCTTATTGAGTATCTTTTCTCAGCACACTGCTATGAAATTAAGAGAAAAATTGGAAAATTTACAAATACATAGAAATTTAATAACACATTCCTGAACAATGAGTCCAAAAAGAAACCAAAATGGAAATTTAAAAAAAAATGAAGACAGCAACACATCATACTAAAACTCATTGGATGCAGCAAAAAACAGTTCTGAAAGGAAAGTATATAGTGATAAAAGTCTACATTAAAATAAAAGCAAGACTTCAAATGAATAACCTAACTTTACACCTCAAGGAATTGGAAAAGAACAAACTAAGGTCAAACTTAGCAGAGGGAAATATTAGAAGCAGAAAGAAAAATTAGAGCAGAAATAAATAAAATAGAAAAACAATGGAATGAATCTATAAAACTGAAAGCTGGTGTTTGAAAGGATAAAATTTACAAATCTCAGCTAAACTAAGAAAAAAGAAATTAAATCAGAAATAAAAAAGGAGGCATTGCAGCTGATATCACAGATATGCAAAGCATCACAAAAGATTACATAAATTATTACAGGTCAATAAATTCAGTAACCTAAAAGAAAGAGGTGATTTCTCCTACTCACACCACCTGGCTTGCTGTTGTGTGAAACAGTCTCTCTTCACATGCACTCTTGCCTTTGTGATGTAGTGACTCAGCCAAGTACCCCTCACTAGTGTAGGCCGTATGCTCTTTGGACTTAGAGCCTCCAACACTCTAAGCTAAATAAACCCCTTTTTTATAACTTGTTCAGCCTCAGGTATTTCATTATAGTAATGGAAAATTAAGACAGAAGGAACATTACTCCACAGAGTAAAGGCCATATACGACAAGCCCATAGCCAACATCATACTCGAAGATAAAATACTGAAAGCAATTTACCTTAAGAGCAGAAATTTTAAAAAGACACTCATTCTTGTCACTTCAATTTAATGCAACAGTAAAAATCATATCAAAGAGACAATAATTGTCTCTGTTGGGAAATGACATGACATAAAAGACCTATAAAATTTCATCACAAAACTATAAGAACTAAAGGAATTCAATAAACTTTCAGGGTACAAAATCAACATATAAAAATCAGTAACAATTCCTTTCACAATAGCATCCAAAAAAATGAAATACCTAGGAATCAACCTAATGAAAGAAATCAAAGACCTCTACTCTGAAAACTACAGCACTCTGAAAAAAGAGATCAAAGAGGATATGAGAAATGGGAAAGGCATCCCTTGCTCTTGAGTAGGAAGAACCAATATAGTGAAGACGGCCATACTTCCAAAATTGCTATATAGATTCAATGCAATCCCAATTGAAATTCCAACAGCATACTTCAGAGAACTTGAGAAAACAATCCAAAAATTCATTTGGAACAAAAAGAGACCTAGAATAGAAAAAGCAATTCTAGGCAACAAAGACAAGGTAGGGGGTACCACAATCTCCAACTTGAAAGTATGCTATAAAGCTATTATGATAAAACAGCATGGTACTGCCAAAGAAACAGACCCGAGGATCGGTGGAACCAATTAGAAGATGCAGAAACAACTCCAGACACGCTCAGCCACCTCATCTTTCACAAAGGAGCCAAACACCCTCACTGGAGGAAAGATACCCTCTTTAATAAATGGTGCTGGAAAAATTGGGTTTCAACTTGCCAA
>NW_004624777.1:1690122-1744836 GCF_000247695.1 Heterocephalus glaber
ATATATATATGGGGAAAAGTTTTTCACTTTGGTTTGAATAAAGATTTTTGGGATATGACCCCCAATAATGCAAAAATAGACAAATAATTTTGTATCAAACTAAAAATGTACTGAACAACAAAGAAAATACTCAACACTGGGAAAAGAGAATGTATGAAGGGAGACAAATTTGTAAACAATATATCTGATTAGCAGTTAATATCCAGAATGTATTAGGAACTTAAACAACTCAATAGCCAAACACAAAACAAAAATACACACGTGTGCATACACATACACACAAATGGTAAAGAGTTATATGATAAAAATGCTACTTTTATCACTAAAGTAATACAAATTAAAACCAAAATGAGCTATTGCATCCCACCTTAAAGATAGGTATTATAAAAAAACACAAAAGACAGTCAGTATTGGCAAGAATATGGAGAAAAATTCACTTGTATTCTGTTTGTGGGAATGTAAATTCGTACAGCTATTTTAGAAAAAAGTATGGCGACTATTGTTAATACTATTATATTATATTCTTTCAGTGAACATCTTAAATCTTCCTAACATGCACACAAAAAGTGAGAGGTGATGGATATGCTAATTAGCTTGATTGTGGTAATCATTTCACTATATATATGTTTATATATGTATATACGTATATGTATATATGTGTATACATACAGTAATGCTATAGTAATATATATGTCAAAACATCCCATTTTACAGATTAAATATTTTTAAATTGCCAGTTATACCTCAACAATACAGAAGAAAAAATAAATACACACTAAGAATATACTTGTATTTTATCTATCATAAATTGGAAATTTTATTTATTTTAAGCCAGTAGTTCAGACCATCAGAAATGGAAAGGTTTAAAATGTCATTCATTTTCTATTCTATACTTTTCTACCTGTTTACCTTCCACACTCACACACACTTTTATATATTAGCAAAACCAGTTAGGAAGTTCTAGTCCTTGACATGTTAATAGATGTTCTAGACAAATTAACTGAGTTTCAGGAATTAAAAAATTTAAAGAATTTAAAGTGCTTAAAATTTCCTCCAGGAAGAAAAATGCTTGGAACACTAAGACTCCATTCTTTGAATAGAAACAATTTTCTTAGTGTGTAAAGAGAATTAGAATGTACCACCCTGAAGTGTACTTCCTTGGTGTATTTTTAGATAGTTGTTCAGAGGCAATAGACACAGTGATAGCTCTACAAAACTGTCCTTTTGGGAGTAGATTTGTATCTGTAGAGGAAATGTACATTAGTGAAGTAAAAAGTGGATGCAAACTGCCTTACCTAGATGTAAGAAGGATCATATTAATTATCTTGCCCAGAGATTGTCACAGGATGTCACTAAGAGATATTCCCTGAGAAGCTCTAGCTGCATAATGAGACAATATCCTTTATTCCCAGTGCATCTCCTCCCCTCGCTCTCCTATGGCTTGTCATCTCTGCCTTCTGGGAGCCTTAAGCCCTATTCTTATCTGTAGGGTACAGAAACATAAGCCATCTGGCCTTATTCTTGATGTTCATATTCTGTCTTGTAACCAAGGGTCAAAATGGATCTCTAAAAATTAGGATTTTTAATGTTGAGCTACTTCTCCAGCCTCTTCATGCTGAGATGAGCTGAAACTGCCACCCTAACCCTGAGCCCTGGCTCTAAGAAGGCTTCAGAAGAAACAGACTCAGCGTTTCCTGGGCCCCAGTGAACCAAAGTCCGCCTGCATATACATATACAAACATACACACACATACACATACACATACATATACATATACACATACACATGCATATTTCCTGGCTTTTGTTCTACCCTTTCTACAAATTAGAGTGCTTCTGTGTGCTGAGGGGGGCAGGGGTAGACTGACTATCTTCCCAAGTTGGACAAACTGTGAATAAACTCCTTTTCCAGTTTTATGAAATTTTCTCATACTCTTGATGGTGGGTGGAAGAATGAGTCCAATAGCAAGGGCCTAGATTCAGGTCCGTGATGTACACCCCCAAATGGTATGGCCACTATGCATATGTTCATGTTAATAAACTTACATGTCTTTTCACTGGTAAACTATCTATTGTCAATGTATTTCAGCTAATTTAATTATTGAATCTTCAAAGGGAAAGTTTGAACTTTTCTACCTATGCAACCTGTGGAGCTGTGGAAATTGTCTCTATATGAAGTCATGAGCCAATCTCTACAATAATTTTTGCGTTTCACATAGACTTTTAAAAAATGGAATCAAATCACATAATGTGTAGCTAACAATTATTGGATGTTTATACTGTACTAGGTGCTTTATACACAATTTAATTCTCATATCAAACTTACACAATCAAAACTATCGTCTTTACTTCATGCACAAAGAAGCAGAAACTTTGAGAGATTAAACAAGAACATATAGTTAAAGATTTAACGTGGAAACACTGGAGACCCAGCTGCCACCTAACTGGCTGCAGAGGAATGCAGCCAGGACTCTCCAACAGCATATTTTATGGTACCGGGGATCGAACTCGGGTCCTTGTGCTTGCGCAGCAGGCAGCGAAACCACGGAGCTAAATCCCCGGTTCTCCTCTAACAGTATTTTTAACAGGGTCAAATCCATGTGGTTCGTATATTTTTTTCCTTTAATCCTGGGCATTTTGTTTCTCTTTCTGAGAATGTAACTTAAAACACTACAGAGCCAATAATTCTGTACAGAGTGTATCTGCAGATGCTGTACAGTTTTATATACCTTCACAATGTACTTTGCTGGCTTCTGGATAATTTATTTTGCAACACATTACTGCACAGTTGTAAATAACTTATGTACTGTGACATCACTTTCAATTATGTGTAAAGAAATAAATTAATTAATTAAAATGCAAAAAATAAAAATAAAAGATTAAGAAAGCTTCAAGCCCAGATCTGTCAGTGCACAGGTAGCCAGCACAGTAAGTTATGGCTCCCAGGAGGCATCTCCACTGTACACCACTGCTCTTGAGAAATATGGGTTAATGTTAGTCACTGAGCATGACAAGCACCTTTCAGGCAAATTCCGACACTTGCAGGGAGAAAGTTTCTGATCTTTTAAAAAACTGTCAATGTGCTTTCAATGAAGTTCTTTCGTTTTTTTTGTACTGGGGATCGAACTCAGGTCCTTGCGCTTGCACAGCAGGTGGTGAAACCACTGAGCTAAATCCCTGGGCCCTGGAGTTCTTTCTTTTTATTTCAGCTAAAACTCTTTGGAGAAACTTATGGTGATCAGTCACAGTCACTGAGTCACAATGCCTCATTCTTTTTGGCAACCTAGAGTAAACTTTGCCTACTATAATATTAAATTCTCTGCCCAAAACTGTTTGAGTCCACCATCTTTCGTTTTGGAACATGTGATCTATGATCTTGACCTGAGCATGCTCAGGAATGTGCCCACCCCTCCATATGCTTCCCTATATGAATATGTATAAGATCTCCAATAAAATCCCTGCACTTGCAGAGAGACTACAACTAAACAAGAGGACAAGAATGAGGGAGAGAGAAGGGGGATGTATGGGAGAGTTATGGGGGTGCAGATATGACAAATACATGTTATATCTTTGTATAAACATTTTAAAAAGGTCACTGGAAAGTAGAAGGGATACTATCCCTAGACAAGAGGAAGGGAATAAAGAGGTAGAAGGAGGGAGGAATAAGGGGCAAGGGTACTAGTGAAGATGAATATGTTCAAAATGTTATGTGCATGTATGGAAAAAAGCCCTATATTTTCATTCTTCCTCCCTCTACATTTCAGGTTACTGAATATTATACTTTATATCTTTTTATATAGTTTATCCATATACAAGTTATTGCTTTTAAAACCCTACACTTTGTTTGGAGAGAACATTACTTTGCTGATAACCCCAGTACTCTCCTTACTTGCAGCAGCATCCACCCTTTTATGGTTGTATATTTTGGTTTTGCACTCCCCAAGATATGAAGCCATTGCATTCAGTTACAAAATCAGTGACCCAGTTAGGACAATTCCTTTGAAGGTTGTTGACATCCACTGCTCAGCTGCTGTCAGAAGAAGCAGCAACCAGCAGCAAATGTCCTGAGGTGGGTCTCCTATATCGCCAGAAGCTGATCCTAAGCTGATACTACAAGCATTCTTGGAGCCTGACTTCGCTGCCATTGTTTCCAGTGAACTTACGGGTTGGTCTGAACCTTTTGTTTGGAAGTATCCCAAGATCTAAGGTGAGTAGTGTTGGTCTTACGAGTTGGCTAGGAGAGTCACTACAGTAAAACAGGGGATTGGGTAGGTTATGAAACTGTACAAGGACCAAACAAAGACTAAGAGATGGCATCTGTGTCCTGCAAGGTTGCTGCAAGGTTGAAAGGAACTCCATCCAGGTTGACACCAGTCAGAGATCTGGGAGATTTGAAGGATTCTCCATCCTGAAAGCATGCCTGAGCATTGAAAGCCTCAGCAGAATTCTCAGGGTTATAAAATATCTCTCTCCTAATTCTGAAGTTTAGGAGGTTGGGAGACATTTCCATCCTGTAGAGCTGCATTAAGGGAAAAGAAATACAAAGGGAAGTGTGTCGGTTTGGTTTTGTTTGAATTTAGTTTTTATTTTCTGGAACCCTTGGATAAGTAATTATATGATTTTAATGCTCTGAAAATCCCTTAGCAATAGTCCATATTTGAAATTCATACGTGGGTAAAGATTTGTGAAATTTGCATTTTAACTATTTTTTTCCAGCCCCTGGGGAGCTGGGTCCATCTCTTCCATCCTTGTCAGACGTGTGTTCACCCTTGACTAAGAAACTACCACCAAGGAATTTGATAAATAGTTTTGGTTGGGTTGATGCAACAGCTTCATTCTCTTTGACAGAGTGTTTTCTTCTCTGAACCTTGTAATGTTGAGTTCATGATAACATTTTACAACTTTATTTACATAAATTCACTTTTGTTCTGCACTCTTGAGTTGATATTTTGCTTGATCAGTGTATCTTAATTTAAAATTTCCTCATTAACACCATTAAGACCATGTGTTTTTTTAAATTTAAGGTCCCTTGGAGGTCTAATATGTTAGTCAGCCTTAATGGGAATGCAAACATCAAAGTTTTAACATATAAAATCATTTCAAACATTTAAAAAGTTAAAAGTAAAAGTTTTTTAAATGTGCCATGTGATAAGTCTTTTGGCTCTGTCTATGCAAACCAGTGCATAAATTGCTTTGCCTGAAGTTTTGGTCTACTGCCTTTATAAGACTGCAAATAAAACTCCTGACCTATAATCCTAGCACTCAGGAGGCTGACGCAAGAGGATCGCCATGACTTCGAGGCCAGGATGGCCTACATAGTGAGATCAAGGCCAGCCTGAACTACATAGTGAGACCCTATTGAAAAACAAAAAAACAAACAAAAGCAAACCAAAGAAACCCCTTGAAAGTGATCCTAACTTTTTTCATTGGATTCAACTATTGTAACTGATTAATTTATATTACCATATCACCTGTCTCATGACTAAAATTATTGCAATGTCCATTGATTTATATTTTGAAGTGTAGCAAATTTTAGGGTTTTTCTTTCTTTGATGAAGAAATATCTTAAAATGTTGACTATGCTTGCTGATATCTTGATCTTCATGGGTAATCTGTAAATAAACTAAAAATAAATTAGATAAATGTTAAGTAAATCTATATACAATTTGAAGTCTAAAAGTTGTGCTATGTGATAGAAAATAGCTGTCATTTCTAAGTAAGCTAAAATGCTGAAACATCAATTGCTACATATAAAGCCAAGCACTCTTGGCTTCTTGAATTATATTAAGACTATTTAGGTTTATTAATAAATGTGTTTTCGGGCCGGGGATTTAGCTCAGTGGTTCCAGCGCCTGCCTCACACGCGCAAGGTCCTGAATTTGATCCCCAGTACCAAAAATAAATAAATAAATAAATAAATAAATAAATAAATAAATAAATAAATGTGTTTTCATAGGTTGTTGGCAGAGGGGAAAAAACTTTAAAATTGCTTTCTTCCTGAATCTTCACTAACAAGCAAGGTGACTAAAACTTAATTAAAATTATAATTAACGTATGCCTAAATTCAGAAATTTTGTACAGCTTGTTTCAAAATGTAAATTTAAGAAACAAAACAAGAGAAACATAAACCAGAAGGAAAGAGACAAAAAGAAAGTTATACATGTAAAAATGTTTTTAGGCAGTTATAAAAGGATTCTGTATGGTAAATACAAGGCCTTTTGTCTTAAAGTAAAATGACTAGAAAAAAAGTAAAATTAAAATCTGAGCAATTAAAAGAAAGTTTATTAAAATAATAACTGGATAGTCCTGGGAACATACCTCAGAGTGCTCCTGATACTTAGAGAAAGCTCCAAAAATTGGTTGAGGGTGCAGAGACTAACCTTGCTCAACTGGTTAAATTTATTTTTCAAATTTTCTGTTGATTGTCTTCTGCTTTTATGAGACAGGGTCTCACTTTGTAGTTCAGACTGGACTTGAACTCACTACGTAGCCCAAGCTGTCCTCGAACTTGAGGCGATCTACCTCAGCCTCTTGAGATTGAGATTACAGGCATGTGCCACCAGGCCCAGTTTCAGGTTTTCAATAACAGACATGCAGCTAAAGAGAAAAAATGAATAAAAGGGTAAGGAAGCAGGCTGTTCCCACAGATAGTCACACTTCAGTCAGCTGTAAATAAACTGGAAAAAAATAAAAACAGAAGAAGAAGCAACAGCTATTTTGGGCCAGAACCCTATCCCCAGCCTTCCACCCCAGTGTGGAACCCATTGGGCAAAACTAGGATTTACTGGACAAGTAGTAGGCCCACTGAAAAAGGAAGTGTTCATCTACAGCCATACCACCCTGAACACACCCGATCTCATCTGAAAAAGGAAGTGTTCAAACTGTCCTCAGAGAGGGAAGGTAGAGGGCCAATGTGACTCGATTCAGTTCATCCTTGCAGAAAATTGATTGATGAGAACCACAGTACACCATCACCCTCACACCCCGCTTGGGTCCCTTTGATACAATCCAGATTTCCCATGGAGCCCTGACTTACCTTAGATTTAGCTGGAGAAGAAATTGAGTTTTTCTCCATACTGGAGCCATATACTTTGTATTAACTACTAAGACCAACACTATCCAAAAGAAGCAATAAAAGCAATATAAAAGGAGTATCAAAAAGGGAGACACTATATGGTTTCTTAAGTATCTTATCTATGAAGTTAAAAGTTTTTAAAGCATTAATTTCTGTATATTCCTGAATGTTCCACTTAGAGATCTGTTAGCCAAACTAGGGGCAATTATTAGTATTAAGCAAAATAAGATGCAAAACAAGTTCCCAAGAATCAGAGAGCTGAGACTATTGAGACACTTCATAAAATAACAACAGCTGTCAAGATTGACCCTAAGAATGAACTGACTTAAATCAAGCATGTTGTTTGGATACAGTGTTAAGTGGGATCACCTAGCAATGCCAAACCTGTGACGGTTATCTTACACAAATAAACAGCAGTCCTGAAGTAGAAGGATCCCCCTTAATCCTGGAGCCACACCTAAAATCAAGCCTGTGCTTAACCAGTTTAAGTGGAGTTTAATAAGATCCTACAAGTCTCCTTGTACTACTCCCATCTACTGGTTGAGAAATAAAGGTAAAAATATATATACTGGTATAGGACTTATGAACAATAAACAAAGTTGTACAGGTATTCATCCTGTATTTCCTAATGCTTGTATTTTATTAGCTAGACTTCCAGGAACAGTTAAATAAAATACAATGCTACATTTAAAGGGCATTTTGTTTGGCATCCTGTTGAACCCTAGGTCCCAAGAGCTGTTTGTCTTCAGACAGGAACAACCAAAGATACACAAAAATCAACAGTATTGCTGAACAATTGGATAGTGTTCCCACAGGAATTGAAAAACTCTTCCACCATTTTTGGAGAAATCTTGAATAAAGACTTTTAAAAAAGGAAGGAGAGGAGGAGAAACCTTGCTAGTATGTAGAGAATATATTAATTACAAGCTGTTCATAAGTTAAAAGAGCAACTAATGAATGCCCTTGCATTAGGTTTGCCAACCACCAATAAGCCATTTAATTTAAATGTATATTGAAGACAAAGGTTACAGAAGGTACACTATGCAGATGTTGGGCCCCTTATAAATGATGCCAGCTTATTTTTCTAAAGAAGTAGATCCTGTGTCTTGGGCTTGGCAACTATGTTTATGGGCAGTTGCTGCAACATTTTCATTAATTAAGAAACAAACTGTTGGGCAGCTACTAACAATTTGTACCTCATACCAGACCCTAGTGTTCTGGAGATCAAAGACCATCACCTGCTGACAAGTAGCTGAATGTTACAGTCAAGCTCAATTACTAGATGCCCTCCTACTAACTCGGCCAGACACAGAGAAAATATGAATTGTAAACGGCAGTAATTCAGTAGTTAATGGCCAAATTGGGCCACTATTTAGTGGTCTCTATGAGATCATTGAGGCAAAAGCTTGCCCTCTCAGGAGCATCAGCTCAAAATGCTACAATAATGACTCCAATATGAGCACTAAAATTAGAAAGAGGGAGGGCACTAACTCCATTCAGACTCCAGATATGTCTTCTTATTGATTCATGCTCAGGGCACAATTTTAAAAAGAAGTCTTCTTAGTGCCAGTAATAAAGAAATTTAATGAGGAAAGCGGATCTTTAGACTGCTTCAGATGATAAAGGAACCAAAAATATAGCCATTATGCACTACCGAGGGCATCAAAGGGGAGACTCAAAAAGTAAAAAATTTACAGGCAGCTAATGCCACACAAATATTTGCAGTCTTGCCAAAGGTGATTCTCCAACTGACTTTAATTCTCTGCCTGACTCTCTACAGATTTGCTCCCCATATTTGGAGGAAGATGTGGAGGAAATAAAAAGAGCAGACATCCAAATGTCTCCTCAGGACAGTGGATGGCAGGCAAGCAGAGGAAAGTCTGGTTGCCAAAAAACATGGGCTAAGTGATTATTAAATTTGCCTACAATTCAGCTCATCATGAAAAAGAAATTACATACCACTAGCTTCTTAAAATAATGAAATTCTGAAGTTTAGAGGAGATTATAGCCAAATTTTAAAATATACTACCAAGAAAATAGCATTCAGAAGAGGCCCCTGTACCTCCTTTAGAAAAGGCAGTACAAACCAGAGACATGCTACTCAGGGAGAAAAATGGATTTTACAGTCTTACCAACTGCCTTGGGCTACATGAAAAGTCATATGCAAGAGAAAGTTGCTCTAAAATACTCCCTGATATAAAGGTTAAACTGGCAACAAAACACATAGCAATCTAGGACAGGTAATATCTATCCCTAATATATATATAACCTAAAACCTTCTTCCGCAGGAATAAGGTCCCACCCCTATAATGAAGGAAGGTATTTAAAAACCTGAAAATCGGGGTCCTCTCAAGACCATTTTAACCCAGTTTGGATGGAAATTTATTTACTATTACTAGATACTTGTTTTCCCCTTAAAGTAAAAATATGTAACGCCTTGGATTCATCACACTAAAGTAAAGAGGGTGCCGGAACCAAAGGACTCAAGGGACCCTACAAATGCCTATTCCTGAGAAATTGGACTGGGTAAGAAAGTGAAATAGAGAAGTAAAGCTAAACAGGAAGTGACTGTTCCCCCCTTATTCTCCTAGTTGATCTGTTTGTTTGTATAGTTTTAATGCTCTATTTATATATATATGCTTATTTGAGTCTTACCAGAAACTTACAACCACATTCAATGCAGTTATGACTAATGGAATTTACATGCTATTATAAGTAAAATACAACAATAAGTAACTCTTTATCTTTCTCTTTTAGTTGCCCAGTTTGCTTAATTGTGTTTTGGCCTGATATTAAGCCTATATTTTCTGTATTTTGTAAATGTTAAATGTCAGTTTTACTGATCTTATTCATGATTTATGTCACAATTAAATTACTTTATAGTGTTGCAGTAAAACAATTGCAAACGGAGCTCAAGCTATGATACTACAAACTGGCCTTGATAGCTCTGGAGCTGTCTCATTTTAGCATTAAGAGAATTTCACCTCTCCAATTAAGAGGAGTATAGTGCTCCCATTCAGCAGTATGTAGTTTTAAATGAGTGACCCTCTGTATCTAAACTCCCCAGGAATTAAGATTAAAATGTTGCCAGAGGAAATTTGTTAGCCACAAAGTGAAGCAAACACCTTTTAGGCACTCCTACTCTTTAAAAGGGAGAGAAACACTGTCCCTTTAAAAGACTGTTAACACACCCTCAAAGTTATACTTTCTTTTTGTTTCAACTAAAACTTTTTTGAGAAACTTACAACCAGCCAAGGTCATTAAGTCACTCTGATTCATTCTTTCTGGCAACTTAGAGTCAATTTTGCTCATTACGATTTTTCCCAAAAACATTCACATCCACCATCTTTTCTTTTTGAATATGTGATCTATGGCCTCAAACTGAGCATGCTCATAAATGTACATCCTAAACTGAACATGCTCAAAAGTCTCCCCAGTGGTCTCCACTTCTTGATATTCTCACTTTTATGACTTTCTCTTTCCTTGACAGTGGGTCGGATCTATTGACTTACTTCTAACAAATAGAATCCAGCAATAGAATTGAGATGTCACTTCCAAGATAAAGTTACAAAAACCTGTACTTCCAACTTGCTGGTGTTCTCTTTCATGCTGGTGCTTTTTGTTACCATCTTGATTATTTGCTCTGATAAAGCAAGCTGCCCCTTTGTTAGATGCTGTGATAGTTACTCTTGTCAACTTGATTGACTTGAGAGATATTTAGGGAATTAGTAAAGTACACTTCTGAGTCTGCGCAGGTGGATCATGGGGGCATGACCTTGGGACTATATCTGATCCACAGCCACTTTCTTTTGGATGCTCCTTCTGCTCTCTCCTCCCTGTATGCCATGAGTTGGGCAGATTTTACCCACCATGCTCTTCCTCCATGATGTTTTTGCCTTGGAGCGTACTGACCATGGACTGAAACCTCTTAAACCATGAGTCAAAATAAACCTCTCCTCCTTTAAATTGCAAGGATCAGATATTTTGTCCCAGTAACAGGAAAAGTAACAGATGCTTTATGGAGAGGACTCTTCAGCAACAAAGGCTTAGTGGGGTATAACAGTTCAGGATTCTGGAATCATTTATATCTATCCAAATATCTCCATACTAAATATTTTATTCCCTCACTTCTACCAGTCTCCTAATTCTCACACAATAGTCCTCACACCCTTGTAATTTAACAGTCCTCAAATTCAGACTCTGGTCTGATTTTTGGCCATGACATCCCTAGACTTACAAAAGACAAATATGAAGTGTGCCCCAAAGATTCATATAGTGATTATTTGATTCCCAATGTAGCAATATTCAGAGGTGGGCCCTAGATAAGTAACTGGATCATGAGAGGTCTATCACCAGTAAATTAATCTATGGAAGAGATCACAATATGATGGCATTATTGAGAGATGATGGAGTAAGGAGGTGGGGTCTAATTAGAGGGGGTAGATCATGGGACCATGACCTTGTGGACTATATATGTTCCCAAAACCCTTTCTCACTGACTCTTTCCCTTTCTTTCTGCCTCTTGGCTTCCATGATGTGAGCAGATTTGCTCCACAGTGCTCATCTGCAGTGACATTCTGCCTCTGGTCAGCCCCACAGCTATGGAAATCTCTGAAACCGTGGGCCAAAACAAACATTTCCTTCTTTGAGTTGTTTTTCTCTGGTATTTGGTCACAGCATTCAAAAGCTAACTAATACATTTATCCTCTGACAATCTCATCAACCAGGATTATTAAATTCTCAGCCAGTCTTCAGTGCTGTCAGTAATATCCAGCACAACCTATAGTTTTGTGTATTCTTTGTTTTGATAAAAACAAAATAGCCTCTAAATTTGCCCAATTCTGGGTGACTACAGATAATAATGAAAGTAATATTTGATACTGCATGTCATGATTACTGGTATCTTGTTTTTCATTGCTCTAGGATCATCACTTTTTAACCCAACCCAGCTACAGAAGCAATCAAGATAACCTATCTTTAAGCATGTGTTTCCCGCAATTACTTTTGACAACCAATTTTACCTGTCAAGGGTCAACACAGAAAGCAAATCAGCTGGAGTTTTCATAAGCAGAAAATGTTTACCACAGAGGATTATTTGCTTACTTCAAAGACTGGAGGAGCAGAAGTGAGGGGCTGCTATTGTTCTGTGGATTTCAATAATACACCACTGTAAATGGCAACCCAGAAGTCAGAAAGCTGCTGATTCTTCTGCTCCTTCTTCTGCCTTCATAAGTAGTTCTTGTTCAACAAAGCTGGTGAACTACAACTTGTCCTGTAAACACTCATGTATGTAGCTGAACTTCTTGTAAGCACATACTATAATATTGCCTCCCTCTAATTTCCACATTTCACATCTTAATAGTGCGCAGCTTGTGGCAAGTGAAAGTGAGAAATGAACATTTTATTACCTTACTTCCACTAAATGTGAGTAACATTGAGATTGAGAAAGTCAATCCTAATAGCATTCGTAGGGAAAGCAAATATTCTACGATTTTCTCACCTCTGCCTATGTTTCCACATAGCTATACACGACCCCAAGAAAAAATTCAACTGAGAAATTAGCATATAATTAGCTGGAAATGCAATTTTAGCACAAAATCCATTATGCAGTTATTTGCTATCATGCTTAATATTGTCTGGTTAAAGTGTATTTTCTAAGCTAATTTCTAATTCCATTTTAATACTAGATTGCTATCTAACATATTATGCCTGTATGTGATTATTTTAAAATTTTTATTTATTTTTATTATACTGTTTGCAGTACATAATGTTTAGTTTCCTTGTGGGGAGTTGGTACATGTACGTGTATATTTTAATTCTTTTGTCATCCCCTTCCCCTCCTCTCCTAACCCCCTCTCTCCATCTTTTGATCCCCTGCCCCTTTGAGAAAGACCTGGCTCCTTACTCCTATTCCTTGTCTTTTACTGTGCTGTTTATTTTTACTCTGTGTTTCTCACATAAGAGAAACCATGTGATATTTAAGCTTGTGTGTCAGATTTATTTCACCTAACATTATGGTCTCAAAATGCATCTGTTTTCCTGAAAATGACTCAAGTTTATCCTTTCTTATGGCAGAGTAGTGCACCACTGTGTGTAAATGCCACATTTTATTTATCTATTCATTTGTTGATGGACATATTGTTACTTTTAATCATATAACATTTAGAAGAACCCAAGTCCTATTGTTTTTGGTTCCACATTAGAATATGTGAAACAAAAACTTTACCAATTCATGGTAGTCTGAGTAGGAGGTGAGGAAATAGAATTAACATTATTTGTGAGTTTGATTCATATCTCTATTCATATAGTTCTTTTCTAATTATTTTCTAATTGCTTAGTAATATAATTAGTTTTTTTATTGAATTCCTTGTGGATGTCAGCCATTGTCTAGGGCTCCAGAGATAGAGCAAATAAGCCAGTCAAGTCTCTGCCTCCATGGAACTTCTGAATTCTAGAGGAAGCTGATGGAAACAAGTAAATCAAAGCATTTGTAATTTCATAGTGATGGAATAAAATTTAAGGCAATAATAATTGCTACTAAGCAAACTAAAACAGAGTGAGAGACAGAGGTCTTGGCTGGGTAGGATTGTGTTAGACATAGTAATCATAAAGAAGCCACCTTGGGTGTTCAAGTGGAGCACCCAGGAATGTGGAACCTGTAGAGATCCTGTGGCACCAACAGATTTAGAGGCTGATGGGACAGACAAGAAAGAGATAAAAGTGGAGAGTTGGAAAAAAATCCTTGGAATGAATATACAGAGGCTTTGTCACAGCAAAATGCCAGCCAGTATATACAGATCTAGTGTTACAATTCAATGCAGGTAGTCCAGGAGAATGGAAGATGCACCCAGAAGTTTTGGAGGCAGAGTGTACAGCTTTATTCTTGATGCCAGCCGGTCAGTCTGGGATTATTCCACAAAGAGACTGACCAAGCCACTCAGCCAGAGCTGAGATGTTATTTACTTAGGGAAGGGGTAGTTTACAAGTTTTAATCCTTCATTTACATATATGCCCATCAACGTTATTGGTTACAGAATTTCATATAGAGCAGGTTCATTGTTTAACACAGTGCACTGAGTTTTATCTTATTTGCATATGGCGGGAAGGCAGAACAAAGAAAATTCTGGGAATATTTGAGGGAGCTGGGCCCAGGCAGGCCCCGGCATGTTAAAAGTAATGGAGGGAAGTCATCTTTCCCTGTTAGCAAGTCCAGCTTTAGCTACAGAGAAGTTTATTTCCTTTTCATTCCATCCTCTTTTTGATCCTAGTTGAATCTTCAGCTTGTTTGCTGACCTATGCTTTTACATGTGTAAGTGTAAGAATCAGACCTTGAAGTTACCATCAGTTGGTATGATTCTTGGTTCATAATAGAGTTAAGGCATTGAGAAATAAAGCATATGAACCAATTTATAAAGCATGAACTGACTGTTAATGGCATAAGGATAGCAAAGAGAGGTCCTAATAAAGCACCTATCCATGTCTTTTAGTCACCTAGGACACTCCACCGGTTGTCAGGGTTTTTCTGAGTCAATCTAGACAAGATAGGATAGCAAACACCAGCATAAAACACCAACATATAGCTAAGAGGAAACATCTTTGGAAAGTATTCCAGTCCCCTGGAGTAACAGTTATTAAGCCTATGTCAAGAATAAAGGCAGTCACTATGAGGTAGGCAAGGATAAAGATGTAAGGGAAAGACCAAGTCTAGAAAGTGTAGCAGTGATTCATGGGTTGAGGTCCTCAGGCTTCAGCCATGTGTTGTCCTGTCAGTGTCTGGAGTGACAGGAGCAGGGCTTTGAGTGCATTGTCTCCTCAGGGTGATCTTTAAGGGAGTTGTTCAATGTGGGCCTCCCAGGAGTTGTCATGATGGGGCTTTTTGATTCGAGAGTGATGAATCCATGGCTGGATCTCTGTAACTTTAATAACTCCATCCAATAATCTCTGTGGAACCAGTGAATGTGTCTCAATTGTTTTCCATGTTGGCTTCTCCTTCTGTTGGCTCCTGGAGGGCTGGGGCCTTTAGGGGTGCCTGTCTAACTGCCTACAAGATATCTAATTAACTTACTTATTTGTAATAGCTTAAATATCATGGATAGAAGTATGAATTCTATTCTGAATGTAATAAATTTCCAATGATGAATGTCATTATATTGTATACCTAAAATGTACCAATAAAAGGATATACAGTTTAAAAAAAATATTTATAGGGTCAGATACCACTGATCCAAGGTGCCTCCCCCCACCCTCTTTGATGTCAGCAATCAGTGTAACCTCCTAAATTTAAACCTGGATAATCATTAGGGTGGTGTTTGGTTTATGGTTGAATGGAGAGAAGGGAAGTGGCTCACACACTTCCCTGTTTTAAGATTATGGAAGCATGGATAATCATTAGGGTGGTGTGGTGTTTACAGTTGAACAAAGGGAAGGGAATGACTCAGTTGCTTTGTTTCTAACTATACTACAAAGAAATCAGCCAGAAGACAATTATCAGGGTGGCATGGGCCTGAAGTAGGGTTGCTTGTGTGGTCGCACCTGTCTAGTTCTCAGCCATATCCCTAATCCCCAAAGCCCAGCTATAGTAGATAAATGTTAAATAAGGCTGTGGGGACGAGCAAAGTCCTAGCCTGTAGAAGCTCACTACATACTTTTGAAGTGCAGCAAATATGTAACTCCTTTAGCTATGACTAAATGGGTGTTGATCAGAAGGGATGTTTGTGGGAGGAGTGATAAAGAGTGTGGTGGGTGTCTTCCTGGTGGCACCAATGGAAGAACCAGGCACACCTGCCAATGGGACAAGTACATTATTCTCTGGTGGCTGAAGGAAGGGTGAAATGAAAGAGGAGGGAGAATTGCTGAATTGGTGGGAGGAAGCTTCCTGTGCTGCCTTCTAGAATTTGTTTTTTGAATAGGTAAAATAACCAATCCTGCTTTATTGAAATTTTTGATATTGACAAAAAGAATGAAGGCATAAATAAAAACTATGAGAAATAACAAAAGAAGGATAAATTCAGATACAGTAAAAATTAAAACAGTAATAAGGAAATATCATAAATAACATTTCACCACACTCAGAGTAAATTTTCCCATATGTTGAAGACACTTTTCCAGTCTAACCTAAATCCCCAAGAATCTTTGTATGGGTTAGGTAGAAGTTTAGGAGTGACAGCATACCTACAGATAGGACAACCTATGATAACATATCCCAAAACTACAATAAACATTATTGTCTTAAAAGTCCAAATAGGCTATTATGATAATCTTAGGTCTCAACAGTTCTCCTCTTCCCCACACAGCCCATTTTGTACATTATTACTTGCATCTAGAATATCTACAACAAGTCATTTAGTGACATAGATAGATGATAGATAGATAGATAGATAGATAGATAGATAGATAGATAGATGATAGATAGATTGCTACATATGCTACAATATGATGAACCTTGAGGATGTTATGGCAGGTGAAATAAGCCAATCACAGAAAGATAAACACTTTCTGATTCCACCTATATGAGTTATCTATAGTAGTTAATACCAAAAAAGAAGAAAGTATATATGACCTTATGGAGCTGAGTTATTATAGTTCATATGTCAAATAGAAATAGAAACTCAGAAAAATTTACTTTCCTGTTCAATAAGTAGGAGACAGTAGAGCCAGAATTCAGCCCAAACATGTCTGACTCTAATGCCTACTTTTTTCACACTGTAGTATCAGCTTCCTTCAGAGGGAATTAATGTAGTTCTTATAGAACCCTGGTAAGTTTGTAAGACCGCTGTCCTCTCCAAACGCTCCGAGGAGGAGCTAACTATAGTGAAGCACACCCAGGGATCCCAGCGGTGCCTCCAGAACGTAAGACCGCTGTCTTTACCAAATGCTCCAAGGAGCTGACTGCAGCGAAGAACACCGGGGAAGGATCACACCGGACAAGTTAGAAAGTGAAACAGACCTTAATCTGGCCAGACGGCATTCCCAAAGCAAAGTAGCTTAGAGAGGCCATCAGCCCAGAGTCCGAGGCTCTTTTTATAGGGGGTTGCAGGGAAGTTAACAGGCGAAATTTACCGTAGAAGGAACAAAGGTTTAGTGGTCTTACATTTGTATGTTAATTAGCCTGACATGTACTGTTAGTCAGCAGATGCTTTGTAGATTGGTCTATAGATAGTGGTGTGAGCAAAGAGTTGGATAATTATGACTGATAGGGATCTTATCTAGTGTCCCAGAACTAAGAAGCATCTTTATCTATTTACTCACATTCAATCACAGGTGGGGCTAGGGGAGTTTTATGATTACAAAGTTATGCAGTCTTACAAGTTCTCTCTGGAAGAGTTATTTACAAAAAGGAAGACTAGCTCTTCTCTGCTTTCTGGCTTCTCTCACCATATGAACTTTCCTTCCTGTACATATTCTCATCTGCTATCTTGTGACTAAGCCAGGGGGCCACTCACTAGAGCTGACACCATGCTGTTTGGACCACTGGGGTACTGTCTTTACTGTGGCTTTACTATACACAGTACTATCTGCTTTCCACCAACTCCTCTCTCCCATTATCATTCTCAACTAATTCATCTCTATTGTGCTGTTGATCCTTGAACATACCTTGCCTCAAGCCTTTTGAATTTGCTCAAAGTCCATATACATATATATAAAATCTCTTCCTTAACTCCTTCAGACTTTTACTGTTTTCTTCTCAGTGAAGAGATCATTCATTAGCAGGGAAACTTCAAGCTTCTCTTAATTGTCTAGCACCTACCTTCAGTGTTGGCTAATTTTTTTTTTTTTTTTTGGAACCAGGGATCAAACTCGGGTCCTTACACTTGCACGGCAGGCAGCAAAACCACTGAGCTAAATGCCCCAGCCAGCTAATCCCTTTTTTATTGAGACTATTATGCCTTAGGCTAACAGCAGGTACATAATTGGAAAAGCAACTGGCCAGAAATATCTCAGAAGTGCCGAAGAACACCCATGGGATGGGAGGAAAGGAATAAACAAATGTACAGAGCCATAAACAAAAAAGGGTTTTTATAAAGGGTAGAAAGTAGTTAGAGGAAGAACAAGGGATAATTAAATAATTCAGGGCAGAAGATAAATCAATCAATCCAGAGCAGAAGAAATTTTCAGAAACTTGGACTTTTTCAATGCATACACCTCTGGAGACATTAGCTTTCCCAGAGTTTCAATACACTGGCCTTAGCAGGCCTCTCAAGGGCTCCTCCACATATATTATTTTAGAAGTAGAAAAAATCCTTTACACTCCAAAACTATGATGTTTTGTTCCATATTGAAAATTCATTTTAATGATACTGTTAGCAAAATACATGCATTAAATTGCATGTTGTAGGGAACAGGGAAAGGGGACGTTACTAGAACCTCTGCAGTAAGTCCTAGTCCCCTGCGAGCCACAGTAGCACAGGGCAAATTACAGGAAAGGTAGAAAAATGAGACTTGGAGAAGAAGCTGAGCTTTGGGTCTGATCAGTGCTGCTCTGGGCAGCAAAGACAAAAGCCCCCAGCTTACCCCGCCTTTTATTCAGTGCATGGGGAGAAACAAATGTAACAAATGACTTGCAGAGAGTTCAGTACATCGGTGTAAACAAGATGTAACAATCCAAGAACAATGAGGAACTGAGTAGATGAAGATTTTGTTCCTCCCAGAATGTCTTCAGCTGGTGTAATCTTGTCCTGGAGAATCACAGCATCACCAGATCATTGAGGTCTCAGTTGTGACCAGAGGCCAAAATGGAATTACATCTAGGAATGCCATATCTGGGCTGTAGGCAGGAGAACTAGGCTAACCAAATGATTTTTCCCTAAAATTATGTAGCATTGCTCCAAACAGCATGTAAGAAGCATTGTATTACTATAAGCCATTTAGGAAAAAAATTTATGCAGATGTTTTGTCTTCCACTCATGCAGCACTACAGGGAATTTTTTCAAAGGACTTCAGCATGTAAGTTTACATTTGTATATTCCAGGTCTAGAAGAGCTGAGAATGTTTTTAAAAGAAGACATTCTGTTCATGAGCCATAGAAACCATCTCCTCTGATTACAAGGTCTTTGCCAAGTGATCTGGGGCTTTCAGTGACCCCACACTGCATTTGGTTTCACAAAGGATTCTCATTATCTACTGTTTGTGTTATTCCTGCAAACTCACTACCACTTTCTTACTTATGCCAGCAAAATTTGCACCCAGGCAAAAGAACAGATGGAACAGAAGAAAGAATCCTATAATCATTGTGCAATTCCACCAGATTCCAGCAGATACATTCAAGTTCATCATCATCTCATCATCAATTTAATGTCTTCAGGACTATTTCTAAGTATTTCTAAACTAAAGCTTTACGCTTGATAACTGTACCTACAATTACACCAGCACCTCAAATTCAACATGATTAAAACTGATTTATCCTCTTCTCACCAAAAGCCCTATTTTCTCTACCCCTGACATAAACAGTACCCTTATCATCCATCCACACAGTTCCCTATCATAGAAGACTGAGCATATCTTTTTTTTTTTTTTTGGTACCGGGGATCAAACTTGGGTCTTTGTGCTTGTGTAGCAGGCAGCGAAACCACTGAGCTAAATCCCCAGCCCATGACTGAGCACATCTTTATGATCCTTTTTAAATCTGATAAACTCTGCTTCCATCATCCTTAGCTTATGTGCTTATCCTCTCTCCTGAACTATTACAATAGTCATGAGATCAAGTGATGTCTCTGAACTGCTTCCTGCCTCTTCTGATTCATCCACACATAGCACACACATCTTTCTGAAACACAAATAATCTGACTGCATACATCTCCAGCATCAAAGCTTTGGCAGATTCCCATTCTTTTCAGATGAAGACCAATTTCAGAGCATGTCTGGAGAGCTCTTTACAAGTTGGCATCAACCTGCATTTCTAGTTCATTTCCCCAGAGCTCCAACACTACATACATTGTGATTCACTACATAGAATTTAAGATTATTACTGAACGCATTTATGTTTTGTTTTATACTAGCTGTGATATCTGTCTAAAATGATCTTCCTTTTTCTTTCTTTCTGGTCTTTTTTTTGTTCACTTAATTTTTTAAAAATTTTTATTAGTATATGTTTGAGGTACACAATGATTACATTTGTTGTAGAGAATTGGTGTATGTATATAAAACACATCTCAATTCTTTTTCCCCTTCCCTCCACCCCCTTTTCTTTTGCCAGCATCAGATTCATTTATGTCATTTTAAAGGAAATTATCGTATATACAGATTAAAAACCAGACTAATAGGCAAAAGATATATATAAAACAGACAAAACAATTGCTGTATAATAAATCAAGGTGTACCTTTAGATACATTGTCCATGCTGGATAACAATAACTTTTTTCTCTCTCTCTTTTTTCCTATTATTTGTCTTTTAATTTGAAATTTATGTATTGAGTTTTAATATAAGAAAAATCATGTGATATTTAAGTTTGTGAGTCTGATTTATTTCACTTAACATTGTGGTCTCAAGGTGCATCCATTTTCCCAAATGACTCACGTTTCTCCTTTATGGCAGGGTAGAAGTGTGTGAAGAAGGCTACTTATCTTTCAAACTCTGGCTCTTGTGTCACTTTCCTGAAAAATTTTCCCTCCTCCACCAGGCTACAAGTTAACTCTTTGCATACCATCTTTCTCTCTGACTTTCTTTTCTGAATTGAATTGTGTCCTCCAAAATATAAAGCTCTATCAAGTCTGGTGCCAGCAAATATGACCTCATTTAAAACTAGGATTACAGCAGATATAATCAAGTTGAGATGAGGATTGTGGTGGGCTCTAATCTCATGACCAGTATCCTTATGAAAAGAAGGAAATGTGGTCAGAGACACACGCAAGGGAGAATGACATGTGAGACATGGATAGAGACATTGGGTTAGTATATCTCTGGGCCAGGAAACACCAAAAATTATGACAATGCCCAGGAGCTAGGAGACAGCATGAAGTATATTCTCTTCCAAATGCTCAGAGAGAATCAATCCCTTGATTTTAGGCTTCTGTTTTCCAAAAGTATGAGAGAATAAATTTCTGTTGTTTCAATCTATCAGTTTGTGATCCCTAGCAAGCTAATACACTAGACAAACTGAATGTAACAAATAATACAACTCCCTTTACATTGTATCACAGCCTTTGTTTTCTATCAGTCTTCCCACTAGACAACAAACAAGGCCCTGTACAAGACTAGTACCTTGTCTGTCTTTGTACGTCACCCATTTCCAGTCCTTCTCTTTCAATTCACAATGCACAGTTCTGGGCAACTTCCTTGACATTTTGTGGGCTTGGTGATTTTGAAAAGTCATTGGCATTAGTTGAGAATATTCAGAATCTCTGTAAGATGTGTGTGTGCTCAAAGCACAAAAAAAAATACAGAAAAAAAGAGAAAGTGAAAGGCTGGGGAGGAGGGAGGGTTGTTGTGCCCAGATCGCAAGGTCCCCAAAGACCACCAAGGAACCAATTCCGATGCAAACACATGAGGATTGTTTATTCAAGCTCGAGCAGGGACTCTTATCCGACACCAATGCAGCGGGTCAGGGTTGAGGGCCTCAACTCTAAAACACCAGGGGTTTTTATAGAGGTTACAGCAAGGCACGGGGTTTCAAAAAGGCACGGGGTTTCAAATCACACGCAAATCACATGATTGGCTAGCATTTAGCAAGTTTTGAAAGTTTAAACCTAATTGGTTGGGCCTTGGGTGCTGAACTGCAAATGGCTGCTCAAGTCATCGAAAAGAGCATCTGGGATACTGGGGTATTGGGGTAACTACTGATTAGCTGTTGCAGGCCATCCAGAAGAGCATCTGGGACATTGAGGCAGCTACTGATTAGCTGTTGCTAGGCTAGTTGTTAGGGGACTGCTGAACATTATCACAGACAGGTGGCCAAAGTGCATCTTGTGGTTTTTCTTGGAACTAGAATTTATGTCCAGGCCACCTTTACTCTAAAATGAGGACAAAACTTTAAAATGGAGTCACTCAGGCCTCACATTCCCCCCTTCTCATGAGACTATCGAGGCCCAATCATGGGTCTCGGAGGGTTAACTCTATTGGGTTTTCTGATATAAGTTGATACTGTGACCTGAGAGCCAATATTTGCACTGCACTGACACGTTCTCTAATGAATGAAGTCAATTTGTTAAGTAAGCAAGGTCCAAATATCAAGAGAAGCAGCAAAATAAGCAGAGGACCAAACAGGGTAGAAATCAGGGCAGTCAGCCATGGCGAGGAGTTAAATAGTGACTCAAACCATCCCCGGGCCAGTTTGCATTCATGTTTTCGTTTAGCTAGGCCCTCTCTGACTTTTGCCATGGACTCTGACCACACCTGAATGATCTATATAGAAACAACATTCTTCCCCCAGGGCAGCACAAAGCCCTCCCTGTTGTAGGAAGACCAAGTCTAAGCCCCTTTTATTTTGAAGCACTACCTCTGCCAGGGAGCACAGTGACTCCTGTCAGTGAGAGATCAAACTCTTGAGTCTCTCAATGTCTAAATCAATGGCTGTTCTTAAATCATTATAATGCTTGTTTTGCAAAATCAGGGAGGAGACCCCCGCCCCAGCTCCAGCTAGGCCTAGACCCAAGAGCACTGTCAAAGTGATGGCTGTTATGGGCTCCCATTTAATCCTAGTTGGGGCTTTACCTAAGTATGGGGCATAAATATCTTCTTCAGGGTGATAGATCAGCCTGGGAACTAATTGTACTAATATACAAAAGTCACTAGTCTGGTTGAGCACTGTTTCATGTGCACAAGGGGTGAGCCCCGTGGAGCAGGCCCACCATCCATGGGGGGGGGTATAAGGTATCTTCCAGAATCAGGCCGGAGAGTCTGGCTACAAAGGTGTTGGTGAGTAGTAGGGATGTTACCAATACAAGTGCCGCTCCCAACTACAGATTGTAGAGTCAGTCTACCTGTCCCCTTCTGTTGCCACCTGCATTGACTAGCATTTTCTGATTTAGTAAGATTTCTGGGGAAAGCTATTCCTTCATAGTAGGGGGGCTTGATATCATAGCACAGCCAACAAGATTGAGTAAGATCAGGTTGAGAGGCATTTAGGGTTTTAAAAGTCTGGACCATAAGCTCCCAGAGAGGGTAGTTTGGGACCTGGACCTGGTTTTGTCTACTCTCGGCAGTAGGCAGAAGGAGCAGAGTAGTGGTAGTAGGCAGAGGAGTAGTAGTAGTCATGGTAGTAGTTGGAGGAGGAGGCAGGGCAGTAGGAGGAGGCTTTAGCATTGGGAAGATTGCAGGTAGGGGCCCAATAGGGCAAGACCATAGTGGCTTTTCTATTAGCCGGAGAGTGAATAAAAGCCCGGGGTCATTGCTTGGTGTCTTAAGGTGGAGACCCCAGGTCCTGCCTGTTTCCCACCCAGAGGACTGTTTACCTGTTGGAGTGAATTCTAGCCATATCTGGGAGTTTCCAGGAACCCAAGCCAAGGAAATAAGGTCCGGTCCCTTTTTTGGTTTCCACAATTCTCTCCACTGTGTAGCTGGATTTCCTATAACCATGGTCTCACAGCCCCAACTGGCGCAGAAGTAAGTCTTAGGACCCCTACATGTGGCGGTTCTCCCACCCCCTGGGTACACATAAAATATCCTCCAAAGGCAACCCGGGTATATGTCTGCCAACTTTTGGGTATGTGTCCAAGAATCCTCGGCCAGTTGGCAGAGATCAAATGTTAAGCACTCAGGGAACCAGGGGACTCTAGGTCCCACGGTTGAGGCCAAAGTCAAGTGGAGCCCAGTCTCAGTATTGATAATTACCCAAGTCCGATTGAAGGGGACATGGGGATTTGTAGCTGTCACTTGGGCACAGCAGGTTACAGTGACCACCCAAATCAGGAGCATTTGAATCTGAGTTTGAGGGGGTTGTTGTTGTCTTTGGATACCTGCCATGGTAGGATGAAGCCTGTTAATACGGCATGTGGATCTGTGGGGCAGACGTGAGTGTAATGTATCCACGAGGTGATTCCATCAACTTTGAGAGCGGTGGGTGTGGTCAGAACAGTAACATAAGGTCCCTTCCAACAAGGCTCGAGGTTTTTCTGTCGATATCTCAGGATGAAGACCCAGTCCCCTGGCTGGTAACGATGGGGCTTGGGGGGTGGCCTGGACTCGTACAGGGCTTTCAGTTTAGGCCAGACATTTTCATGAACATGCTGGAGGCTTTTTAAAGAGGATAACAATTTTTGGTCATCAAATTCAACAAGTACATTTGATTGGAGGTTGGGGACAATGGGAAGGGGTTTCCAAACATAATCTCAAAGGGAGTCAGTCCCATTTTATAGGGTGAATTGGGTACCCTATAGAGGGTGAAGGGGAGGAGAGCCACCCAGTCACCTCCAGTCTCTAAGGCTAATTTAGTTAAGGTCTCTTTTAGGGTCCTATTCATTCTCTCTACCTGTCCTGAACTTTGGGGCCTATATGCACAATGTAATTTCCAATTTTCCCCCAGAACTCGGGCTAAACCCTGACTCACCTTGGAGATGAAAGCAGGTCCATTGTCTGACCCTAGCATTATTGGGAAACCATACCTTGGTAAGATGTCTTCTAGCAGTTTTTTTGTCACAATCCGTGCTGTCTCATGTTTGGTAGGAAAAGCTTCTGTCCATCCTGAAAAAGTGTCTACAAAGACTAGCAGGACCATATTTTCCAGGTCTTACCTCAGTAAAGTCTAATTCCCAGTATGCGCCAGGTTGGTGTCCTCTCAACCTGTTACCAGGGTTAGCCTTATTTGAAGTAGCATTGGTCAGTTGGCAGGCCTTGCAAGTAGCAACAATATGCTCAGTTTTGGAGTTGGCATCTCAAATCTTGATTTCAGCATGTCTTAGGAGGTCCTGCATCTTGCGGACACCCATGTGGGTGGATCGGTGCATTTTGGAGAGAACTTGTTCTCCCAAGGCCTCAGGCAGAATGATTTTACAGTCAGATGATTTCCACCATCCTTTGAGACATTGGATCATGGGCAGTTGTTTTATCCAATTTAAGTCTGCCTCAGTGTACTGAGGTTTTCCTGGCAGAGCAGTGCCCCCCAGATCAGGCAGTTGAGTGGTCAGCATCAGATCAGCCTCTAGGGCTATTTTTCGAGCTGTCTGGTCAGCCAAATTATTTCCTCGGGCAATTGGAGTATCGTTATTTTGGTGCCCGGGACAGTGGACAATAGCCAATTTCTTTGGTAGCCATAGGGCCGCCAGTAAGGCGAGAATTTCCTCTTTGTTTTTAATAGTCTTTCCTTCAGCCGTTAACAGTCCTTTTTCCCTGTGTATGGCCCCATGTATGTGAGCCATGGCAAAAGCATATCTGCTGTCTGTGTACACATTTAGCGTTTGGCCCTTTCCCAGAGTCAGTGCCTTAGTTAGCGCTATGAGCTCTGCTCACTGTGCTGACATTCCAGTGGGCAAGGGCTCAGCCCAAATGACCTCAGTTTCAGTGACACAGCTGCCCCCACATACCTTTGGTCATTCTGGACAAAACTGCTCCCATCGGTGTACCAGGTGTCTTCAGCATCTGGCCATGGTTGGTCCTTTAGGTCCTCTCGGGTCCCGTGTACCTGAGCCAAGATGCCAGCACGGTCATGCAGCGGGGCTTCCAGGTCTGAGTCAGGCAGTAATGTGGCCGGGTTTAGGACGGCCGGGGTCTGGAAGACAACTCGGGTCGGGTTCAAGAGCAGGCCCTGATAGTGGGTGAGGCGGGCATTGCTGAGCCATCTATCTGGAGGCTGTTTTAGAACCCCTTCAAAGGCATGGGGGGTGGTCACATACAGTTCTTGGCCTAAGGTCAACTTATCAGCATCTTTGACCATCAGGGCCACTGCAGTGATCATTCTCAGGCATGGGGGCCATCCAGCCACAACAGGATCAAGTTTCTTGGACAGGTATGCTACTGGTCGGCACCATGGGCCCACATGTTGGACTAGGACACCCTTGCCAACTCCTTTGCTCTCATCAATGTAAAGGTGGAAGGGCTTAGTAATATCGGGCAAGCCCAAGGCTGGTGCTGACAACAAGGCAGCCTTAATTTGATTGAAGGATTTTTGTAGTTTATCTGTCCATTGAAAGGCCTGATTGTCTCTAGTTGCCTCATAAAAGGGCCTTGCAAGCTCCACGAACCCCGGTATCCATAAGCGGCAGAAGCCAGCCGATCCCAGGAACTCTCTAACCTTTCGAGGAGAATCTGGTATGGTTATTTTAAGAACTGTCTCTTTTCTAGCATCTGACAGCCATCTTTGTCCCTTTTTAAGCATATACCCCAGGTAGCTTACCTCAGGTTTGCAGATTTGGGCCTTTCTGGCAGATGCCCAGTATCCCAGTTCCCCTATGACTGTTAAGAGTTTCCTGGTTCCATCTAGGCAGTCTTCTCGCATTTCAGCTGCTATAAGGAGGTCATCTACATATTGTAACAGAGTCAACTGGGGGTTTTGGAGGTGGAACTCACCCAGGTCTTCGTGTAGGCCCTCGTCAAAGATGGTGGGAGAATTTTTGAACCCCTGAGGTAATCGAGTCCAGGTCAACTGTCCATTGAGGCCCTGTTCAGGGTCACTCCATTCAAATGTAAAAATATGTTGGCTTTTGGGTGCCAGCAGAAGGCTAAAGAAGGCATCCTTGAGATCCAAGACCATGTACCATTGATGGCTCAGGAGGAGTGAGCTCAGAAGGGTGTATGGATTAGGCACCATAGGGTGGATATCTACGACCCTTTTGTTTACCTCATGGAGGTCCTGTACTGGTCGATAGTCACCTGAGTGGGGTTTCTGCACTGGCAACAAGGGGGTGTTCCAGGCCGATTGACAGGGCCTTAGAATACCCTGAGCAAGCAACCTCCTGATGTGTGGAGTTATTCCTTTGCGGGCCTCTAGGGTCATGGGATATTGGTGAACTCGTGCAGGGTCTGCTCCTGACTTTATCTCCATGAACACAGGTGTCCTGTGTGCCACCAGCCCCATGCCCCCAGTCTCAGCCCATGCTCACGGGAACATGGCAAGCCATTGTTCCACATCAGGATCAGAAGGGAACTGTCTCTGGTGTAACAGATACTCGTCCTCAAGGCTCATAGTTAACACTTGGATAGGCTTTCCCTCTTGATTAAGGACCTCTGAGCCCCCGGGCTGAAAATAGATTTGGGCTCCTAGTTTAGTGAGCAAGTCTCTCCCTAGTAAAGGGTATGGGCAGTCTGGTATAATCATAAATGAGTGGGTTACCCAGCCCACTCCCAAGTCTACCATTCTTCGGGTAGTCCATGAATATTTTTTCATGCCTGTGGCTCCTTGGACCCAGGAGGTTTTGTTAGATACGTGGCCATGTGGTTTAAGCAGGACTGAATGTTGAGTGCCAGTATCTACCAGGAACTCAATGGGCTCCCCCTCCACTTTAAGGGTTACCCTGGGCTCGGGGAGGGGCACCAAGCCCCATCCCCCCAATCACTTAGTTTGTTCTTGGCCAGGACGGGGGCCTTTGAGCTGCCTCCCTGCTGTCTTTTGGGGCACTCCTTAGCCCAGTGGCCTTCCCCTTTGCAGTAAGCACATTGATTTTTCTCCAACTGGGGGCATTCCCTGCATTTCCCCTTACCTTCTCCTTCTGCTGCAATTTTTTTCAGGTGACGTTCATGTTCCCTCGTCTCTCCTGCTGTGGCGGCCAGAAGGATCCGAGCCAGGTTTCGGGTCTGGCGACTGTCAGTTCTCACCTGTCTTTCCTCTGTGGTTTCCCAGTTGTTATACACTCTCTCTGCCACTGCCACTAAAGCCTGAATACTCTTTGCCCCTAATCTGTCTACTTTCTGTAACTTTCTCTTAATATCTAGTGCCGCCTGGTTGACAAAATGTATTATTACAGCTGCCTTTGTCTCATTTGCTTCTGGGTCCACAGGAGTATATCTACAGAATGCTTCCTGAATTCTTTCTAGGAAGGCAGTGGGGCTTTCATTTGGCCCCTGTTGTACATCCCCTATCTTAGCCAAATTGGTGGGCTTCCAAGCCGCTGATTTGAGACCTCCCAATAGAGCCTGGCGATAGACCCAGAGCCTCTCCTTACCTTCTGCTGTGTTGAAGTCCCAATTGGGCTGGGACAAAGGAAAAGAAACATTGATAGTGTCAACATTAGTGGTGGGTTGACCATTGTCACCAGGAACCAATTTCCTGGCTTTATTTTGGATTCTCTCTCACTCCTCTGTGGTAAACAGGATCTGGAGGAGTTGCTGACAATCATCCCAAGTGGGCTGATGAGTAAACTAAACAGTTTCTAATAGGTTAATCAAATCCCTAGAGTTATCAGAGAATTTGGCATGCTGAGTACACCAGTTATAAAGGTCACTGGTGGTGAAGGGCCAGTAATGATGAGGCTGGTTACCATGCTCATCAGGGGGCCCTATCTCTCTCAGCAGGAAAATGGTAGAGTCCGCCGGCCCTGCCGACAAGACGGCACACCAGTGGCGAGTGTTCTGGGCTGGGCCATCCCCGCTGCTGGCACCCGGTGCCGGACCCTCCTCCCCTGCTCTGGCTGGGGCCGGGACCTCTCTCCCTGCCTGTTGTTGTGGGGGAGTAAAGACAGAGTTGTAAGGAGGGGGGAAAGAAGATCTTCCTCAGTTCCTCCTTGGAGGACCGGGTAAAGCGGTGCAGTTTCGGTCCGCCTTTTTCCATCGTGCTCTCTGGGAGTCTTCTCACAGGCTGTCAGGATTACCTCCAGCTGCTGTTTCTGTGGAGGCAGAAAGGGCTTGATCCATGGGGGTGGGTTACAGATTAGACTCTCCCAAGTGACAATGTAGGGGACCTGATCAGGATGTCCGGTGTAGGGATGGAAAACAGCTCCACGGACCCTCCGTGTGATCTGCAAATCAAAAGTTCCCTCGGGGGACCATCCCTTCTCAAAGGAAGGCCACTCTGAGCTACACAGAGTGACAAGTCTAGACTTTTTTATTTCTAAATTTAGACTATGAGCACACTCCCTAACCTCTCTAAAGTGGTCTGTCATGAGGGATGGGGGGTGGTTGCAGTCTGTCCCATCGTCTCAGTCCAAGTCACCACAATAAACAGACAAACAAACACAACAACAGAACAAAAAGCAAGACAAAACCGTCCTCCGCCCGATTGGAGGCAACACCAAAAATGGGACGACAGCCTCATGCCGTACCACAGGAGCGACCCGCACTGTCCCCCTAGGAGTCTCACAGACTTGTACTCATGGGGCACTTCTGTCCTCTCCAGACAGATCCAGAAAGTCTTCCAGGAATCCCAGGTTGGCAGCCCTCGCAGCGCGTCCACCTAGACCGTTTGCCGACCTATTCAGAATTGGGCCCCCCAGATTGCAGACAAACAAGGAGACACCAGACACTCACCAGTCAGCGTCAACCCTCCGGTATGGAAATCCTGGGGTCTTGGGGATCCCGGACAAGCCCCCAAATGTTGTGCCCAGATCACGAGGTCCTCAAAGACCACCAAGGAGCTGATTCCAATGCGAACACATGAGGGTCATTTATTCAAGCTCGAGCAGGGACTCTCATCTGACACCAACACAGCGGGTCAGGGTTGAGAGCCTCGACTCTAAAACACCAGGGGTTTTTATAGAGGTTACAGCAAGGCACGGGGTTTCAAAAAGGCACGGGGTTTCAAATCACATGCAAATCACACGATTGGCTAGCATTTAGCAAGTCTTGAAAGTTTAAACCTAATTGGTTGGGCCTTGGGTGCTGAACTGCAAATGGCTGCTCAAGTCATCAAAAAGAACTTCTGGGATACTGGGGTATTGGGGTAACTACTGATTAGCTGTTGCAGGCCATCCAGAAGAGCATCTGGGACATTGAGGCAGCTACTGATTAGCTGTTGCTAGGCTAGTTGCTAGGGGACTGCTGAACATTATCACAGGCAGGTGGCCAAAGTGCATCTTGTGGTTTTTCTTGGAACTAGAATTTATGTCCAGGCCACCTTACTCTAAAATGGGGCCAAATTTTAAAATGGAGTCACTCAGGTCTCACAAGGGTAAGACAAGGTATCATTACATGAAGAAAATAGCACATTTTACCATTATTTAAAACATTTTGCTTTTTATGTATCTTGTTATAATTTTGGCAAACCATTTCAAAGTAAGTCTGGGATATCACTTCATTTTATTCCTACAAATCAGAGTATATCTCTCTAAAAATATGAAAATATTCTTCTGTAACCACATTTTTTATTACCAAGACTAATAAGATCATTCTTTGGCACTGTCTAGCATATTTTCTAAATTCAAATTCCCTTATTAATCTTTTTTATTGACAAATTTGCTTAAATTAAGGTTAAGCAAGTCTCAGGCATTACATTTGCTTCACCAAGCACATTCTGATGTTGTCTCACTAGGAGATAATTCAACTTTAAGACCTCCTAATGAAGAACAAGTGTGGAGTGTCTATACTTAAGGTGAAAACTAATAGCTCATGTTTGAGATTTTGCCTGCAGATATGATTTCTTTGCATCAGAGTATTTGGCCCACCAAAAGTATTTTTAGGTTTACATTAGTTTTGCTAACTTTTTTTTTTTTTTGCTAAATTTTAAAAATCAATAAATTTCACCTAAAACCCAAGGTTGAATTTCCTCTAGCAAAAGATCACTGGCAAACAATAAGCAATGGGCCTTAATTTTCATGTGGCGAGACCCTGCCAGCCTCCACCTATGGAGTCCTAGAGGTGACAGGTGACACTCACATTCTCCTGTTAACTACAGGCCACAATATGCTGTTGCTTCTTCTTTCTAAATTATGTCATTTATTTATATACTCATCTGCCTGAAGTCTACAGCTCATAAACTGCCATAGGGCTGTGATGATAAATGTGTCCCCAAATATTTCCAAAGAGTTTTGTTCTTAAATGTTAGTCATGTTTTCAAATACTAATTGTAAAGAAAATGCAAGCACAGGTGTGCATGAAGATAAGTAAATTCCCAGTGTTGTTGTCCAGGAGATTCAGACTTTAGGATTCTCATGAAGGAAACTGTCAAATCACCATCTGCCCCCTTCCCAGAAAATGTGACCTTTAGCCTAATTTCTTCACTCCCCTTAACAGCTATGCAACACCTTGAGGCACAAGAAAAGGACCTTTGTTATTAAGATAACCCAAATACTGCAAATTTAGGTTCTCAACAAATGACCCCTTGGTATTTATCATTTAAAATAAGTTTAACCACTGGTATGGCCACACAAATCTGTAATCCCACACACAATTTGGGAGCCTGAGGCAGGAGGATAGTCATAAATTCAAGGCCAGCCTGGGCTACTTAGTAAGTTCAAGGCCAGCCTGAACTACATAGGGAGACCAGGTCTTGTGGGACTGTGTGATTCAAAAGTTAATTACTCCCCTAGGTTCTGTTGTCAATTTGATGGTTGGAGTGTGTTTGCCTCAGGACAATGGACAATCAGTAATAGGGCGAGATTACTCAGCCATCTGTTTTCCCTAAATCCAAATGTCCCAGGGCCCAGTATCTATAGGACAATCTGTAAACAGGGTGGTCATAACTGTCAGTCAGGATGTCTGCTGACCATCAGCATGTGACAGTGAGCCACTAACCTTTGTTCTTTTTTTCTGTGAATCCACATGTTAACCCCCCCCTTAACCCCCTATAAAACAACCTCAGACTCTGAGCCAGGTGCCTCTCCAAGCTATTTTGCTTTGGGAGTGCCATCTGGCCAGACTAATAAAGGTCTGTTTCCCAACTTGGCTGGTGTGTTCCTTCCCGGGTGGTCTTCGCTGTAGCCAGCTCCTTGGAGCGTTTGGTAAGGCTCTTGGTCTTATGTTCTGAAGGCACTGCTGGGATTCCTGGGTGTGCTCCACTTCAGCTCCTTGGAGCATTTGGTAAGGCCCTTGGCCTTGCATTCTGGAGGCATCACTGGGATCCCTGGGTGTGCTTCACTATAGTCAGCTCCTCGGAGCATTTGGGTAAGGCCCTTGGTCTTACAGTCTCAAATTAAATAAGAAAGAAAAAGAAAAGGAAGGGGAGGAGAGGGAAGGGAAGAAAGCTCTGAAACACCCTTTACATCCCAGTATTATCTCACAAGCAATATACAGAAGTAGAGTTCCAGCTACAGCTGACATGCACTTTTCCTCATCATTAATTTTCCTTGGAGGATTATAAAGCATAGAACTAAAAGCTGAGATCAAAAAATTAAAGGACAAATAAATCTCTAGGTATGAAAAAATTAATGCTTCCAGTTTTAGCTCTTAAAAGTTATAAGATTTTCCTGCAATCAAAGAGCATTGAGTTTGTTCTTTGAATTTCAAGTTCTCTACCTGGGAACACTGGTCCCCACAAATATAAATGTTTCCTCCTCATTTATCCTTTTTTAAAGTAAAATTTTGTTGGGGGGAAAAAAGTACGCTAAAAAAAAATCATACTGTGACCCTCTGCTTTGAGGAAATGACCTTGAAACTCAGGGTTTCAAAATCCCTGTGTAACAAGAATGAATGCTCCACAGTATTTCTTGAGTTCACTAAAGATATCTTTCTGGAATGTCAAGGACTCTGCATGTGCTTGCTTGCACTAATTTATTATTACATTGTGCAAATGTCAAGACTTTTATTTGTTCAGACAAAAAGGGTGGAAAGATGTGACTCGAGAAAGAAGGAAATATAGAGTTTTGAAGTTTGTTTTTTGGATGTTTTGACAAAGAATAAGTTATATGAGCCATCCTTGACCTAAGTGCTTTGTAATTTATACTGTTCTAGTCTTGCTTATGTTTCCTCTCCCATTAGAGATGACACTGCAGTAGAAACAAACTCTGTTGATCAAATCTCCCAAGCTGAAATACTTTAAAAAAGATCAAATCAAGAACTTCCACTCAATTATATAAGGAAAAAAGAAACAAGCAGAAAAATATAAAGAACCTTAGCCCAAATTATTTAAAAGCTTCCAGTATCAAAAGAGTGAATTTCAAGACATGGAGCACTTACATAAGCACAGAGCAATTAAATCATGTCCACAAAGGGCAGATTGGTGTAATGTACTCAGAAAAAAAGATCACATGTGGAATATATACAGAAAATGCATGCTTCTGTTTCTCTTCAATATCTGTAAACAATAAAGCTTTTGCTATCTACATGACATTTTGTATCAGACAGATTATTGTGTTCAGAGAACATAGTAAGATGGTTAAAATAATTTCCTGCTCTCAAAAAACTCATTTCATAGACTGATTCTTATCATATCCTCATTGTAATCAGCCTCTATAGAATTGAATAGCATCCTGGTGGTGATTGAGAAGTACAGAGAGGCTGAGATTTAGTCTCATCTAAGACAGAAGAGCTAGGCCAGGCCAGGCACAAAGCTTCTGCAGAAAGACTTGTCAAGTGGAAGGAAGGGGGTGCACAAGACATCTCCAACACTGGCACTAAAGATTAGCTAATCACCAAAGGTTAGCAGAGGCTAAAAACCCAAACGTCAGTGGTCAAAATTTACATGGGGCAAAGTAAGGAAAACTGAAAATAGTTCTGCTTTTTAAGAAATGTTGAGACTTCCTCGACAATTTGTGAGCTCTTTGACAAAACTTCTGGCCTTGGTTGAAAACATCCAGTAATGGCAAGTAGGTGCTGAAGAAATTCAATGTTTAGATGGATTTTATAAAAATATATTGATTTACTTTTTAATACTAATGCTGGCACCTGTTTATTATTGCCTTCTAGGACATCTTGTTTTAACAAATTCTCCTTAATTAAATTCTATTTAACTTTTTAGGTTTCCCACTCATCTGTTCAATGATATTTAGAATCATTTTGTCATAATTGCAAAAATACAATTGAAGTTTTGCTTGAACAGCATTCCACTTACCAATTAATTAAAAAGAAATAAATATATTCACAAAAGTCTCTCATTCAGATCTTATTTTATGTCTCTTTTTGACATATTTTACAATTCTTATGAAGTTGTATCTATGCATTTGTATTTCATATTATGCTTAAAATAAGGTAAATCTCATTTTGCCTTCTTATTGATTTTAGAAGATTTACATGAAAATTAATTTTTATAAATTTGCTTTATATGTAACTAGTATACTGATGTCTGTATTAATTCTATGAGATTTTCAGCAGAGTCTCCTGAGTTTTTAAGACAGACTATTTTACTGTGTATAGATAATGAAAATTCCCTTTTCTTTAATAGTTATACCTATTATTACAGTCCCAAGTGATTAAAGCTTTCCTGGTCTATGGTCTTTCTATCTGGACTATTTCTCACTCCTTTGTTTCTCTTCACCTGCTGTCCTTGAACCAGATGAACTTTAAGACTGTTCTAGACTTACTGTTGGAGACCCTTCATTTTCATGGTGAATATTTTCTGAGGTTTTTAGCCCAGTCCTTATTGCTCACCTATATAATAGATTATATTTCCAAAACTATTAGTTACAATATCAAAATGCTAAGAAACCATCTTTGTTATATTTGTTGTTGACAGCATCAGTTCTTTTCTTCCCTCAGACTGGAAATACTGCTATAATCTTCAACTCCTCATTCTTCTTCATCTATTTTGTTAGATCTCATGTAAGGCCTGTCTTTTATTCACTGTGTGGCTTTCAGAGTACTGACTTCCTTTATCCTGCCAAGGTTACCAGCCTAGTGAAGCTATCACTTTTAGAGCCTGAGTTTTTTCCCCCTTCTTAAAAACAACACTTTTAGCTTGCTGCTTTCCTGCCCAAGATATCCTGTCCCTACCTATGAAGCTTTCTGCATCCTGTAAAAATATGCAACTAACATCTGTCTCACAAAGTGATATGAGATGAAATGAAGCAACTTGCAACAAATATTGTCTTTAAAACAGCTAAAACAGTTCACCCTTCTTTTCAATCACATTCCAGTTTCCAAGGCTTTGCTTACTTAATCTTTCCTTAATAGTCACTGGTACCCACTGCTAAGGTACTCTTTCCCTTTCTATTACACAAATAATACACCCATTATTTTTCAAAGCAATTTCCTCCTTGAAATGTTCAAAGTTACTCTAGCCCACATGGACTTTGATTAATCTCTCATTAAACCACAAGATGAATACTCCCTTGTCCATGGGGGATGCACTCTAAGACACATAGTGGAAGTCCAATACCATAGAGAGTACCAGACTCTGTATATACTATTTCTTTTCCAAGATATGTATACCTGTAATAAAGTTTAATTTATGAATAAGGCATGGTAAGAGATTAACAACAGTAATTAATAAAACAGTACAAATATAACAATATACTGCCATAAAATTTACATGAATAGTGTGTCTATTTCAAAACATCTTACTGTGCCCATTCTTTCTCATCTTTTGATGGTATAAGTTGACATAATGTCTTTGTGAGAAGAAATGATGTACATCAGGTAGGTGTTATAAAGTAGGATTAAGCTACTATGTAATGGTTACTCAAACACAAGAAATGCGTTATTACTGAGAGAGTAGAGTCATATGGTCTGATAACTCAGAGACCTAAGTGGCTAATAGGCAAGTAGAGAATATAGCATGGATGTGCTGAACAAATGGATGATTTATGCTCCTGACAGGACAGAATGAGCTAATGCAAGATTTCACTATGACGCTACTCAGAAAACTGCCTATTCATTTCAGATGCTCACTTTTGGATGGGGTCTTTAAATTGAGGGGGAGGGGTCTGATTTTTTTAGTTCTTCATGTATTTTAGATGTTAGTTTTTGTCAGAGGAATAGATGGCAAAAATTATTCTCACTCTGTGGGTTGCCTCTTCACTCTGGTGGCAATTTCATTAGCTGTGCAAAAGCTTTTAATATGATGATATTGCAGTTGTTGATTCTTTGTAATATTTCATGCAATCGGGATTTTGTTTCTAAAAACTTTGCATTTAGATGTATGTCTTCAAGAGTTCTACCTATTTCATCTTCTAGCATATTTAGTGTTTTTGTTTTAATATTTAGATCTTTGATCCATTTTGATTTTAGTTTAGCATATGATGGGAGACATGGGTCTAGTTTTAATCTTCAGCATGTAGAAAGCCAGGTTTTCCAGAACCATTTATTAAAGAGGCTATCTTTCTTCTGGTGAAGGTGTTTGGGCCCTTCTCAAAGATGAGATGGCTGAGTGGGTTTAGAGTTATTTCTGGATCTTCTAATCTATTCCATTGATCCTCAGGTCCAGTTTTTGTTTTTGTTTTTTGCAAGGATCATGCTGTTTTTATCACTGTAGCTTTGTAGCATAATTTCAGTCAGGAAATGTGATGCCCCCTGCCTTGCTTTTGATATTCTAGGTCTCTTCTGGTTCCAAGTGAATTTTAGGATTGTTTTTTCTGATTCTATGAGGTATGCTATTGGTATTTGATCAGGATTGCATTGTCTGTATAACAATTTTGGGCGTACAGCTATTTTCACTATATTGGCTCTTCCTAACCAAAACCAAGAAATATCTTTCCATTTTCTGAGATCTTCTTTGATCTTCTCTTTCAGAGCACTGTAGTTTCCAATGTAAAGGTCTTTTATTTCCTTTATGTAATTGATTCCTTTGTATTTCATTTTCATTCATTATTTGATTTCTTGATTCTTTCTAGAGTTTTCTTAGTCCCTATTGCATTATTTTCTGCTCTGATCTTTATAATTTCTTCCCTCATACTAGTTTTGGGTTTGACTTGTTCTTTTTCTAGAAACTTAAGGTTCAACATTAGGTTGTTTATTTGAGCTTGCTCTGTTTTCCTGATGTGGGAATTCACTGCTTTAAATTTCCCTAGTAATATTACCTTCATTGTATCCCATAAACACCAGTATGTTGTATTGCCATTATTATTTAATTATAGAAACTGTCTGATTTCTTTTTTAATTTCATCTGTGACTCATTGGTTCTTCAAGAGGCTATTTAATTTCCATATGTTTATGTAGTTTTGTGGTTTCTTTTGCCATTGATTTCCAATTTCATTGCTCTATGGTCTGATAATATGCATGAGATGATTTCAATTCCTGTGCATTTACTTAAGCATATTCTATGAGCTAGTATGTGGTCTATTTTGGAGAATGTGCCATCCATAACTGAGAAGAATGTGTATTCTGATGTTGTGGGGTAGAACACTGTAGATACCTACTGAGCCCATTTGTTTGCAAGTTTGGTTCAGTTCTTGTATTTCTGTTTTTTGTCTAGTTGATCTATTTGTGACAGTGGGGTATTGAAAACCCCCATTACAATTGGATTAGTGCTTATTTGACTTTTCATAATATTTGTCTGTATAGTTGAGTACACCAGTATTTGATGCTTATATATTTATGATTATTATTTTTTCCTCATGGAGTTTTCCCTCAACAATTACATAGTGACCTTCTTTGTCTCTCTTGATCAATCTTGGTTTGAAGTTCACTTTGCCTATAATTAAAATAGCTATCCCTGCTTTTTTTCCTGGATCCTATTGCATGAAGTATTGTTTTCTGTCCTTTGACTTTGAGTCTATAAATTTCTTTTTGAGTTAAATGTCTTTCTTTAATGCAGCATGTTGTTGGATCTTGTTTCTTTTTTTTTTTTTTTTTTTTTTTGGTACTGGGGACCAAACTCATGTCCTCGCACTTGTGCAGCAGGTGGCGAAACCACTGAGCTGAATCCCTGGCTGGATCTTGTTTCTTGATCCATTCTGCCAGTCTGATTCTTTTGATTGGTGAATTGAAACTATTTACATTGATGGTTATAACTGATATGTATTGACTTATCCTCATTATATTATTTTTCTGTTGTTGGACCCTGTCTTTCCCCTTTTGTTTAATTGCTTGCCTTCCATGGTAGATTCTTTCTGTTGGTGTTCATGGTATTATAGTTTTTCTTATCTCTTTCTAGAATATCCTTCAGAATATTTTGGAGTGCTGTTTTGGTGGTCATGAATTTCTTCAGCTGTTCTTTGTCATAGAAGTATGTTACTTCTCCATTAATTTTAAGAGATAGTTTTGTGGGGTATATCAATCTGGGTTGGAGATTGTTTTCTTTTAGGATTGAAATACTTCAGCCCAAGCTCTCTTTGACTTCACTCCAACCTCTGCAGAAGCAAGTCTACTGTGATTCTGATGAGCTTTCTTTATTGGTGATTTCTTTTCTCTAGCTTCTTTTAATGTCCTGTTCTTGTGTTGAATTTCTGGAATCTTGACTCATATGCCTTGGTGTAGTTTTAAATTGGTCATGGCTAACTGGAGTTCTATATACCTGACTTATCTATATGTCAAATTCTTTTTCCATGCTTGAGAAATTTTCTGCCAATACTTATGTGAACAGGTTTTTTACCCATTCACACTGTCTCCTGCTTTTTCACTGACTCTAAGCAATCTTATGTTGTTCTTCTTTGCATCATCTTGCAGCTATTCAATTGATTTTTCATAATTGCTTGCTATTTTTAAGGAATCTTTCTTTTTGTGATCTCTAACTGGAATTCTTTCTTCTAGATCTGATATTCTGCCCTTACACTGGTTCACTGTGTATACTTTCAATAGAATTTTTAATCTCCTGGATATCTGTTTGAATCTATTTCATGGATTCCATTTCTTTCCTTTGTTGGGCATTTATGATTTCCAATATTTTACTGAGCATGCCTTTTATTATGATTACCATGTCTTTTTTTATCTGAAAGATTATTTCTGATCTCATTTTCTCTTTTTTCTTCATTTCCTAATATCTATTATGCATTTTGGTCCTCTTTTACACTTTCAGATAAACAATGCAATATTTACACAGTGTGTCAGATTTATTTCACTTAAGAGTATGGCCTCAAGATGCATCCATTTAGCTAGAAATGTCTCAAGTTTATCTTTCTTTATGGCAGAGTAGTACTTCATTGTATTAAAAAACTACATCTTCTTGTCCATTCATCAGTTGATAGCATTTGTACTGTTTCCAAGATTTAGCTATTACAAACTGTGCTGATATAAACACGGGTATGCATATATTGCTGTGTTATGATGCTTTTAATTCTTTCAGGAAGATACCAAGAAGGGAAATAGTTTGGTCAAACGGAACTGCTAGTTTTAGTTTTTTGAGAAATTTCCACACTGATTTCCACAGCAGTTGCACCAGTCCACACTCCCACCAACAGTGGAGAAGGGTTCCTTTTTCCCCACAGTCCTGCCAGCATTGTTACTGGTTGATTTCTTGATAACAGCCATTCTTTCTGGAGTAAGATGGAATTTCAGCATTGTTTTAATTTGCATCTCATGAATGACCAGTGATGTTGAACATTTTTTCCCATGTTTATTTGCCATTTGTATTTCTTCATCTGAGAAGTGTCTGTTCACTTCAGATGCCCATTTTTAGATTGGGTCTTTTAATTTGAGGGAGTCTGATTTTTTTTTCAGTTCTTTATATGTTCTAGAGAATAGTCCTAGCCAGGTGTGGTGATGTTTTCCTATAATCTCAGCACTCAGGAGGCTGAGGTAGAGGGGATGCTTTGAGTTCCAGGCCAGCCTGGGGTATTTAGCAAGACCTTGTCTTAAAAAAAGGGGGGGGGTAGTTCTTTGTCTGAGGAACAGCTGGTAAAAATTTTTTCCACAATGTGTGTTGTCTCTTCACTCTGATGGTGGTTCCTCTTGCTGTGCAAAAGCTTTTTATGAGATCTCAGTTTTTGATTCCTTTTGATAGTTCCTGTGCAATTGGAGTTTTGTTTACAAAGTTGTTGCCTACACCAATGTCTTCAAGAGTTCCACCTAATCTATCTGCCAGCAGATTAAGTGTTTCTGTTTTAATATTTAGACATTTGATCCATTTCAATTTTACTTTAGTCCAGGTGAAAAAGGTAGATCTAGTTTTAATCCTTAGCAAGTTGAAACACAGTTTTTCCAGTACCATTCATTAAAAAGACTGTCTTTCTTCCAGTGAAGGTATTTGGCTCCTTTGTCAAAGATAAGGTGGCTGAGCATATCTGGAGTTGTTTCTGTGATTTCTAATCTGTTCCACTGATCTTCAGGTCTGTTTTTTGCCAGTACTATGCTGTTTTTATCACAGTAGCTTTGTAGTATAGTTTCAAGTTGGGATTGTGCTGCCCTCTGCCTTGCCTTTGTTGCCCAGAATTGCCTTTGCTATTCTAGGTCTCTTCTAGTTCCACATGAATTTTAGGATTGTTTTCTCTAAGCCTGTGAGTTATGCTGTTGGAATTTTGATTGAGATTGCATTAAATCTGCATAACAGTTTTGGAAGTATGGCCATTTTCATGATATTAGTTCTTCCCACCTAAGAACAAGGGATATCTTTCCATTTTCTCATATCCTCTTTGGTCTCTTTTTCCAGAGTACTGTAGTTTTCAATCTAGAAGTCTTTTACTTCCTTTGTTAGATTGATTCCTAAGCGTTTCATTTTTGCTGTTTTAAAAGGTGTGGTTCCCCTAATTTCTCTCTCAGTGAGTTTGTTATTTGTGTACAGGAAGGTTATTGATTTTTGAGTGTTGACTTTGTATCCAGCTATGCTATTGAATTTGGTTACTAAGTCTTTTGGTGGAGCTTTTGGGGCTTCTATGTAGAGTATCATGTCATCTGCAAATAATGATAATTTAAGTTCTTCCTTTCCTATCCTTATTCCTTTTATTTCTTTCTCTTGTCTAATTGCTCTGGCTAGTGTTTCCAGAACTATATTGAACAAAAGTGGTGACAGTGGACATCCTTGTCTTGTTCCTGATTTTTAGAGTGAAAGCTTTCAGTTTTTGTCCATTTAGTATGATGTTGGCTGTTGGTTGTCATACATAGCTTTTATCTGATTGAGATAAAGACCATCTATTCCAATTTTCTGTAGGGTTTTTGTCACGAATGGGTGCTGGACTTTGTCAAATGCTTTTTCTGTGTCTATTGAGATGATCATGTCGTTTTTGTCCTTGGCTCTGTTAAATAGTGTATTACATTTATTGATTTGCATATGTTGAACCATTCCTGCATCCCTGGGATGAAGCCAATGGGTCATGGTGTATGACCTTCTTGATGTTTTGCTGCATTCTGTTTGCCAGTATCTTGAGTATTTTTCCTTCTATTTTCATTAGGGAGATAGGCCTGTAGTTCTCTCTTTTTTTGGTTGGATCCTTCTCTGGTTTTGGAATCAAGGTGATGCTTGCTTCCAGGAGTAAGATTTTTGACATTGAGACTCCAATCTAAGTGAGTCACAATCCAGGATCTATGTAACAAAATCCTTCCGATTATCTCACTGGGGCCTCCAAAATGATATAGGAATGATATGAGACTGTCAAATAATATAAGGGAAATATTATAACTCCCAAGTGGTTAGATGTCTGTTACACTGAGTTCATGTTCTCTAAAATAGAAGAATGAATTCTAGGAACAATGGAGGTTAAGAGTAGGAAATATTTATTGATGGAAAAATAACACCTGTCTAAGAGAGACAGAAGGGGACCTGGAAAGTGGGTTACCATAGACCCCACTTACAGGGGAGGCTTTTTAGAGCCCTGATCTCATTTTCTATGTAGCTTCATTTGTCTCTTTTTAAAAAAAAATTCTGTTGCTATTATTTTAGAAAATTCAGGTGGGTGGCTTCTGATTTCCTCTATCTCATTGTCCCCTGGACTTCTACTGGGTGGGCTGGAGATCTGGTATTGGACTTTGTTTCTGCATTTTGTCATTTTCCATTTTTTAAATTTTAATTTGTTTTCAATTTTGATGTTTGTAAATTGCTTATGGTAGGTAGCTTTATCACTAGTATTGAGGCTTCTCTAGGAAATGACTATTCCTCAGAAATGTCTTCTAGGTGTAGCTGGCTCTTGGACTTTGAGTCTCTCCCAAGAGTCTATCTTCCTGGGACAGAGATTTAGCTCAGTAATTCTGCTGCCTGCCTCCCAAGCACAAGGTCCCAAGTTCAATCCCTGCTACCAAAAAAAAAAAAAATTCTATCTTCCTGATTAATTAAGGATGAGAAGTTGCTATCTATTTGTGCAGTAATCAGTTCTTTGGTACTGGAAAATGGTAATTATTATGATCCCAGACAATCACAGTGTTGTCATACAAGGGAGAACAATGAATTACAACAGGTATGACACCCTGGTTAAAGTACAATTAGCAATAGCAATAGCATCAAGACATTTCTCAGATGAAGAAGTACAAAGGGCATATAAATATATGGCAAAATGTTCACTATCACTGGTCATCTGATGTATACAAGTTGAAACAATGCTGAGATTCCATCTCACTCTAGAAGGAATGGCTATTATCAAGAAATCTACCACAATAACAAATGCTGGTGGGGCTATGGGTGAAAAGGAAACCTACTCCACTGTTGGTGGGAGTGTAGACTGATGCAACCATTGTGGAAATCAGGGTGGAAATCCCTCAAGAAAACTAAAACTAGAGGCTCCATTTGACCCAGCTATTCTCCTTATTGGTATGTTCCCAAAAGAATTAAAAGCATTGCACCGGGGATTTAGCTCAGTGGTTTAGCTGCCTGCTGCACAAACTCAAGGACCCAAGTTTGATCCCCGGTACCAAAAAAAACCAATCAAACAAACAAAAACATTAAAAAGAAAAATAAGAACCAAGATACATCATGTACAGGTACAAACACCCAATGATAAATGTAAATGAATTGTATACCTAAAATGTACTAATAAAAGAACAACAACAACAAAAAGAATTAAAAGCATCATACCACAGTGATATATGTACACCCATGTTTATAACAGCACAGTTTGTAACAGCTAAATTTTAGAAACAGCCCAAATGCCCATCAACTGATGAATGGATAAAGATGGTATGGTTTTCTTTTATACAAGGAGTGCTACTCAACCACAAAGAAGGATAAAGATGAGACATTTCTAACTAAATGGCTGCACCTTGAGACCACACTCTTAAATGAAATAAATTGGACACAAATGTATAGATATCACATTTTTCCTATGGTGGGAGAAATCAAAAGTGTAAATAAGGACCAAAATGTATAATAGATCTTGTGAAATAGGAAGAAAGTGTTCAAATGGGAAGAAGAACTAGGGAAGGGTGAGAGGGAAATAAAGGAAGGAAAAGAAAAAAAGAGAAAGAAGAGAAAACTGAAACAAACCTCTTACTAATAAGGAGGGTAAGAGGGTTTAAAGTGAGGGAGAAATGAGAAAAAAAGAATTACAGTATATTATGTACATACACAAATTCTCTATGATGAATGTGATCATTATGTATATCTAAGATGTATCAACAAAAGTAATTTAAAAAAGAAAAGTGCACAATTTAAAATTTATGAATAATTTCTTTCTGAAATTTTCCATTTAACATTTTAAAATTGTGGTTACCTACACATAAATTTAAAAAAAGTGAAGCTACAGGTATCGGGGAGTAGGGAGGGCCTATGACATGCTATTTTTCATTGAGTGTTTCATGTACATTCATTTTTTCCTTGGCAGTTTCAAAAATGGTAGTTTCTCAATAGGTTATATTTACAAGCAATAATGCTATAAAGTTATTATGGAAGATCATTCTTTATGCTCCATCCATATTCTTTTATCCCTTATAGCACCTAACACATTGTAACAATAAGTTATGGGCTTATCTCTTGATTTTATTCATTCATCCTTGGTGTGGAAAGTTGCATAGTGTTGAATAGTGAAAATTTAAGTGTTGCATCAAACTTCTCAACTTTTTTCATAGTTTTTTTCATAATAGTAAGCAAATAATTTTTGATTATTTAGTACAATGCTCTGAATATGATAAATGTGTGTACCTGCATCTCTTCTCAGCTATAAATTTATGAAGCACTGTATTATCACTTCCATTTAATAAGAAAATTAAGCATCAGAGGAGGAAAATAATGGTTCAAGTTCACACCACTAGTTTACAAGAGAGCTGGAACTTCCACCAGTCTCTTAAATTCTCAGTCTTAATCACTCTCCCCATTGTGCTTACTATGAGTGTGTGACAGTAACACCAAAGTTTATTTCAAAGCAATATTTTAATAGAACATAATAGCCATTAAAACATAGATATAAAATGAATTTTCCATGAAGCCTGCTCAGATGTAAAAATTTTGAAACACAGAAGAAATTGTATTATCTATGGGTAGAGTAGAAAGAATATGTAGTGTAAGCTGCTTGATTAATTAATAAAGGTTATTTCATATTTAGCAGATGCATTTATCTCCTGCCCAGAGGAATTTGACAAATAGTAATTACTTTAATGAAGGTAAAAATCTCCTATTCCACTCTTTTGACAAGGTTGAAGGCACTTCCCTCTTTACTGGGTTCCTTCTCTTTATTCACTCATTACATGATACCTTACATAAGAATTCCATTTAATCTTCTTAATATAAATGTGCTCATTTCTCTTGTTCTGTGCAACAGAAAATTAATTTCTTAACAGAGGAGACTCCCCTTGATTCTTCTTTCAAAATTCCAAAGCCAACAAAAAAGGAGCCAACTCAGCTTCTTACTTGGGAATCACAAATATCTCTGATGCTCTTCCTAGGGGAGGAACTATAGGGGAAGACAGCATTTTTTCCCTTAACTCATGAGTTCTTATCTGAAACAAATCATTGTCATAAAAGAAAGATTAATAAGAGAAAAACAAATAAAAATTATTAAGATATGTATTTCATATACACATGGGAGACACTCAAGGAATGAGCAATTCTCAGAGAGGTGGCTTTGAATTCTTGCTTATATAACATCAACAAAGAGTAAGTTTTTAGAGATGTGACAAAATGAAGGGAAGCAACTTGGGGTTGCTCAGGGCAGAAACTTGCGCCAAGCTAACTAATTGGCAGATAAAGGTTAGTCAATAAACCTTGTTAGTGTAGATTCCTCTGGTGATATCTGCGGATGAGAAGGGCCTACAGTTCCCTGCAGTGGTTAATTCTCCCTGGTGATTGACAAAAGGCAGGATACCTTTTATCCTTTTGAATCTGTGCCCAGTTTTTTAAGAAAACAGAGGAAAGGCAAGGAGCCTTCCTGTGTCTGCTTAATTGCCTTCAACTCAAAACAATCTTTACACCATAATGGCACATTTTTTGTATTGCTTATTCTGGTCTCCCACATTACCAAAGGTTTTCACCCTACAAATATTTTCTGGGTAGCAGCCATTCTTTCTGGGGTGAGGTGGAATTTCAGGGTTGTTTTCATCTGGATCTCTCAAATGACAAGTGATGTTGAACATTTTTTCATATATTTGTTTGCTGCTTTTACTTCCTTATCTGAGAAATATATGTTCATTTCAGATGCCCATTTTTGAATTGGGTCTTTGAATTTGGGGGGTCTGATTTTGTTTCAATTCTTTATATATTCTAGATAGTAGCCCTTTGTTTGAGGTACAGCTGCTAAAAATTTTTTCCCATATTGTAGATTATCTATTAGCTCTGTTGGTGGTTTCTTTTGCAGTGCAGAAGCTTTTTAATAAGATGAGATCCCAGTTGCTGATTCTTTCTGCTAGTTCCCATGCTGCTGAGCTTTGTTCATGAAGTCTTTTCCTATGCCAATGTCTTCAAGAGTTCTACCAAACTTATCTTCCAGCAAGTTTAGTGTTTCTGTCTTAATATTTATATCTTTAATCCACTTTGATCTTAGTTTAGTGCATGGTGATAGGTATGGGTCTAGTTTCAATCTTTGGCAGATTGAGATCCAGTTTTTCCAACACCATTTATTAAATAGGCTAACTTTCCTCCAATGATGGTGGTTGACTCCTTTGTCAAAGATGAGGTGGCTGAGCATGTCTGGAGTTGTTTCTGCATCTTCTAATCTATTCCACTGATCCTCAGGTCTGTTCTCTTGCCAGTACCATGCTGATATTATCACAGTAGCTTTGTAGTATGGTTTCAAGTTGAGGATTGTGATACCCCCAGCCATGTCTCTGTTGCTTAGAATTGCTTTAGCTATTGTAGGTCTCTTATGGTTCCAAATGAATTTTTGGATTATTTTCTCTAGTTCTGTGAAGTATATTGTTGGAATTTCAATTGGCATTGCATTGAATCTATATAGTAGTTTTGGAAGTATGGCCATTTTCACTATATTGGTTCTTCCTACCCAGGAGCAAGGGATGTCTTTCCATTTTCTTGTATCCTCTTTGATCTCTTTTTTCAGAGTTCTGTAGTTTTCAGTGTAGAGATCTTTTGCTTCCTTTGTAAATGAAATGTATGCCTAAAATGTACCAATAAAAGAATAAAAAAAAATATTTTCTGGAGCCTATTCATTTTAAGCACTCTGCTGAGAGTCAGGCAAAAATGAGTAAACACCCCCATTCAAGAAATTCTCTTTTATTGGTTAGTCTTTGACCTGAAGATCAGAAAAGAAGGTTAAGATGTTTGAAATTTCCTTTCTACTCTATTTTTAATGCACTGCTGTGCTTCTATGTGTTTTGCATATTTTAGACGTTTTGATTCTTGAAAATAAAGGTGCTAATTGGCAATTTACTTCATAGTAAATTGGTACATTTACAGTGGTAAATGACCACTGTATGGTCATTCATACAGTGACCAAATGCAGAAAGGAAATAACTAAATACTTTCAAATTTATTGATGAATTCTACTTTAAAATACATATAAATGTACACATGCAGGGCTGGAGATGTGGCCCAGTGGTATGGTACTTGCCTAGCATTTCTCATATATTTTAAATCATGTCTAGAATTCTTACAATACTTAATACAATGTAAATGCTATGCAAATACCAAAGTTGCTATACTGTATTATGTAGGAGTAATGACAAGAAGAAAGTCTGTTCATATTCAGTACAGGTACCGTCTCTCTGTTTTTGACCCATGGTTGGTTGAATCTGCACATGTGAAAGTCACTGATATGGAGGGTTGACTCTATAAGATACATAAATGTAAACTGCATCCAGATCATTTTTCACCTACTCTCACCTGTATTACTTTCTCTTCCACTCTCCAAATTTTACTTTCTACTTAGTTTTAAAATTGGAATTTTTTCAAACAGAAAGTTTCCAATTCACTTATATTTAAGTCATCAAAATATTGCTTCATGCAAATTTTCTTATGTCTAAAACTTTTCATCATAAATATTTTTTTAAAAAACTCCTAAACTCCCTTACTTCATTTGCTGTTCCTAAATAAAGAACTACAAGGTTCAAAAGGCTCAAATTTCATTTGAAGTTGAAAGATCCAAGTTCAGATGTATGGTACAGAAAGGTCTTTGGGGAAAATTATTATTTATTTTTCAATGGAACTGAAGAATATTTGAACATTCACCTGTGGATAGCTTTCAAAACATCCTGTTGGCCAAGACACTTTCTTTACTGTCTTGAAAGATTATCTGTGGCGACCATGATTGGCTCAGTCTTGTTACATCTGCTTTGCAGTGGAAGCCTGAACCCCACAGAGTTCCTATAAAATGATTGCAAGAAGTCCCTGCAGACTTCCTGCCAGTTTTCCCCAGCCCAGCACACCCAGCAGTAAATGAAGGTACACAAAGAACTCTCCCCAAGGCTCAGTGCATCTTTAAAAAACAAAATCTCATAAAGATACAAGTAATGAAAGGTAGCTTAAGATAGCTTAGTATTTCCTTTACAGCACACAAGGACTCAAAAGAGGCTCTCTTTCTAAGCCCTCTCTCCCATATCTTCTTCTAACTTCCCCTCCTTTTCGCATACCTGTTCTTCAAGTCCTTTGGCAAATCCTTTTTATTTTTCTTTTTTCTTGTTTTGGTATGGGGAATCAAACTCAAGGCTTCATACTTATGAGGCAGGTGCTGCACCACTGAGCTACATCCCTGGCCCTAATCCTCTTTTTCTATCCTTAATCTCAACACGGAAAAAGTTTTGCATTCATTATACCTCAAGTCCTCCCTGAACCTTAAAATTATCATTCTCTCAGAAGACAGATGCTAACACAAGTCCTCTATTCATAGAAAACCTATTCTGTGGCTGAAAATAAATCTGGTACTTTCAATTGCAGGGAGAAAACTGCAGCTGCTTTCCTGGTTATTTAAGTTAATCTGCTGGCAGGCCTTGAATTATTTGGAAAATTATTTGAATTATATATGGAGGTAGGATCATAATGGAGGTAATCAAGTTAACATGAGGCCATTAGAGTGGGCTTTCATGATTATGACTGGTGCCCCAGAGCTAGGCACACAGAGAGGCTGCCATGGGAAGATGAAGCTGAGATTGGGGTGATGCAGGAGAAGCCAGAGGATGTCAGTGATTGCTAGCAAAGCTCCATGCACTGAGAGGCACAGAGCAGACTCCCTCTCTGCCCTCAGATGGAACCAGCCCTGATGATACCTTAATCTCAGACACTGACGTCCGGAATAGTGAGACAGCAAATTTCTGTTACTTAAACTGTCTCATTTGTGATTTTTTTTGTTATGCCACTAACACACCTGCTGTTATGGTTTCAATTCGGAATATCCTCCAAACTCTCATGTGCTCAGAGGCAGGGCTTTTGGGAAGTGATTGGAGTAGGAGGGCGCTATAGATGACTTGTTAGGAAATAGGGCCTGGTCAGAGGCAAGTCATGGGGGCATGACCTGAAGGGGTATATTTACCTCCCCAGCTGCTCTCTTTTCTCTGTTTCCTGACCACCAAGATGTGAGGAACTTTCCTCCACAAGACCTTTCTACCATGCTCTTTCCACCTTAGAGCCAGTCAACAATGGACTGAATCCTCTAAAACCCATGAGTCAAACTATGCCTCTCTTCCTTTAAGTTATGGGTGTCAGTTATTTTGTCCCAGCAATGAGGGAGTGACTAAGACACCTGCCAAAGAGAATATTTTTTTCTTCAAAGGCAGTGTAGTGTGATCTCAGACCAGTTGGTTAGCTGGGTCCTGCCAACAAGTCTTTTCCTCTTTGGGCCTAGCTTTTTATAGGAGAGGGACCTCTGCCCCAACTGTAGAGGGCTCCTTTCTGCCTGTAGGCATTCCCCCCACCAGGCTCTTCTGGGGAGCAGGGGATGAGTAAACATCCATGTCCCCTCAGATCCCACCTCCCAGTGAAGGGAATATCTTCTAAACTCTGGGGAAATTAACATATACGGTGAATGAATTTCTAAAAAATGTTTACAGTAAAAGGCACCTTACCATTAATCCCCCTGAAAATACATCCCCCCCCCCGAACACACTATCCTATAATTCTTGCCACTTTCAGAAGCAGTTCTGGAAGTACATTTCATAAATGTCTTTACAAAGTGTGATTTCAAAATACGATGAACGCTATTGTCAAGTACCATCCAAACAAAAGGAGGCTCATAAAAATATGTGTGTTCTTATCCACCTCATTCAGATTTGGCACTATGAACAGTGTCTTACTTACTTTTCTCATTGCTGAGACAAAATACCCCACACTGAAAGTTAAAGGAAAGGTTTGTTTAGCTCACAGTTTGTAGAGGTTTCAGTTCATAATTGTCTGGCTTCAAGGCAGGGTGACATGGCAGAGAAGCATCACAGAGCAGGCAGGCAGAAAGCAGCAAGGCAGCAACCAGCAAGCAACAAGAAATGATCCTCTTCTGGTCCCTTGTATTTTATCCAGGCTACCTTAGAGTAGGTATCATTCATGCCCAGAGTGGGGCAGCCTTAATCCTAGCATAGCACAATCAATCAACCCTAGCACACACTCTAGATCCAGCCACCTCTGAAAAGCCCCACTTATGATCGCATGAGTCTTTGGGGGAACATCTAGATATAAATCACAACAAACAGTGAGCATTTGAATCAGTTCAGGACTCTGAGGCAGCCATGGTAGCACAACTAAAGACACTCATAAAAGAGAATTTTCAGAATTGCTTCAGAAAATAGCAAAAATGATGGAATAAGTGCATTCAAAATGAGGGTGAATGTTTTATGGGGATTAATGGCCATGTGTATTTTCCTGTAATAAATTTTTTTAATTTAAATCTCATATATCTATCATCAAGGCTGATGATAAAGGAATCTCTGGGAGAAAATGAGACTACGTGACACATGCAAAGTACTTCACTGAAGTCCTAAAGCATACAAATGTTAGAGCTATATGAACTGTCAAAGGTGTGTGAAATCAGCTACTAAAAATGAGGATCAAGCCAGGCACCTTGGTGTGTGCCTGTAATCTCAGATCTCTGGATGCCTGAGGCTGAGGACCATGAATCCTAGCCCAACCTGTGCAAATGAGTAATTTAGCAAGACCCTGTCTTAAATTTAAAAAAAAGAAAACAGGAACTGGGGGTGTAGCTTGGTGCAAATGTTCAATCCCTGGTAAAGAGGGAGGAACTATGGAAAATAAAGAGAGTTGTCTCTTGTTCGGGCTGTATAAACAAATCTCAGTATTCTTAAAGAAATCTAATAAAGCAGAGTATGTGTATGATCACTGAGAATGACCTCCTATCACTATATTCAAAGACTCATCTGCTCCCTCTTACTTAGGTCATTTCTTCAAAACTCAGCTGTGTCTGTCTTCACAAAACAGTGGCTATAGAAATGGGCTAGTCAGAGATTCTCTGACCAGAGATTCCCAGCCAAGAATTTCTGAATCTGAGTCCATATTTAAGATCCTCTTGCAATTTTGACTATTGGTCAAATTTGGAAACTACTTCTAAAAAGCTATCTTGCAAAAATTCCTTTCTGTCATGAGAAAATTCATAATTTCTGTCACTCTGTAGCCACTCAACACCATCCAAGTTGTAGAAGGGCATCCCATGAGCCAAAGGCATATCTCTGTGCTGAAGGCAACAATGGCCTCACCCTGCCTGTGGAGCTGCTTTCCTACATGGTACCCAGCTGTGCCTGCAGCTTGAGTGGCAAGGGGAGGAAGCCCATTGCCCATAGTAGAAACATTTCCCAGAGGTTAGTTGTTAATCACTACAATAAAGAGAAACTAGTAGGCAAAATAGGAATGGCAAGCACACATATTCTATTTTAGTATGGAACCAAACTTGCCCTAGAACTTACTTCCTTAGCTCTCCCTGTTTCTAATTTCCCCACTGGCATCTCCAGCCAGCTGCCAAGATGCTTCTAAATGTGGTTCTGGGACAGTACAAGCCTGCCATGTGGCTTATTTTCAACCAGAGCTGCCACTAGTGTATTTTCCCTAGGCCATATCTCAGGATGACTAAAAGAACACACACTTGCCTCACTCCAGCCCTAAATCAGATGTACAGGGGTGGCCCAGGGGAAAATGAAATCATGCTGCTTCCAATATAAGTGTGAATAACTCACCAATAGCTGAAACATAATGGTACCCAAGAGTGCAGGTTACAGCTGAAAACTTATTATAAACTCATGTTTCATTGATATTTCAAACAATTAAAGCAAAAGTAACTATGGCATTAAAATGTTAAAAGAGCAATCTCCATGTTTTTATCATTTTATGTTTATTTATTAGTGTCAGTGTATAGTACATAATGTTAAATTCCTTGTAGGGAGTTGGTACATGTACGTAAGATATCTTAATTCCTTTTTTCAGCCCCTTTCTCTCCCCTCCCTTCCTACTTCCTCCATCTGTTGATCCCTTTCCCACACTGAATATGCTCTTGAGGTGGAAACCATCACACTGAACTACCATAGGGAGACAGAATGTTCTTGATCATTCTAATAAACTGGTTGAAACAGTGCCGCACTCATCAGAAGGAAATTTTAATTCTCACCTAAGCCAAGAAAGCAAAATTACTTCCTTCAGCCAGGACCTTACCTCAGGGAGGAGTTTGTAGTGATCACAGAAGCATTTTAATTTGAGTGTTTTTGTGATTTTATAAAGTGAATTAGATGCAAACTTGCAAACCACTTGAAAAATCTGCATGCAAAAAACTAATGACAAAATATGTTGTATCTCATACACACTCAAAGTGTAAAAAATTCAAAGAGCAAAACAATAGATAATAGGAAACAAGGGGATGGATCTTTTGCAGACAAGAAGGGGACCAAGAGATGGAGGAAGGGAGGGAAAGGAAGGGCAGGGAAGGGGAAATAAAAAGAATTAAGATGTGTTATGTACACATGCCAACTCTGCATGGTCAATGCAATCATTATGTACTGCAAACATGCTAATAAAAAATTTTAAGTGTTTCAAAATATGTTGTATCTGCTTGTAAATAGAATCTCTTTCTATATACGCTTCTATGTTCTTTCACCAATCCGAAGAAAATGGCAAACCAAAGCTTTTAAGAATTTAATTTCTGTGGCAATTTAAAAAAAAATTTTCTTTTAGAAATGCTATGCAAGATGGCATTACAGAGGGCAGGTGAGGTAAGTGAAAAGCATTTACTGAGAACAGATTTAAGAAGAGTATTTAGATCACAGTATACTTTCAAGAGGGACAGTGAGTATGCTCATTATAGGAATGAATGCCAATGGTTGTTTGGCTGTAAGTTTCCAAGAGCTCATCTTGAAGCTGACTATGTGACTCTGATAAAGGGCACAATGAAGGCTGAAATAGCCTATTCTTGGTTACTTAGCACAGAAGAATAAGAAAGAATAAGAAATAAATTTCCTTTCATAAAGTGTAGACTGAATTCTCTTGAAACTTTTATGCTTAAAATTAACCAAAATCACCCTTTAATAGAAATCTCAGTTCAATGGTGTGATAGAAATTTACAGCCCTCAGCATTTTCTAATTTTCTACCAAGCTGTGTTTTGCTAATAAAATCAAGCACTCCTGATACACTTAAATGAAGTCTCTTATCAGAGCAACATTTAAAATGGCAATACAGTTTGTTTAGCTATTCTTATCCCTTCCACCCAATGCTGGGCTTCTGGGTTGAAGTTTTTGAGAGTTGAATTCTGTCTTGAGAGTCCTTGTACACACAAACAGTCAATATGAAAAATGAATCTTCTCAGACATTGAATTTCTCACTGGTTGCTGGAACATCACTGTTGTTTTTTGGGAAGACACCTAAGGACATATCTTGACAAACACATTGAAGATGATCACAGAACTCTCCATCTCAAAAATCACTCTGTCAACTCCAGTCTGGCTTGGGGAAGGGACCAAGGATGAGAGTTCATCATTCAAGACATATGCAAAGGTGGAATATGTTGTGTGGTGATAACAAAATACTTGAGGCTGGGTAAGTAATAATGGAAAGAGGCTTATTCTTAGCTCATGGTCCTCAAAGTCTAAGAGGAGGGTACCAGTATCTGTGCAGCTTCTGATTAGGGTCTCATGTTACATCATGTTGTATAACAGAAGTGGAAAGGAGAAGCAGGCACAGGTAGAAAGAGCACATGTGTGAGAGACAGACAGAGGGGAGGTGTCAGGCTTGCTTTGTAACAATCAACTCTTGGAAGAACTAATCCATTCCCACAAGAACTCAGTCTCTTGAAAAAGATATTAATTCATTCCTAGAGGCAAGATCTCCTAGAAAAATGTCTCCATGACCTAATGGCTACCTAAAAACCCACCTCCTATTACACCACATTGGGAATCAAACTTCAATATGAATTCTGATGGAGACAAGCTATCCCTACATCATAGTATGGAAGATGGGCCTTCTGGTTCTGGAATCTCTGTTCTCTAGTTTGTTCACAGTTATCTGTGGATTGAGTTTTAAACTATTCTTTCTTTTTCTGTTGTTTTGTTTTGTTTTGCTTTTTATCTGTTTGATTTTTTTCACTATATAACTCAGGATGGATCCACCCCACCACTCCTGGCCCAGAGGAAGGGACTTCTGGGCTGATGTCCATCCCACCAACAGCACCCCCACTCCTGCTGGAGTCAAAATGAGAAGACACAAAAATAAGTCTCAAAACCAGATTTCCAGATCATCTACAGCAGCCCCAAAGGGAAATGAGATGGAACAATCTGATACTCAACCACTTGGACTCTCTGAACTGGCAACAAAAGGGAATCTGGAAAAAATGAAATCAGAAATAATTTCTCAGATAACAGCAGAGATTGTTCTCATAGTGAAAGACATGATTAATAAATCTAGAGAGAAGCTGAGGAACATGATGGAATCCCAACATAGGAAGCAAATGAAATCCATAAAACAGATGTAAATAGATTTCCAGGAGATAAAAAACTCCATTGAATGTCTGCACAGCAGACTGAGCCAATGTGAGGATAGAATTTCAGATATAGAAGATAAGGTTGCAATTAGTGACCAGGAAAAGAAAAAATGCTTCAAAATTATAAGGGAACATGAGAAATCAATCCAGCAGCTGCTCGACAATGCAAAGAATAACATAAGACTGACTGGAGTCAAAGAAGAAACAGGAGAGGTCGGACGGAAGAAGCCAAATCACCCTGCTGCAGGCAGGCAGGTCTGCCCATGCCCTACCGAGTACCTGAGTCACACAAAACATGCTGAATCAGCCCGCTGCAGACAGGCAGGTCTGTGCACACCCTACCAAGGTCCTGAGTTGCGCAGAAGACACCGAATCACCCCGCTGCAGACAGGGAGCCACCTGGTTCCACACTACAAAGACGCAGAGGACACCAGACCACCAGACCAAGGTACTGAGTCCTGCCGCTCCCGGCCCAGAAGTAGGGGCTTCTGAGCCACCATCCCACTGCTCCTGGTCCAGAGGAAGGGGCTTCCCGGTCACCATCCCTCCCACTGCTCCCATCCCAGAGGAAAGGGCTTTTGGGCCACCTTCTGTCCTACCACTCCTGGCTCAGAGGAAGGTGCTTCCGGGCTACCATCCCTCCCACAGCTCCTGGCCCAGAGGTAGGGGCTTCTGAGCTGCTATCCCACTGCTCCTGTCCTACCTCTCCCAGCTCAGAGAAGGCAATCTGTGCAGGCACTAACAGCCCCCTCCCAGTCAAAATGAGAAAACACATAAATAAGTCTCAAAACCAGACTTCCAGATCACCTACAGCAACCCCAAAGGGAAATGAGAT
>NW_004624777.1:1753550-1765572 GCF_000247695.1 Heterocephalus glaber
TGATTTTTTCATGGTCCCTTACTATCTTTAAGAAATCTCTGTTTTCATGGTCCTTAACCACAATCCTGTCTTCTATATCTGATATTCTGTCTTCAGATTCTCTTAGTCGGCTCTGCATGCTTTCAATGGAGTTTTTAATGTCTTGAACATCTGTTTGAATCTGTTTCATGGATTCCACTTCTTTCTTATGATGGGCCATCATGTTTTCCATTTCTTTCTTATGCTGGGCATTCATGGATTCCAGCATGTTTCTGATCTCATCTATTTTCTTATCTGCTTCTGCTCTACAGCTTCTAATCATGACTTTCATTCTGCTCACCATGTCTGTATTTATCTGGGAGATTATTTCTGCTTTGTATTTTTCTAGAGTCTTATTTATCTGCTTTGTTACTTCCCATGCTATCAGTTCAGGGTGTCCAAGTGGTTGCTTGTCAAACTTTTCCACCTCATTTCCCCCAGAATTTCCTTTTTGTGGCATGGAAGCCTGTGTTTGTGCCTTGCTTAAGTCTCTTCTTATTTTTTTTCAGTACTGTTCTTGGTTTAATTCCTGGGTTGATAATTCAAAATTGTCTAATGTAGGTATCTTTGTTGCTTGTGTTTAGAACCCTTGTGGAATGATTGCTTTTCAGAGGTGTCTTCCAGATATAGCTTGTGTTTGGCTATTTTATTTTCCTTATACCAGGAAGGAAAACTAATTAGATCAATCACAACATGTTAGCCCAAAAGACGTAGTCAGCAATACCATAGCATCAAGCACAGCTTAGAAAATGACAATTTGTGGTAGTTATTAATCTATCAATTTTAACTATGTGAGTTAAATTAAACCCAAGGACCAACCTAACATGTTTATAATGAATTACCCCTTTCCATATAGCATCTTTCCCCTTTGGGTGGAGAGTTAAAAGTTGTTGGAGAAGGAAGGACAGGTAGAAAGAACAGGTAAGATTAGTGGTGAGGCCTGAAGACACAGAAAGATCACACAAACTCTAAGAAGTTGTTCAAGAGAAAGTGGCAGAATGAAAGAACAAAGATGTGAATAGAATTCCCTAACAGCAACAGGGAGGCTAGATACCAAATTTACTTTCCTTTAAACCTAATGATAATCAAGAGAAGGAAAAAGAGAAGAAAAAAACAATAAGGGAGAAATCCAAATTCAGTGCAGAAAGGAACAAATGTGGAGATGAGGAGCAATGTGGGACAGCAAGAGAATGAGTGAGAGAGAGGGAAAAAAAGATAAAAGAAAGAAAAGTAAAACTTTGAAGAGTAGAGAGAAAGTAAAATTTAAGAATTGAGAATAGGAGGAAAAACTTTTTTTTTCTTTTTTGCAAATAGCACTATAAATTATGGGCCTCCTTCAGGGTATGTCTCTGCTGTCACAGTAGGCAACGCAGGAATCCTTGTGCATATAGGAGTCAATAAGTCTCAGCTAGCCAGCAGCAGACCAAGTACAGTGGTCTGATGTGCCTTTATTGTAGCGATTCTCTTTACTTTTCCACTGAGTTTCAGTTTTCATCAAAGAGTCTGAGAAGCCCTCTTTCTGTTACTAACTTCTGTTCTATCTTGTGGCGCTCAGGACAAGGGTCTTTATAATCTCCTGTGCCTCTGTAATGTGGGACCAGGTTGCAGAAAAGCCAGAAGGCCAGAGGCACATCGGGGGCAGGGGAGATTGGGGCTTGAAAGGCGCCAGAGTGGCTAAGCAGACCTCACCGTGGCATGGGCAGGGCCTGGGACTGCCGTGTAGCTTCAAGCTGCTTCTCTCACCTAGCTGGTCCAGTTTAGAGACTGTCTGATGGGGGTTGTTGAGCAACATTCTTAAGCTGAGAATTCCTCTGCCATCTTGCAGGATGGGCTGAGGAGAGATACTCACTCCAGTTATAGTAATTTCAAGTATCTTGCCCTGAAATAGATATTGAAACTCTGCAAATGAGGAAGCAAATATCAGAGAAGTGTAGGATTTACCACAGATATGGAGCTAAAAGCAGTAGAATTCAAAGCTCCAGGACTAATTCAATGAACTTTGGTGACCTGCACCAGGATGCTGAAGGTATCACTAAAGAAAAATGAGCAAATGAAAGAGTAATCTGAGTGATACAGTTGATAGAATATTGGATTATATCATATGCAAAAAAATGAAAAAGAATGGAGACTTTAGAATGTTTTTGTTTTTATACTGAACAAGTGCATAGGTGAAAGTATTATTTACTAAGATGGGGAAAATTAGGATAATTTTGAAGCAAAAGTCCAATATCCCAGTTTTAGACATATCATGTTTGAGATATTCTTAAGATATCCAAGACTTTAAGTGAACAATTATAGTTAAAAACAACCTAAGAGCTAGGCGTGATGGTACATGCTAATAATCCCACCACTCAGGAAGCTGAGGCAGGAGGATCATCACAAGTTCGAGGCCAGCCTAGGCTACACAGTGAGCTCAAGGCCATCCTGAACTACACAATGAGAACCAGCCTCAGAAAAACAAACAAACAAACAAACAAACAAAAACCATAATCCAGAAGGAGTGTGAGACAAGGATAAACCCAAGAAACGCCATCTTGGCCTGTAGATAAACTCCCTTCATGCCCCTCGCCTTATAAAATAAATGTTTTTGTAACTACTTGTTCTGCTTCTGTAAACTTGCTTCATTGCTTCTTGGAAAGAGATAGTGCCTGGTGCCTCCCTTTACTGTAAATTCCCTTAATCTGACAGGACAGTAAGATATCTGAGTTGTGAATTAACCTACCCTTGAACTTCTTTTCTTAAAATAATGCCTATAAAAGCTATGCTGCTATAACACCCTATATAAACTGTGCTGTTCCTGGACTCAGGGCTTCACTTTGCTTAGAGAGTGGAGTCCATGTGTGTGAATAAACTCCTTTCAGTTTAACTTTGTCGTTGGTCCCAGTGTTTGGTGGTTTATCAGCTCACTTGGCACAACAAGGAGGAGATCTAACTTAAGGACAAGACCTGAGGTTTCTCAGAATATCAATAAGGACTCAGGGTATAGGGTGGTAGCAGACAGCTTCTTCTACCATGTGTGATACCCTGGGTTCAATCCTCAGCACCACAAAAAAGTTTTTTTTTAATTTTTTAGAACCACAATAATATTTATAGCAAAGAAAATAGGAAAGATCTCCAAAAGACTGTGATTGAGAACCAAGAAGAGAAGAGCACCAAAGTCTGGGATACTCCTCATTTGGAGGGTTAGGGAAAGAAAAGGACTGAGCAAAGGAAGCCAAAAACAGGTGATTAAAAGATAGGAATAGGGCTGGGGATTTAGCTCAGTGGTTCCGCTGCTTGCCTCACAAGAACAGGGACCCGAGTTTGATCCCCAGTACCAAAAAAAAAAAGATAGGAATAAAGTAAACTAAAAAGTAATCAAGGGTTTATACTACTGCATCACACACCACTCTCAATTTTGTGACCTTAAACAATAGACATTGTATTGTGCTCATGCATTCTGTAGGTCTAGGCTTTCACAAGAGTACAGCAGGATCACTTTATCTTATGTCTCTGTCTTAGTCCCTTTCTTCATCTCTGGGGCACTATGTCTGACATCAACAATCTGAAGGAGGACAGGTTTATTTTGGTTCACACAATTCATAGAGTTTTCTGTCCATTCATGGTTGGCCGGCTCCAAGGCAGGACAACATGGCAGGAAGGTATGGTGGAAGAGAACTTCTCACAGCATAACATGGAAGACATGAAGTAGAGAGAGTCAAGGGAGAATCCATGGAAAGAAATATAACCTTCCCAGGTAATGACCACAGTGACCCACCTCTTCCAACCAGACCCCACCTTTGAACAGCAAATCAGTTACAAAGCCCCTATAATCCAAACACCATCTATAAGGTCCCTCCTATGATGAGGCTTTAGGGTGACAGATATGCACCATCAATCTCTATACCAAATGTCTCATGTAACAAGAGAGAAGCTGTATCATTTTTTTCTGACCAAGCATGGGACAACTGGCAGCATCCTTTTGCTACATTCTAATATTACAAACAACTTCTAAGCATGGACAAATTCAAGGGGAAGAGAAGTAAACGACATTGTTTCCAAAAGAAATGGAAAGACTGTAGAAGACAATGTGGTAGGGAACATAATATTGCAGTCATCTTTGGAAAAATACAATCTTTCCTCCATCAACTATGTAAAGGCTGCAGAAAGGTCAAATAAGATGGAGTCTTTAAAATGCCCAACTTATAGCCAGATGTGTTGGTGCAAGCCTATAATCCCAACATTCTTGGAGGCTGAGGCAGGAGGGCCACAAGTTTCAGCCAACCCTGAGCAGCTTGGTGACTTAGTGAGACCCAAAATTAAAAATTCAAAAGGGGCAGAGGATGCAACTCAGTGTGACAGTCTTGGGTTTAAACCCCAATAACAACAACAACATAAATAAATAAAATACCCAAATGATTTTGCAATATGAGGTGCCCAATGACCTTATAAGAAACTTTCCTAACTTCCTAAATGATATTATTCTTACTTTCTGTTATGGTTTATATCTAGATGTTCCTCCAAAGCATCATGCAGTCATAGCAAGGGCTTTTCAGACATGTCTGGATCTAGAGTGTGTCGTGATGGGATCAAAGGTGTGTGATTACTAAATCCGTCCACTGATTGGTTTGGCATAGTTCTGACTTGAATTAAGAGTGTGAGGGATATACCTGCCATAGGGCACGTAGCCTGCATAAAATATAAGGGACAGAAAGAGGGCTAATGTGCTCTTTCCTGTCTGTCTTTGACCTTCAACTGGATCCTTCAGATCTCCAGTGCACAGACAGGTGTACTCTTCTACACCTGACTCTGCTGGCAACCATTGTAAGCCTATATTGTAAATCCTTACATTTACATATCTTCTATTAAATCTGTTTCTCTAGTGAGCACTGACAGGAAAACTGACTATATACTTATACAACAGTTCTACTTCTGTTTATACTATCAAATTTTTAAATTTTGGATTCTATTCAGTCTGTATTTGCACTTTAGAAAAATAATGGAGGAAAATGAGTTGGAAATGAAATAAACTAGAGTCACAGAAACCAATAAGTTACAAAGCTATTGCAGAAATCTGAGAGAGAGAGAGAGAGAATAAAGCTGTGAACAAAAGATTGTAGGATTAAAGAGGAAAGGTTGTGGGAAACCATAAAAGGAACAAAGATTAACAAGACAACTGAGAACTGAAAATTTTAAGTAAGGGTACAGAAAGAATAAATGATGTACACTACATATAGTGCAACATAAAATGCAACAGCATTAGAAGGAAGCCCATTAGTAAAATGGGTTTTTCAGGAATAAGTAGGCAAAGAAACTTTTGAAAACATGTTGGAATTTATTATGTTGCTTTCAAAAATACTTGGGGATTGGGGCTGGGTATTTAGCTAGGTGGTTTCACCGCCTGCTGTGCAAGCTCAAGGACCCGAGTTTGATCCCCAGTACCAAAAAAAAAAAAAAAGACAAAAAAAAAATATTGGGGGATATTCCATGCCTACTTGTACCAAGTTTGTTCTATTTACAGAGCTAATCACTCTGAATAGATTATAGTAGCTATGAAATAGAAGAGTGTGAGATGATTATGTATTACTGTATCCAGATATGTGTGTGTAAAATGTTCTGATTTAATAATATGCTAAAGCACATTTTAACTTGCCTCTAAGATTTTGCATGAAAAAAATACATTTTAAATCAGATATAAACAAAATATAAAAAGAGAAGAGATAAGTAGAAATATGGTGGAAAAATACAAGGTCCTCTGACTTTCTTTGGTGTCAACTTCTCAAATTTAGAGTGAATCTGCTTCATATAAAAGAGTAAAAATGCTTTGTAATGTGAGATTTTTATTCCATGAAATTAGAGGATCCTTTCAATTGGGAACATCTACTTAACCTATTATGCTAGTCAGTTTTCCATCACTGTGACAAGTATCTTAAGAAATCAACTTAAAAGAGGAGGGATTTATTTTGACACATAGTTTTAGAGATTGCAGTTCATGATCCCTTGGGTATATTGCTACTTGGTCCATGCTTTGAATCTGGCCCAATAATGACGTAGAATATCATGGCAGAGAGTATGTAGTGGGTCAAAGCAGCTCAAGAATGGCAGACAAGAAGCAGGAAAGAGAAAGGATGGGTCCAGGGGCAAGATCTACACTTCCAGGGCATGCCCTCAGTGACCTACATTCTCCAACTAGGCTCTACCTCCTAATATTTCTACTATCTCCCAATAATGCCATCAAATCAATTCATTGATGAAGTTAAAGCCATCATGATCCAATGTCCTTCCAAAATCTGCAGTTGTGAACATTGCTGCATTATGGAGAAAGCCTTCAATACATGAGCTGCTGGGGAACATTTTGTATCCAATGATAACATCTATCAGCTAATGTAAAGAGAAAGATCAATATCTTCTTGTTTAAAAATCTTAAGGTACAACATAATTGAAATCAAAACAAGTATTTTAGCTTGCTTGTGATACTGTAACAAAACACCTGAGACTGGGTAATTTATAAGGAATATAGACTTATTTCCTATGGTCCTGGAAGCAGAAAGTCCAAGATTGATTGGTAGGGTCCCATCTGCTGAGGTCCTTCTTACTACATCATCCCATCATAATAGAGGAAAAAGAACGTAAGAGAGAGAAGAGTGATCCATACTCCCTTTTATAAGAAATTCATTCCTGTGACAGTGAACCCATTTTCACAATAACATTAATCCACTTATGAGGACCAAGACTTCTTGACCTAAATACCTCTTATTAAGCCAAACCTTCCAACATTGTTGCATTGGAGATTAGGTTTATAACATATGGACTTTAGGGACAAATTCAAATCATAGCACCAAGATATTCCCAATACTAACCTCCAATTCAACTGACAGATTCAAGGATTATTGTAGTATCTAACTGAAAGTTCACCCTTGCCACAGTTTCCAAATCAGTTAATTCCTTCACTCATTCACCCAACAAATATTTTTTGGTGCCTACTCTGTCAAACATTATTCAAAGAACTGAGGCTACAGTAGTGATTTAAAAAAGATATTTCCTCAAATGTAAATATTTGTATACATTTCTAACCTTCCCTACAGTTAGCGGGACCATAAAATCTTCTATGTTCTTTTTCATTTTCTAGCCTAAGCTAAATACAGAAGATTCCAAAAGTCTAGGGCACAGATGAATAAGAAAGAAACAAAAGAATAGTATGATCCCCTGTTCAGATGAAAGTGAGGAATGAAATCAGGGGTCCCCACTTTCCACCAACAGTAGACTATCATGAGAGTTTCTCATGAGTTTCATGAGAAATAAATTTTCATTGTGTTTAAATGCCACCGACATCGACACCGATGTTTTGAAGCTATTTGTTCACGTACTCTGCCTAAACAGACATGGAGAATGCAAATACTTCACATATTCACAGAAAAGGCAGGCCAGCCTGTCTTCAGCTCAGTTATAAGAGGTACTTAGAGCCAGACAGCTAGGCCTCATCAAAGTCATGGCAAGATCTTGATTTTCATTCTAAGTGAGGAAACCACTTCAGGTTTTGAGCAGCATGACATGACCTGATCTAGATTTTAAAGTATAACTTTCTCAGCCATGTTGAAAACATCCTTCAGAGGGCAAAGATGATTGAGGAGCTATTGTAATAACAGAGAAATGTAGTCTTTGAATAAGGTAGTACCAGGGACAGTGATTTTTTTATAGTCAAATATTAGATATATTTTGAAAGAGGAACCAGGATTGCTAATGAGTCATTATTATGTTTACCTCAAATATCCATCTGGAGATAGAGAATAGAAAATTAGATTAATGAATTAGTTGTTACTAGGGAAACTCAAGGCTGAAACTATAAATTTTGGGATTGTCAGTATACTGACAAAATTGAAAATTCTGCAATTAGATAAGACCACACGGAAATAAAAATAAATAAAGAAAAAGAATCCTAGAACTGAATCTTGGGCTCACCAACATGAAGCAGATGGGAAATCCAAAGAAACCAACAGAGAAGGCTGAGCTAAGCAAAGAGCAAATAGGTAAGAAAATAACAAAGAGTGGGCTAGGTCTCTGAAGCCATGTGAAGAAAGAAATTCAAAGAGGAGAAAATTAGCCCCAATGTCACCTTCTCAGACACCAAAGTGTGGGGAACCGTGATTGACCGCTTGCAGGTATGGCAGAATGGTCAGTTTCAGTGGTGGGGCTAAGAGCCTTGCAACAACAAGTTTTAAAAAGAATAGAAGTAGTAAAGTTGGAGGCAGAGAATACAGTCTGCTTCTGAGGAATCTTACCATACATCCTTGCTAGCATTAGCATTGTCACTTTTTGGATATTGAATGCAATCTCATCTTTGTTGGAAAGTTTTTACTTTAAGTTACCCAGAATTCCAAGTGGGACATACTTTGCTGACTGTGTGTGAACTGAACAGATACTCAGTAATCAAGCATGCACAGACTTTGAAAGAAATGGCATTTTTGGTTACTGATCATAATGTCAAGATCTATTATCTGCCTAGTGATTTGTGGACCTCAGAACTGACAGCCAAGTCTGTACTTCATGCAAATACAATTAACCAGAGGTTCTGCATCCATGGATCAAAAATATTGGAAAGAAATTGTGTCAGTATTGAACATGTACAGATTTCTTCTTCTATACATTATAATATAACAACTATTTATATAGCATTTTCATTATATTAGGCATTATAAGTAACCTAGAGATGATTTAAACTATCTGGGAGGATATATGCAGGTTAAATATTATATCATGTTATACAAGAAAGCTGAACATCTGTGAATTTTGATGTCTGCAAGGGCTTTGGAATAAGTCTCTCACAGGTATTGAAAGACTGCTGTACTCAATATACTGTGGTAAATGAAAATTGACTGTGTTTTGGGGAGACTGGTCAGTGGCATTTCACTAGATGACACTAACTGTAATTCGTGCATATTTGAAATGTGCAAAGCAAAGACTGTTTCATTGCGCTGAAGAATTTCAGGAAATGAGAGTGGAAATTAGAGGAGACACTTGCAGTCCAGAAATAATTAAACGTGGAAAAAATTACAGCTTGTTTGAGGATGGAAATTATCCTGAAGAAAGGAATAAGATGATACAAAGGAAGAGATAGAGGAGGAACATCTTCGTGTGTGCAAAAGGGAATAGATCCAGTGCATTAGTGAACGTTTGATTTTTAGACAGAAGCAGAAGTAGTCCCTTCATATTAACAGCCATGTGAAATACATCGGCATGGGGACAAGTAGATTGCTATTAGGAAAACAAGTTGTCTATTGATTGCTACTATTTTCTTAGTAAAATAGGGAGTTGAGTCTTTAAAATAGAATAAAGGAGATAGGAAATAGTAGTAAAAGCTTGAGTGAAAATGAAACAGGGCAAAACACTTGTCTTGGGAAAGGAAGGGGAAATTTGTATGCGAACAGGATTTCTGAACCACTTAAAGAGCCACACAAGATTCCTGATTAAAGAGACCTGTCGGCTTGTTGTGTGTTTATCTCCAGCCTTTTTCATTCTGTTTGAATCCCATACAATTCAGAAGCAAACCTGTTCTCCTGCAACCAGACCCTCCCAATCAAGAAGATCCATCTCGAGACTCTGTGCTTAGTGAAAACAAGTGGGGTCCTGGGCTGAGGCTGTGTCCTGGATCCCAAGGCTGGTTTTGCTTGAGAGCTCCTCTGTTACAATTTGCTAAGTAATATTCAATAAATGGAAAGCATGACCCCCAAAATAAAATAAATCAGTTATAATAATAATTTAAAACTATATTATCAACCTGTCCTGTTCTAGTTATGTCAGATTGAATTGAAAATAAATGCTTCTTAGAGAATTTTGAAGCAAGCTGCCATACAAATCAAATAGCAATTTCTTTGTTCTTTCACCAAAATTTCTATGGCTTTCTGACTCCTTTCCCATACTGTGACTTTTCTGTGGATTCATATATGCATAACAATTGAGTAGAATATGAGTTAAAGGCAAAATGAAGAAAAACAAGACAACTACAAGAAAATTCAGGTTAGACTAATTTAAAGAATAGACTCCATGGTACAAGTCTATAAACAGGCTTATGTCCACTTCTTATAACAATGATCACAGAAAGATTAAAAATGTAGTGAAGTGTTTGATGTATTAAAAAAGAAGCTACCTAATAACTTTCTGAGAATAAGGCAAGGTTTAAGTAAAAGAATAAACAAAGACCTTTGAGTTGGCAAATGGTTCATATTTTTTTTTTTTTTGGTACCAGGGATCGAACTCGGAACCTTGCGGTTGCAAGACCACTGAACTAAATCCCCAGCCTTGGTCCATATCTTTAAAAAAAAAGTTTCATCCACCTCCTTTATCCAGCTTCAAACTTCTTTTACCAACTAAAATGAAATCATAGGATGTGGCTTCCTTACATTTTCAATACTCCAATGTCTTCCCTACTTCAAACACTGCTTCCTCTGATTATCTCACCCAATTTGTTCTTTCCCCTGGCTTCTGTACAACTTTCAGATCTACTTAAGTAATTTCTCAGTTTTCCTTTTTCCTCAAGTAACTATAATTTCCTTATCGTTTCTCTCAAAATATCTTATGCTTTTTTCCCCATGGAACATACCGTAATTTGTAATCAAATATTAGTTTAGTATTTGAGTCTAGCACTGTTTTATAAACAACACAAAGGCAGAACCCCCACATTTCCCCAAAAATAAGACTTAGCTGGAAAATAATCAGACGTGAAAACTACAGATCAAAAATACCACCCCCAATCAGCCTAACCCTTCCCTATCCATCATTCTCTAGTTTTCAAGGCTAATTATTTCTGGCTAGGTTTTATTTTCAGGGAAATGGATTATCTGACTTATGGTATTTGCCATGGTATAGATAGCATCTAGTTCAGTGCTTAGCACATGATAGTCAATAGTAATTATTCACAGAGTAAGCACAGTATTCACAAATAAGTACAATCTTTTTCACAGAAAACCAGAATCTAAAGACAAAGGAGTACTGTATGTCTCGAGTGCTTGAAGACTTTGAAGAACAAAAATCAAGGAAAGGAAAAATGGAAGTCACTCAACTAGTGCTTGAGAACAAAGTGAGCATGGGCTCCTGAGAAATGGCTAAAGATGTGTCTGGGAGTTAAAGGACCTTGGATACACAGCTAGGGGATCTATCACCCAACAGCCACTGTGGCTTTGGGAAACAAATAATTTCACTTGATCTCAAGTCTTTGTATCTGAAAATTATGAGATATTTTCCACATATACAGTGAATACTTGAATTTTTTTAAAACATTATTACTGTACATAACACATTGCCATTAATCCCCCTTAAAATACTCCCCTAACTTAAGATACACTTATCCCATCATTTTTGTCACTTTCTGATGAAGTTCTGGAAGTCTTCTTTCATATTTTTATGAGGTGTGATCAAAAATATGGTGAATAGTGAGATAGCTCTTTTGCAAAAGGGAAGGGAGCCAAGAAATAAAGAGATGGGGGAGGAATAAGGGAGGAAGTGGTAAAAAACAAATTAAGATGTGTTATGTACATATATCAGCTCCTCATGAAGAATGTAATCATTATGTACCACAAACATGTACCAATAATTTTTTTAAAACATAGTGCATACTACCACCCAACACAAAGGCAAGCTCATAAAATCATTCCAGTGTATGCTTGTCCATGTTGTTCATCAGATGTGGCACCATGCCACTTCTGGCTCATCCTCAAAGTCAAAATGACCAGGAAAGGTAAACATTTTGAATCAATTCAGGACATGGACGCAGTCAAGAAAGCACAAATGAAGACATTCATGAGAGACAAATTTCAGAACTGCTTCAGAAAGTGACCAGAGGCACAGGAAGTGAGCCACTCCTAGCACCCAGGAGGAGGCTTCCAGGCACAGTACCACCCCCCCTCAGTGCACAGGAGGTGAGCCCCACAGACACCAGCAACAACCCCCCTGCCCCCATCAAAATGAGAAGACATGTAAACAAGTCTCAAAACCAGACTTCCAGATCACCTACAGCAACCCCAAAGGGAAA
>NW_004624777.1:1767535-1783307 GCF_000247695.1 Heterocephalus glaber
TGGACAGATGAAGAGTAGGCACATCTGCCCTTGTTCTCCACCTTAGGGAGAAAGCATTGTATCTTTTTCATCCATAAAAGGCATTTTTTCTGGAAGTATGGAGTACATGACTCATCCATTGAGAAGGTTCTGTTCTACTTCTAGTCTCCTGATATCTTTTACCATGAACAGCTGTAGAATTTAGTCCAGTATCTTTTCTTCAGTTACTGACAGGATCATATGGCTTTTTCCTTTCCTCTGTTAAAATGATGACTTATGGGGGTGGATCTTTCAATGCTGAACCAACAACACTGCCATCCCTATAATAAAACCACTTTCTACATACTGCCAGATATGACTTCTAATAGTTTGTTTTGTTAAACAAATTTTTATCTATGTTCATACTTTTCTCTTCTATTATCTTTATCCAGTTTTAGTATTAGCACAATGTTGATTTCCTAAAATGAGGGGAGACGTGTTCCTTCTTTTGCTGCTTTAAATGTTTGATATAATTTATCAGTTAAAATATATATGAGCATGTCATTGTCATATAGGTAGGTTTTCAAGGTAGGAATATACTTTCTTTAATAGTTGCTATACAAATCTTATATTTCCTCCATAGTCAGTGTCATTAATTTGTCTTCCAAAGTACTTCTTAGAAGTTGTCAAATTTATTTCAAAAATGATTTTTGTAATACGCTTTCTATATCTTTTTAAATTCTTTAAAATCTGTGGTAATGTCCTCTAAATTTTGATATTATAATTTTAAAAATGTATAATTGATATTGTGTAATAAGAAGAAAAGTTCTACAGGAGTAGGGGAAGTAGGAGGGGTAGGGGAAAGGAGAGAAGGGAAAAGAAAAAGTATGAGAAAAGGAAAAAAATGGAAACAAAGTCTTTGCAAATAGGGAAGGGCAGAGGGGGTGAAGGGAGGGCAGGGGAAGGGGAAAAAAATAAGAACCAAGATACATCATGTAAAGGTACAAGATCCCAATGATAAATGTAACTGTATTTTACATCTAAAATGTACCAATAAACTTAATGGGGGAAAAAAATGAAAGAAAGGAAGTGGCCAGAGCAGTGAGACAAGTGTGTTCAAAGCAAGGGAGTCTATTCTGAGATATGAATAGCAATGCATCTTTTACCATAATAAACTTTTAAAATTCAAACAGCCACTGTATTTTTTAATCACACCTCTTAAGGAAGGGATACCAGATGATATCTAGTCTTCCTAGACCTAAAGAGTATAAGTCAAAGAAAAGTTGTCACTTCTGATCTCAAAATACAATTTTTATTTTTCAGCTACCAAGAAACAGTCCCCTTCCCTTACCTGAACTACATAAATACAAAACTTTAAGTAAAAAATGTAATTGATTAATGCATGTAAAGAAGGAATCCTGTGTTCCTCTGCCCACATTGAATTGATGTTGTCCTATGAAATAAGCAATGGACTGAATACTACAGTGTCATATTAGCAAATACTATAGGGTAGTTTCAATAGACTGCCCCATGTTTTCAAATCCTTTTTTACTCCCCCTGCATTAGCCCAAAATTAATATAAACTATGTCATTGTTGAGCCACTATTTAAAATGTGTAGCATAATGGATATCTGTAGGACGTTTTAAATTATCATTCAGTTTTTTTCCCAGTAGTCATTTTCTAAAAATCAATTTCTCTTTTATTATGTGGTGATATTAAAGAGGCATTATGTGCATAAGACTTTGCTTCAAAGCCAATCAAGTGTATTGCATCTTCTTCATCAAGAGAATCTCCCTGCACAGTGGCTGTTACTTCTCCCCCTTCCATCAGCATCTCACACCTGGAATACTGCAATATTTTCCAAACAGTGAGCCTGCTTCCTAACTTCTTTTTTTGTTCTGTTTTTCATTCTCTTCCCATCCTTTTCCTTCCCTCTTCCCTCCATCTCTTGGTCCCTTTCCCTTTCACAGAAGATCTACTTCCTTATTTCCTTTTACCTTTTATTTTGTTCTTTAATTTACTTATATTTTGGGTTTCTTATATAAGAGAAATCGTGATATTTAAGCTTGTGTGTCTGATTTATTTCACTTAATATTATTGTCTCAAAGTGCGTTCATTTTCCTACAAATTATTCAATTTTATCCTCTATGGCAGAGGAGAACTCCATTGTGTATAAATACACATTTTCTTTATCCATTCATCTGTTGATGGACATATAGGTTGCTTCCAACATTAAGCTATTATGATTTATGCTGCTATAAACCTCGGTATGCATGTAACATGATGTCTCTAACTCTTTGGGGAAGATGCTTAGAAGGGGAATAGCTTGGTCAAATGGAATTTCTATTTTTAGATTTTTTAAATTTTATTAGTACATGTTTGCAGTACATGAAGTTTACATTTATCTTAGGGAGTAGGTGCATGTACATAACACAGCTTGATTCTTTTTTAATCCCCTTCCCATCTACTTCCTTCCCTTCTTTTCTAAATCTTTCTCCATTTTCATTCTTACTGTTATTATTAGTTCATGTTTATTACATATGTTTAACAACATTCATTGTGGATATTTGGTATATGTAAGTGACACATCTTAAATCTTTTTTACTTCCCCTTCTCCTCTCTCCTTCCTTCACTCTCATTCTCCTAGAAGCCTTCCCATTTGCCAAAGATCTATCTTCTCGTTTCCTTCTATCAATCCTTTATTTTGCTTTTTATTTGTATTTTGCCTAACTCAAATGAGAGCTACTATGTGGTATTTAAGCTTCCATGTTGGATTTATTTTACTTAATATTATATTTTCGCAGGCCGAGGATTAAGCTCAGTGGCACTACACCTGCCTCACAAGTGCAAGGTCCCAAGTTCAATCCCCATTATAAAAAAAATATTATATTTTCCAGGTGCATTCATTTTCATACAGTTGCCTCAAATTTATTCTCTAGAGCTAAGTAATATTCCCTTATGTGTAGATAGCACATTTTCTTTATCCATTCACCTGTGGATGAGCACACGGGGTTCTTTCAGGATTTAGCTATTATGAATTGTGCAGCTATAAACAAGAGTATACATGTATCGTTGTAGTATGATGTCTTTATCTCTTTAGGGAAAATAACTAGAAAGGTAATAGCTGGGACAATTAAATTTATAATTTTAGTTCTTTGAGAAATCTGCATACTGATTTCCATAATGGTTGTACTAATTTACATTCCCACCAACACAGTAGAAGGGTTCCTTTTTACCCACAGCCTTGCCAGTGTTTGTTAGTCTTTTATTTCTTGATGGTTGTCATTCTTTCTGGTATAAAGCAAAATCTTAGTGTGGTTTTAATTTGGATTTCTCTAATGGCCAGAGGTGTTGAATATTTTGTCATATGTTTGTTGACAATTTATACTTCTTCTTCTGAGAAGTGTCTATTCATTTCATTTATTTGTTTCTTGATTGAGTATTTTATTTTAGGTGGTCTAATTTTTTGAGTTATTTATTGAGTTATTTCCCTCTGTCTGAGGGATAGCTGACAAAAAATTGCCCATTCTGTAGTTGTCTCTTCATACTACCACTAATTATTTCTTTGCTGTGCACAAGGTTTTTAGTTTGCTATAGCTTCTGTTGATTATTGCTCTTATATCTCTCATTATGCACTGAACTAAAATCAAAATGGATCAAAGATCTAAACATTGAAACAGAAACAATGAACTTATTGGAAAATGAAATAGGTTAAACACTTGAAATTATACTAGGTGTAGGCAAAGACTTTCTGAACAAAACTTCAATTGTCTCCAACCCTCTTATGAGTCCTTTATCTCAATTGAACCCTTATGCCACACTGAAACCCTAGATTAGCTTTTCTCATGTACTATCTCTAGATAAATAGATAGATAGATAGATAGATAAGAGATAGAGAATATTAGAAACCATATTCTTACATTGCTATAGATCCCCAGATCCTAGAGCATCCCAGCTCAGCATTGACCTTTATATAATGTTTGAAGATAATGATATCAAGGAGATGATGAGAATTACCTCTGAATTGGGACAGACTACTGCTGGTCCCAGCCTAAAAGTGCCCATGTTGTACCTAAAAATTACTTACTGTGGGTTCTCTAATCACTCTTCCTATTTCAAAGTTGAAATGCATGAGAGTTCCAATTTTTTTCTCTGATTCTGTTGGAATCAAACAATTTAAATTTTGTTCATAGTTAAAGTTCCAAAAACAAAAGTACACTCAAATTAGAGTTTATTGAATGATTCATTATCTCCAAATCTCACATTTCCTATTAATTCTACTTTATCCTGCAAGGCTACTGAACATTTCAGAAGACAATATTTACATTACACTATTTGGGAATAATGAAAGATAAATAAAGGATATGTCTTCATGCTACTTGCTAAGAATTGCCTCCCCCCACACACACAGCTCCCCAGTGAATCTGACAGCAGTAGCAGTCCTTACCTTTAAAGGGTCAGAGAAATATGATTTACATGAAGTACATCCAAAACCATATTTAAATAAGCTCAGGGTTGTAAACTGATGATTTAAAGCTCCTTGGCCTAGCATAAATAACCAACCTATTCATCTGGCTGCATCTTCAGATACTGATGGTGAAATTTTATTTTTTAAGTCCATTTCTTATCTTAATGAGATTCTCATATGGAAACAAAGAAAGATGGGCAAAACAAAGGCAAAATATCAGCTCTTTTATTACACAGTAATATTAAAGAAGGACTATTACATATTCTTCCTCCCCACAAATCAAAAATATGGATTTAATGAATTTGAACATGTCTTTTGCAACTAAAATTCCAGAATGAACAATTTTGATGAGGCATATCTCCACATTATTGTATTTAAAATTTTTTCTATGTGTTTTAAGTCCCAGGTTTAGTCACAAAAAGTCACAAGGGCAGTTAGATAATTAGCTATAAAAAAAAGAAATATAATCCCACTTCACTTTGTATTTTACATACCTCTGTGAATAACCAAACAAAACCCAAAAGGATCTAACTCAGTGATGGCAAACCTTTTAAAGAGCTTTCAATATTAACAAACAGCCAGCTGTGGCATGTGTGCCATAGGCTCGCCACCACTGATTCTAAGTTATTCCAACAGTTCTTTGACAGAGGACATGTCATCCTGTTAAAAATCCTCATGCATTTGGAATCAGAAAGGCTGTATTTGAAGTCTGGCTCAGTTGTCTACTAACAATACTACCTTGGGCTAGTTCATTAGCTCTTTTGAATTTCAGTCTTCTCAACTTTAAATGAAGGACAGTGGAGCTCCTCGAGGCATTCTAATTATAAAGATGTGGCATCATCTTTTTCAGCCCAGAAAGCATGCTTCTGGCATCCAAGAGTCAACCTGACATCCACTTGTGGCTCCTTAGATACATGTAGATGTTGGACTTTACCCCACACCTACTGAATCAGAAGCTCCTGGAGGAGAGGAACAGAGCATTCATATCTTATAGAAACTAAGCAGGTATTTCCTATGTGTTTCCTTGGTTAGGAAATGCTGCACTAGGAAAGCAGGAACAGAAAGGAGATTAGGAGGGTGGCTAAAATTGAGAAAGAGCTTTCCACAAGGGACAACCCTGGGAGAGGCTTCCCTGAGACTGAAGGAAGTGCAAGAAATAGCCCACCATAAGAAAAAGGGTCGAGACAAAGAAAAGTGCATTGGTCTGTTGCAAAATTTCCCAAGATTCAAATATCAGATCTTTGTTAATACTATAGCTCCCTGAAGGTAAGACCATCAGAAATAGAACCTCACTTCTGAATATCTGTTGGCTGGAAGTGAAAACAAAATGGTTATTTTAAAACTTAAAAGGAGGTGAAGAGTACAACATGAAAATAAAGTATTAGAGAAGAGAAAGGAAATGAAGGGGAGGAAGAGAAGGGCAAGGGGCAATCAGGTGAAAATAATCAAACTATGTTATAGCTAATTACTAATATGCAAAATGAAAGTCATTATTCTGTATGCTCTAATAAAAGTAAAAGTATGAGTCCTTAGGAAAATATGAACAGTTTAATTAATAAGTAGAAATTTTACAAAGTTGGAGATAAATCATATCAAATTGTAGAAAATATTGATCTCACTATTTACCAAATAAATGAAAATTAAAACCTCAAGTTTTCTGTTAGTCTTGCCTACAAGTTAGTGGTTACTTCTTTTTAATAAAATACTAACTTATGGTGTATATATGATTTAAAAAATATTTGTTTCATATATTGCTGATAAACTTTCAAAGTGACATAAATCCTTAAAAGGAATATGGTAATAAAGATCAAAATCCTTAAAAGATCTTTATTTTTAAATTACATGTCCCCTGCTCTAAAGATGTAGTTTATCTTCAGGGTAAACTCCTTAAGTGAGGGCAGGCATTGATTTGGTGAATGCTGGTTCCTTCCAGAGTCCAATTTACAGTCCCTCTTCTTTGTTATGATGTAATTGGATTTTGGTGAAGGAAGGCAAAGGCAGTTACTTTAGGCTACACATGAATAATGAGAAGGCTGCCCATGGGGAAAACTGTGGCTCTGCTCCCATTAAGTGAAAAGATGCCTGGCTTTCTCTGGCAACCCTAGAAATGTGACTTACAGCAGACATTATGATGAAGGCAAAGGGGAAGAAGAAAATCTCAAGCATGGCTCTGGCTCAGGGTCCAAGGTAACCAGTGTGGGTCCCAGGGAAGGGGCTGGCCATGCATGTTAAGTACAGCTGTAGTTGACCCTGAACTCACAACTTCTTGCCCTGGGTTGTGCTTTCTCTGATATTCTTACAGAATTCTGACTTCTTAAACTAAAGTCGACGGGGCACCTTGGAATGTAGATGAGTCTCAAGGTGTCCTCTTGAGCACTGTAGCTTTGAAAAAAAGCCAAAGAGTAGAGCTAGCTGCTATTCAAGGTGAAAAGTGACAAGTGACAATCAAGCACCTATCAGCATTCCTCTTCCAGAGCCCAAAATATTGATTATGCCCAAAACATGCTGTAAGCAGTGCAGGTTGCAAAGAGTCAAATCCCTCAGTTGGCTTACTTTAAGAAGCCAGTCTGAGTGAAGCTATGTGACTTACAGAAGTATCTCAGGAGCACTCCAGTAGCATGCAAGTTAATATGACCTCCCTGCTAACAGCCATGGCCGAGACCACGGTAATGGCCTATGAAGCTGTGGGGTTAATACAAGATAACATCTGTAGCTGAAGTTGGAGTAAATCAGACCCAAATTCCATTCCAACAATTAATGCCTTCATGGATTGAAGGACAATGCTCTAATTACAACCATATATTTTATCTATCTTGCTTCTAATTTGAAAATGCTTTGATTTTTCTCTTTAAAGCTTTGCCTGCATTGGTTTCCATGGAAGTTTCACATATTGTACATATATACACATACTTATCTTTTACCCTGTTTGATGAATAATAAAATTTGGTGGGAGAGATGGGCCAGTGCCTTTTTCCAAAGGAGCATTGGCTGTCCCAGTTCACACTTTCTCTTTAACTCTGTTTTAAGTTTTTCTTCAACTTAGCATCACACACTGGGCAGGTGGGACTAAGACTTACTGCAGGAGTCTCTGGCATTCCCCAAGAAATCCCAGAAACACTTGGTTTACTGCAGAAGAATGAGATACAAGTTATTTTATAGGATGTTCAAGGATCCTTAAAAAGTAGAAGAAAATTTAGTACTACTTAGATCTACCTCATTATTCTCCATGCTTGGGCTATGGTTATTAGCAAACAGGAAGGTTTAACAGTTAAGAGCAAGGATTATATAGGGCAAGTGAAGTTTGAATTCTGATTCTGCCACATGATCTTGAGCAGGTTTCTTAACACCCAAAAGCTTGTTTCTTTCTGTTGAAAATGGACATAATGAGATGGTTTGAGTGAAATCATGCATGTAAATGTATCTAATGTATAAGAAGTAGTCAAGTATTTTGGTTTGGGGTTTTGTTTTATCAGATCTTAAGGAGAGAAAGAAGAATGTCAGATGTGTTTTTAAAGTGTGATAAACTTCAGTTTAAATTCCTCATCCAAAAGCCAGAACGGGGGAAGAAAGAGATGAGAGCGTAGGAGGTAGTAGCTAGAAGCAAATTTCTAAACTGGCTCTACTTCCTTCTGAGAAAGCAGCATGCAGCTTCTGCCACTGCTGAGCTGTGATGACCTGTTGCACTCTCCCTCCTGCTTCCAGACAAGGATAAAATTTCAACCACCCTGGGAGTAGTGGGCCTAATCTTAGAGGTGAGCAGATTCCACCACTTCTTCAGGCACCCATTCCTATTCACCTCAGCCCTCCTTTCTACAAGTGTTATTTTATTTTTAAGTTTTTAATCTATATTTATGTAAAGAATAAAGTTGTTGGTTGTTTGGAGTGAAGTTGTGATGATTTTAAAAAGTGATTAGGAGACATGAAGATGTCCAGATTAAGCCCTGCAAATCACTTTTTGTTTTATTCTGGGTTTTTTTCAAGGCAAGTGATAGAAAGTCAATTCAAATCACTGCAAGGAAAACACAATAGTATATTAGCTTATATAGGGTCTAGAAGTCTACATTCAGGCACAATAGTAACAGATGTTTAAAAATAGTGTCCTAAGACATTTGTCTGTCTCTCTTTTTCTCTATACCTTGCTCAGTGTTCATGTCAATCTCCAGGAAGTATTTTTCTTACAACTTCAGAAGGATACAGCCATGTCTCCCTTCCTAATGTTCTTGAAAGATCCATTAACACACAGTCCTTACTCCCTTCCTCTTCAAACACTTCTGAATTAAAACAGGTATATGTAGGGAACACTAGCCAAATGGGAAAAAATGTAGATGTTCTCTTTTTTCCAATAGAAAGAACTAAGGTTGGGCTAGAGAAGTAGCTCAGTGGTAGAGCACTTGGCTAGCATGTGCCCTGGGCTCCATCTCCAGTATAGCCAAGAAAACACAAAACAAAAATCTACCAAAGTAAAGTAAAGCTCTCTGGTAAAACCTGTGTGACAAGCTATAGCTTAATCCTGAAGGATTAAGTAAGGTTTTCTGCTTTCTCTTTCTCCAATTTAAGATGGTGAGTTCTGTTGTAATTAAAGCAAATATAATGACCATATCATTTCCAGAGAAAGAAGAGAGAGAACAAAAAACTTAGGGCGCCCTTAAATAAAGGAGGACCGTACACTGAACCTACCAGCTACCTCTAGGATCAACACCATCAGCATGTTAAAGAGAAGAAGAGATCAGAGCTGGATGGGCAGACATCAGAAAAGAATATGGAAAAATGCCCCAGTCGGCATTTATGCACCTCTTTTAGATTTCATCATGACTTCAACACAGAAATAAGACATCCAAATTTTAACTTCTGGAGGCTACACAGTAAGAAAAGGAGCAGAGGGAATTCCCTTTCCACAGAGCAGAATTGTGCACCATTCATGCTAGAAGGGTTCCCCTCTACAAAGCCCAAGTTGTCCTAGGGTTGGATCGGGCTAGTTGGCTTCACACTGCACTATAACCTAGCTTTCAAAAGCAGTAATTTGTCCTTTGGAGCCAGTGCTGTGGTCACTGCCTGCAGCCACACCTGATCTTGTTTTGATTTTGTTCATTAACTGCAGGGATGGCCTTTCCATTTCAACAAATCAACTGGCAGATCTGCATTTCAAATTGAAACAAGGATAAAACTATTTCAAATATATCTGTAAAATGCACATGTCTAATATACTTCTGGCTTTTTACCCCTTCCTTAAAAATAATCCTTCAAACTTATTTCTGTGACTGGCAGTGCCCACTTGATCCACTTCACAAACTGGCCTCTCCAGTCTCCAGGCTATTCAATGATAATCTCTAGCGGAGGTCCCAATCAAAGCTTATGACTCCACAGCTCCATAGCTCATTGCTATTTTTTAAACCTACTGGGCTCTCTTGCTCTGCAGACAACCAGCTTTTTAATTTGCATAGTCTCTATAAGCCTTCCATCCAAAATGAACTGTCTCAACTTCTCCTTTCTCTGACTCAAAATTTAATATTCTCGGTGTCCTCACCCTTTTCTTCTTTGCTTTTCTTTTTTTTTAAGTTTATTTATTGGTACATTTTAGGTACACAATACAGTTACACTCATCATTGGGATTTTGTACCTTTACATGATGTATCTTGGTTCTTAATTTTTTCCCATTCCCTGGCCCTCTCTTCACCCTCTCCAAGCTTCCCTATTTACAAATACTTTGTTTCCATTTTTTTCTTTTCTCATATTTTTTCTTTTCCCTTTTTTCCTTTCCCTTACCCCTCCCATTTCCCCTGCTCCTTTGGAATTTTTCTTCCCACTTCACAATATCAATTATACATTTTGATCCTTATTTACACTTTTAGTTTTTCACACCAGAGAAACTATTTACTATTTACACATGTGTGTCCTATTTATTTCACTTAAGAGTATGGCCTCAATGTGCATCCACTTAGCTATAAATGTCTCTAGTTTCTCATTCTTTATGGCTGAGTAGTACTCCATTTTATTAAAAAAAAACAAAACAAAACCCACATCTTCTTTATCCAGTCTCCAGTTGATGGGCACTTGGGCTGTTTCCAAGCTTTAGCTATTACCAACTGTGCCACAATAAACATAGGTGAGCATATATCACTGTGGTATGATTCTTTTAATTCTTTTGGGAAGATACCAAGCAGAGGGATAGCTGGGTCAAATGAGACTTCTAGCCCTAGTTATTTGAGGTATCTCCATATTGATTTCCACAGTGGTTGGCCAGTGTGCATTCCCACCAACGATGAAGAAGGGTTCCTTTCTCTCCACAACCCTGCTAGCATTTGTTATTGATTGATTTCATGATAGCAGCCATTCTTTCTGGAGCGAAGTGGAATTTCAGTGTTGTTTTCATTTGTATCTCTCAAATGACCAGTGATGTTGAACATTTTTCCATATGTTTATTTGCTGCTTTTACTTCTTTCTCTGAGAAATGTCTGTTCACTTCAGATGCCCATTTTTTAATTAGGTCTTTGTATTTGGGGGGTCTGATTTTTTTGAGTTCTTTATGTATTCTGGACAGTAGACCTTTGTCTGAGGAACAGCTGGCAAAAATTTTTTCCCACATTGTAGGTTGTCTCTTAGCTCTATTGGTGGTTTCTCTTGCAGTGCAAAAGCTTTTTAATACAATGAGATCCCAGTTGTTGATTCTTTGTACTAGTTCCCATGCTACCGAGGATTTGTTCATAAAGTCTTTTCCTATGCCAATTTCTTCAAGAGTTCTACCTAACTTATCTTTCAGCCAGTTTAGTGTTTCTGTTTTAATATTTAGATCTTTAATCCACTTGGATTTTAGTTTACTGTATGGTGAAAGAAAGATAGGGGTCTAGTTTTAGTCTTTGGCAAGTTGAAATCCAGTTTTTCCAGTACCATTTATTAAATAGGCTATCTTTCCTCCAGTGAGGATGGTTGGTCCCTTTGTCAAAGATGAGGTAGCTGACTATGTATAGAGTTGTTTCTGCATCTTCTAATTTATTCTACTAATGCTTGGGTCTGTTTCTTTGCCAGTATCATGCTGCTTTATCACAGTGGCTTTGTAGTATAGTTTCAAGTTTGGGGTTGTGATACCCGCTGCTATGTCTCTGTTGCCTAGAATTGCTTTTGGTATTCTAGGTCTCTTCTGGTTCCAGGTGAATTTTTGTACTGTTTTCTCTAGTTCTGTGAAACATACTGTTGGTATTTCAATTAGGATTGCATGGAATCTCTATAGCAATTTTGGAAGTATGGCCATTTTAACTATATTGGTTCTTCCTACCCAGGAACAAGGAATGTCTTTCCATTTTCTTATATCCTATTCCATCTCTTTTTTCAGGGTGTTGTAGTTCTCAATGTAGAGGTCTTTTGCTTCCTTCATTAGATTGATTCCTACATATTTCATTTTTTTGGATGCTATTGTGAAAGAGATTGTTTCTCGAATTTCTCTCTCAGTGAGTCTGTTAGTTGTTTACAAGAAGGCTATTGATTTTTGAGTGTTTACCTTGTATCCAGCTACTCTAATGAACTTGGCTATTAGGTCTAGAAGACTTTTGGTGGAGTTCCTGGGGTCTTCTATACAGAGTAACATGTCATCTGCAAATAATGACAATTTAAATTCTTTATTTCCTATTTTTATTCCTTTTATTTTTTTTCTCTTGTCTAATTGCTGTGGCTAATGTTTCCAAGACCATATTGAACAGGAGTGGTGATAGTGGACATCTTTGTCTTGTTTCTGATTCACAGTGAAGGTTTTCAGTTTTTGACCATTTAGTATGATGTTGGCAGTTGGTTTTTCATAGATAGTCTTTATCAAGTTAAGATAAAGACCATTTATTCCAATTTTCTGCAGGATTTTTAGCATGAATGGGTGTTGAATTTTGTCGAATGATTTTTGTGCATCTATTGAGATGATCATATGGTTTTTGGCTTTGACTCTGTTAATATAGTGTATTACATTTATTGATTTATGTATGTGGAACCATCCTTGCATCCCTGGGATAAACCCAACTTGGTCAGGGTGTATGATTTTCTTGATGACTTTCTGTATTGTTTGTCAGTACCTTCTTGAGGATTTTTGTATCTAAGTTCATTAGGGAGATTGACCTGTAGATCTCTTTTGGGGTTGGGTCTTTCCCTGGTTTTGGAATCAAAGTAATGCTTGCTTCCAGGAATGAATTTGGCAGTATTGCTTCCCTTTCAATTTCATTGAAGAGTTTAAAGAGTAGTGGAATTAGTTCCTCTCTAAATGTCTTGTAGAATTCAGCGATGAAGCCACTGGGACCTGGACTTTTCTTTGTTGGTCAAATTTTTAATTATGTTTTTAATTTCACTGATTGTAATAGGGGTATTTAGAATTTTTATATCTTCTTCGTTAAACTTTGGTAATTTACATGTATCTAGAAATCTGTCCATTTCTTCTGTGTTTTCCATTTGATTAGAGTATAGGTTCTCAAAGCAGGTATTGATGATCCTCTGGATTTCTGCTGGATCTGTTATGACTTCATCTTTCCTAATTGTATAGATTTGAGCCATTTCTTTCCTTTTTTGATAAGGTTGGCTAAGGGTTTATTGATTTTATTTATTCTTTGGAAAAACCAGCTCTTCATTTTTTTGATTTTTTTGTATTGTTCTCCTAGTCTCCATTGCATTGATTTCTGCTCTGATCTTTATAATTTTCCCCCTTGTATGAGCTTTGGGTTTGTCTTGCTCTTCTTTTTCTAGGAGCTTAAGATTCAGCATTAGTTGTTTATTTGAGCTAGCTCTGTTTCCCTAGTGTGGGGCTTCACTGCTATGAATTTCCCATGTAGAACTGCTTTCATTGTGTCTCATAGATTCCTGTATGTTGTACTAGTACTATCATTTAATTGTAAAAACTGTCTAATTTCTTGTTTAATTTCCTTTGTGACCCATTGGTTATTCAGGAGAGTGTTATTCAATTTCTATGTGTTTGTGAAGTTCTTGAATTTTCTTATGCTATTGATCTCCAGTTTAATTGCACTATGGTCTGATAATATACATGGGATAACTTCAATTCCTTTGCATTTACTTAAATATACTCTATGAACTATTATGCAATCTATTTTGTAGAATGACCCAGGTGCAGCCAAAAAGAATGTATATTCTGATTTTGTGGGGTGGGGCACTCTGTAGACATCTATTAAGTCCATTTGTTCAAAAGTTCAGTTCAGTTCTATTATTTCATTGTTGATTTTTTTGTCTAGATGATATGTCTATTTGTGATAGTGGGGTATTGAGGTCCCCCACTACAATTGTATTAGTGCTTATTTGGTTTTTCATGTCCCTTAATATTTGTTTTGTATAGTTGGGGGCATTAGTATTTAGTGCATAAATACTTATGATTATAATCTCTTTCTCTTGGATTGTTCCCTCTACAAGGATCTAGTGATGTTCTTTGTCTCTCTTAATTAGTTTTGCTTTGAAATTTACTTTGTCTGCAAATAAGATAGCTACCCCTGCTTTTCTCCAGGTTCCTGTCACATGGAGAACTGTTTTCCATCCTTTTACTTTCAGTCTATGAGTTTCTTTCTGAACTAGGTGGGTTTCCTGTATACAACATATTGTTCAATATTGCTACTTAATCCATTCTGCCAATCTGTTTCTTTGGTGAATTGAGGCCATTAACATTGATGGTTATATTGATATGTATTGACTTATCATTGTCATGTAATTTTCCTGTTGTTGACTCTTTTTTATTTTTCACCCTCTCCCTTTAATTTCTTCCCTTGACTGATGGATTTGCTCTGTTGGGCCTCATGGAGTTGTGACCTTAATTGTCTTTTTCTGGGATACTTTTTAGAACTGTTTGGAGTGCTGGTTTGCCATTCATGAAGTTTCTCAGGTGTTCTTTGTCATGGAATTATCTTACTTCCCCATCAATTTTGAAAGGTAATTTTGCAGGATCCATCAGTCTAGGTTGGAGATTTTTTTTAGGGCTTGAAATATCTCACTCCAGGCTCTCTTTGACTTGAGGGCTTGTGTTCAAAAGTCTGTTGTGATTTTGATGGGTGTTCTTTCACATGTGATTTGTTTCTTTTCTCTATAGGTGTCCTCACCTTTTCTGCCTCAGAGGAGCCCTCCTGTGCTCCTGATTGCATTCTCCCAATTTGTCCCCCAACCCCACCCTATCTGTTCCTCACAGCTCCTCTATCCTCTGCCTGATCCCTGCCTGTTTCCCTCCGTCTTAAAATATTTTCAAATCTCTCCCTCCTAAAAAAGTAAATAATTCAGCTTGGCATGGTGGTACATATGTATAATCTCAGCTTTCTGGTAGGCTAATGCAGGATGATCACAAGTTTGGGCCCAGCCCAGGGCAATTTAGGGACTTAGCCAGACCCTGTCTCAAAACTAAATTTAAACAAGAGCTGTAGGTGCAGCTTAATGGAAAGACTCTGAGGGTTCAATTCCTCACTAACAGAAAAAAAGCAAAACAATTCAACAAAGATGAAACAAAGTCTCTCCTTTCTCACCTCAGTTTGTTCCTCATTATTGCATTATGTTGTCTCAATTTCTACTCCTCAGCCCACTCTATATCCTATTTAACTTCTCATGAGAACAGAGACTGTGCTAGTCAGCTTTGTGTTATGTGACAAAATACTCAGGGAGGCAAACTTTATATTTGTCCATGAATCAGATGTTGCAGTACATGGTTGGTTGGCTCCATTGCTTAGGAGACAGTCTTGAGCCAAAGCCACTCACTTCCTGGAAGTTGGGAAGCAAAGAGAGAAACCAGAGGGGGCAACATCCCAATGTTCTATTCAAAGGTGTGACCTCAGTGACCTAACTCCCTTCTAGGAGGCCCCACTATTTAAAGTTTCCACTACCTACCAATAGCAATGCAGGTCAGGAATCAAAAATCTTGGGGGACATTTCAGATCCAAACTATATCAGAGACTTTGCAACCATTTTATCACAGAACTTGGTAAATACCTAGAACATATCTGATGCTCAAACTTTCTTCAATTAATGAATACCACTTTTTTATTTATATATTAATTGGTACATTTTAGGTATACAATACATTAACATTTATCATTGGGTTGTTTGTACCTGAACATGATGTATCTTAGTTCTTATTTTGTCCCCCATTACCTATGCACCCTTCACCCCCTCCACCCTTCCCTATTTACATACACTTTGTTTCCATTTTTTTTCTCATAATTTTTCCTTTGCCTTCTTCCCTTTCCCCTTCCCCTCCTGCCACCCCTACACCTTTGAATCTTTTCCTATTTCAAATTATTAATTATTTGTTTTAATCATTTTCATCCTTATTTACATTTTCAGTTTCTCACACTAGAGAAACTATTTGGTATTTACACATGTGTGTCCTATTTATT
>NW_004624777.1:1786902-1807625 GCF_000247695.1 Heterocephalus glaber
AGGTGTGTTTCTTGTATACAGCATATTGCTGGGATTTGCTTCTTAATCCATTCTGTCAGTCTATTTCTTTTGATTGGTGGATTGAGGCCATTAACATTGATAGTTATAATTGAGAGATATTGACTCATCCTTGCCATGATGTTTTATTATTGTTGGCTCTTTTATTTCTTATTTTTACCCCTTTCCCTTTAGTGTCTTATCTTGCATGGTGTCTTCCCTCTGTTGCCTCTCATGGAGTTGTGACCTTCTTTTTTTTTTTTCTAGGATATTGCATAAAATATTTTGGAGTGCTGGTTTGGTGTTCATGAAATTTCTCAGGTTTTCTTTGTCGTGAAAGTATCTAATTTCCCCATTGATTTTGAAAGACAATTTTGCCGGCTACAACAGTCTAGGTTGGAAGTTACTTTCTTTTAGGGTTTGAAATACTTCACTCCAGGCTCTCCTTGATTTGTGGGTTTGTGTTGAGAAATTTGCCATGATTCTGATGGGCTTTCCTTTGTAGGTTGTTTCTTTTCTCTAACTGCCTGCAGAATTTTGTTCTTCTGTTGGGTTTCAGGGATCTTAACTATTATATCTCTAGGTGTAGATTTTTTTGGTCATGGCTAGTTGGAGTTCTATATGTCTCATTTATCTGTACATCCAATTCTCTACCTCTGTCTGGGAAGTTTTCTACTATTACTTCTGTGAACAGTTTTTTTTATCTATTGTACTTTCTCCTGTTTTTTCGTGGACTCCTATCAGTCTTATGTTATTCTTCTTTGCTCATCTAGCAGCTATTGGATTTTCTCAAGGTCCCTTACTATCTTTAAGAAATCTCCTTTTTCATGGTACTTAACCTCAATCCTGTCTTCTATATCTGATATCTCTATCTTCAGATTCTCTTAGTCTGCTCTGCTTGCTTTCAAGGGAGTTTTTAATCTCCTGAATATCTGTTTGAATCTTTTTCATGGATTCCATTTCTTTCTTATGCTGGGCATTCATGGCTTCCAGCATGTTTCTGATCTCATCTATTTTCTTATCTGTTTCTGGTCTAGAGCCTCAAATCATGTCTTTCACTCTACTCCCCATCTCTGTATTTATCTGGGAGATTATTTCTGCTTTGAATTTTTCTAGAGCCTCATGCATCTGCTTTGTTACTTCCTGTGCTATCAGTTCAGGGTGTCCAGGTGGTTGATTATCAGACTTTTCCACCTCATTTCCCCCAGAATTCCCTTTTTGTGGCATGGAAGCCTGCATTTGTGCCTTGCTTAAATGTCTTCTCATTTTTGTTTTGGTACTGTCCTTGGTTCAATTCCTGGGTTGATATTTCAAGATTGCTTAATGTCGGTATCTTTGTTGCTTGTGTTTAAAACCCTTAAGGAATGATTGCTTTTCAGAGGTGTCTTCCAGATATGGCTTGTGTTTACATTTTGAGGCTCTAATGACTCTGAGGCTATTTTATTTTCCTTATACCAGGAAGGAAAACTGATTAGATCAAGCACAACATGTTAGACCAAATGATACAGTCAGCAATACCACAGCATCAAGCGCAGCTTAGAAAATGACAATTTGTGGTAATTATTAATCTAGCACATTTAACTCTGTGAAGTATAATCCCCTGTGCCTCTGTAGTGTAGGATCACGTAGCAGAAGAGCCAGAGGGTGGGGGGTGGAGTGGAACTGGGCCTTGCAGGTGCCTGCGCGGCTAAGCAGAGCACCGGATGGGGCTGCAAGCCTCATTTGGTTACCTCACAGTGGTGTGGGCAGGAACCGGGACACAGCCAAGGAGTTTCACACTGCTTGGCTGACCTGCAGAGTGGAGTGCGGGGGATGGGGGCGGGGCTCCAAGCCACGCCTGGGACCTCACCATGGTGTGGGCAGGAATCGGGACCTCTTTTCTCTTTATGTCTGGCAGGACAAGGTCTGTTACAGCTTTCTTGGCTTCGGTCTTTTAGCATGGCTGCTCCTGTTTCTGTCTTTCTTAATGAATATCTCTTTGATACTGTTGATCACTGCTTGATCTTAACACTCTTTTGACTTCTAGGATATCTTATATCTCTTGTTTTTCTCTTTTCTCTGTTTCTGGTCTTTCTCATTCTCCTTGTTTGATTTCTACCCTAGGATTAGACATTCCCTAACATTTTGATAAAAGAGAAATACTGAGATGTCCTAAATTTAATCATAAGAGTCATAGGACAAAGGGGAGGAGGATAGTCAATAGCTGTGGGCCAAATCAACAAGACTATTCCACTTTTCTCAACATATTGAAACCTGAATACCTAACTTGCACGTACCACCACAGCTGACTTTTAGCCAGATCATTAATCCCAACCAACTCAAAGAAATACATACTTCTTATTACAGAGTGTCCTTCTATCACAAAACTTTCCCCTCCCTTCACATTTATAGCTAATGTAGGCTCAGTGTGAACAATTTATGTTTTCCTTTCACAAATTTGCACTGCAGCTCTTAATATTTCCAACTGGTACATAGCCTTGCTGCTGGTGGTTGCAGAAGTTGTCCCCAAAACTCTTTTATTTCAGGGAAACTTCTACCTCAAGAGTTTGACCTTAACAATTCATTCTCTGTGGGTTTTATTTTCTCAACTATATTCTCTAACAAAATCATCATTCTCAAGGTTTCAGGTCTGACATCTATTTGGATGAATCTCATATTTAGCCTCTCTGAACCTAACTTTTTCTTAATTGTTGCCCTTATTTCCTACAATGAATGTCCTACAGAAGCCTGGGACAAAAGTTGCCCTCCTCTGAAGTCACTATCCCCACCCCAGGCATCCTGTCCCCTAAGGTTTCTCAATTCCACTCCTGGTTCCTGCATTCACCCAGGTACTAGACTTCTTTTTTCTTGTCTTTCACATCTCCTTTCCTTCCCCATCCTGGGATGTGAACCTAAGACCTCTGAACTAAGCTACATCCTCAGTCTTTTTTCTCTTTTTAAAAAATTTTTGCATGATCTTGCTAACACACTAAGTTGCCTCAAATTTGAGGTCCGCCTGCCTCTGCCTCACAGAGTATTGGGATTACAGGCATGCACCACACATTTACCTATCTCTCATATCTTTACAAACTCTGAACCCAGTGCTAAGGTAGGCATGTTGGACTTTAGGATATACCACTTCAAAATATACTTCTTTGACAAAGTTTAAGCTCATTATTTTGAGAAACTGTAGGAAGTAGAATAGCTCTTAAATGCTGTCCTTTTGTAAAAGGCATTTACATCTCTAAAAGAAATCTACATTAGTAAAATATCTTTATGAGGTAGGGTAGCTTCTCTGAGCTTTTCTCTATTACCTGGGAGGCTTTTTAATCTGCATATCAGAAAGTCTTTGCCACAACTTCTCCCCCAGCACCCCTAGCTCCTGTTCTAGTTCTATATCTAGGATGCTGTGTAAACTTCAATCATCTGGCCTTTCTTTGACCCTTGTATGTTGTGGGACTCCCACATGTATACACAGGTTTTGCTCTTGTTGATTCTCCTACTGTCAGTTTATTTCAAAGACTCAATTATCAAACCTTTAGAGGATAGAAAGTTTTTCTCTCTCCTGCAGGCTCTATAGACATTAAATATAAAGATTACATGGTGGCTTCCTCCCTTCTAAAGATATTATGATCTTTTGAGGCAGATTAAGACATGAAAGCATGATTGCAATGTCAGAGGAAGATGGCAAGGGTGGAGGTATACCCTTGAGGCTAGCAGAACACTGGAAAAGCTCATGGCCTAGCATGGCAACAGTGATGATGATAATGGGTGTAAGACATGGTTTTGAAAAGGACACAGTCATGGACGCTCTCCTAGAGAACCTAATCAGTGACCCAACTTTTGAAGGAGGGATACTGGTTATGTAGCCAGACGGTTGGTAAATGTGAGAATAATATAGCACTGTGTATGAAGACTTCAGGTAGAATAGATGAGATATACAGGAATCCTGCCTATGAGGCCAGAATTTGGAATCAAACCTGCCTTATCTAATACATTGTGCTCTAATAGAGAATTAACTTATTTAATTTCCAGGACAACCCTGTGAAGAATTATTGTTAAGAATTATTATTTATTATTATTTTATTATTTATTTATTATTATTTTTATTATTTATTTTTTATTATTATTTAACTATAAAGTTAAAGAAACTGGGTCCCAGAGAGGTTTAGTAACTTTCTTAAGACACAGCTAACAGAGAGAAGAGCTGAGCTATGAAGCTAGGCTTTCTAGTCTAGAGCCCATCTTCCTAATCACTGTTCTGATTGGTTCCCTTTGGGCTTAAAATATATAGCCTTTACTTTTACACTTAAAGGATTTGTGTAGCTTGGAATTTGTTCAACAGATGACATAAATATGCATGAAGATCCAAGAGGTATCATTTGTGCCAAGATATACAAAATGTCCTGGGCCCTAATTAGAAATTTTAAGAGTTCATGAGAAACCTCTACATGTAACATATGCTGAGTGATCTAAATGAAGATAATCTTCATTTAAAAAATTATAAAATGTATGCAAAGATTGGCAGGCTTACTCCACTTATCTTTCCTGATAACAATTATGTTATGAATTGTGGGTTGTTATGGTGATGAAAGGCTTAATTTCAAAGGAACTGTAAAATGATAAAATGTAGAAAGGGCTATTTTTCCAACTTACCATACATGCATCCAAATGTGCCAACTTCAATAGTATCACTAATTGTTTTTACATTTTAAAAACTGAAATTTTCTGCACAAAACCAACTATTTTTCTTCATGTCCAACAGAATACAAGTGGCTGAAGTTGATAACAAAGGAACAAACTTGTAGGAATAATTTTGAAATTAGAGTTACTGGAAGGTTAAGCACAAAATATGTGGCAAAGAGATAAAGAAGAAAATATACTTTCTGGGGTTCGTGAGGCAGCTTAGAATCTCTTACAAAAATGCCATAAGGCCAGGTCAGATAATTACTTCTCTACATTCACATCACTTAGGAACAGAACAGGGCTGCAATGTAACATGACCTGAATGAAAATTAACATGGTGATTTTAAAACATTGCTTTTTTTTCTGCCCTTACATTGCTTGAAACTATTTATTCAAGCTCTTCACATGTAATCTTTATAATCATTGTCATCATCATCATCACTAAGATCATTTCCAAGTCATCTAGCAGTTTCCAGAGCATATTATCATTATTTTCTTCTCAGTTACTACAGATAGTGCATTTTATTTGCATCTCTTTTGGACACCATCTCCAGAAATTTTGTACAAAGCAGAATCAGTCATACCCTTAAGCTTTTGGTATGTGCTTTGCTTTAAAAAAAAAAAAATACTGTAGTTGAGTATTTTCAATGAAAAAAATTACCCCTTGTTACTTTTTAAAATGGTCTTGGAAGGCAGTATCCCACTTTGAGATTGTAATATTAGGCTCTCAGGTATAATTACTAAGCCTGTGAATGCACTGGCTCCTCTTTATACCAATCTGTAAGGGACCTCAGCCCATTTCCAGGAACAGATGGTAAACAACTTAGTCTCCTGGAGAAGGAAGCAGCAGCACCACAGTACCATGCAGAGGGTCACCTCAGCCCTATTTTTGCTGTAAGCAGCTCCACTCTCGATGAGGCACCTAATGATCTTCTACAAAGAAATTTAACCCCTGCAGAGGTGGTTTTGCAAGGGTGATAAACCACACACACCAGTATAATCACCAAACAACACAACATGGGCTCCTACTGTCTGTCCACTCATAATACCATGGCCTTATGATCACACTCCAGATGTCAGGAAAAGCAGGCCTTCGGCAATAGATCTATAGAATGCAGTTAGATTCTTTTCTCAGACAATGGTTATTCAAAGCTGTTTTAATGCCTTCAGTTACTCTGCAGGCCCATTTTGGATGGAACAAATTATTCAGATTTGTTCCTCTAAATCTGGTGTTTCCATATGAGTTCATTTTCACTGACAGTTATTTTTCTGTTTATAGATCTTCGTGTCCTGATGTCTCATTAAAAATCAGGTTATCAAAAAAAAAAAATCAGGTTATTTACACTTTAAGTCCCTAATAGTAGCAAGAAGGTGAACATCAGTCGATTTCTTTGTGGGCCGAGGGAAACCCTAAAACATTTTGCTGCAACATTTTACCAGAGCACACTGTGTCCTAAGATTGAGTTTTGAGACCACCTTTCCCCTTGAAGGTTGTATATATAAAACACATTGGGCTGTGGATTTAGCTCAGTGGTTCCGCCACCTCGAAAGTGCAAGGACCCGAGTATGACCCCCAGTACCAAAAAAATTAATAAATAAAAATTTTAAAAATTAAAAAATAAATAAAACACTATGAGCAACAATCACAAACTACACAGCCACTACTTAAAGCAAGTTTTCCTATTTAAGAAAATCTTTGTTTTATGCTGTTGATCGAGTAAATAAGTTGCAAAAACTATTTCTTGGATTATATTTTTCTTCCTTGGAAAAACACAAGATCTCTATGCCTTCAGTATAAGACTAAAAGTAAGTTTGATGAGAGCCTCAAAATCTGGACTAATAAGTTACAAAAAATAGACCCAAATATTTGTAGACTATTTTTTTTCTGTAAAGACTTTATTTTTTTAAAAAAAAGATGAGACAAGATGATCCTAATCATCTTGGTTCTTATCTCTAAGTAACTATAACACCACATTGAGCACATCATTTAAACTTTCTAGCTGTAAATGGAATAGTTAAGTCTCATGTTCCTACTATATTCTATTAATATGATACTTGAAAAAGTTATGTGAAAAAAGACATTCATATTAAACTATCAGTTAAAGGACTTGAATTGAGAATATATAAATCTTTTAAAAAGTAATGAAGAGGAAAGACAATTTTTTATTTACTTACTTTTTTACTGTGTTTGGGATCAAACCCAAGGTCTTGGTGGTAAGCAAATGCATACACACCGCTTTCCTTTTTATTTTTTCTTTTTGTTAATGGACAGAGATTTGAAAAAGTACTTCCTAAAAGTAGAACATCCAAATTGAAATAGTCAGTAGCTGTATGAAAAGATGTTCAATAATTCTGGCCATAAAAATGCACATTGAAAGCAAAATGTGGTAATGTTACAACCCATCAGGATGACATTTTCTTTAAATTATCAAGTGTTAGTGAAGATGTGGACCAATTAGGACAATTAAGGTGCACAGAAGTACAGCCACTTAGTAAAACTGTATGGCAGTGTCACACATGCTGGCAATTTCACACCTAAGTACATGCCCAGCAAAGTGAGACCATGAGGGCACCAACCACAATGTTAACAGCAGTTTTATTCATAATAGGCAAAAACTAGAAACAACCTAATGCCCCAACAATGCAATGGATAAATTAATTCTAGTATGACACTCAATGGAAAGAATGTGTGCAGTAATGTAAAAGACTGAATTATTCCTACATTTGATAACATGAATAAATCCCAGAGATATTTACAGTATGTGAAGGAAGACTAAAACAAAAGAATACGTTGTGTAATTTTATTTTTATGAAAGTCAAAAGGAGGCAAGACTGACCTAAGTTGATATAAGTTGGATAGAAGCTTATGTTTAGGATCACAATATTAACTAAGAAGCTGAAGATGTTCTACATTGTGATCTGGATTACAGTTGCACGGATGTATTTGTTTATACAAATGCATTGTTTTATCATATTATCTACTGTCAATATTATATATTTATTTGCAAAAAATGTATTTAAATTTATTGCTTTCAACTTAACAGTTTCCCTAAAGAAATTCATGCCTGAAGAAAAGATGAAGTCCAGTGATGCTTTCAAATATTATTTCTTGAATTAAAATAAATTTAAATAAAATTATACATAAAATTATAAATAAAGTTTAAAATAAATTATTTCTTAAATTAAAATAAATAATATTTATTTTTAAGTCATGTGTTTAGTATGATTCTATTTTCCTAAAATATTTCTACTTACATAGCTATCATTTTAGCAATATAAAGATATATATAAATGTATATATATGTATATATATATATATGTATAAAGAGATACCCAGATAATATTCATCAAATGTTAATGATTTTTTCCATACTGTTAATGATTTTTTTCCATACTGTGGAATTGGGATAATAGCTAACATTTGTCAGGGAATTTCTATATTGTTTAAATTCTTTATACGGGCCTATATCACTTTTTAAAAATCATAGAGCCATTTTCCATACAAGAAAGAATGAGAAAAAGGAAGAGTGAGAAATAGAGACAACATGCCTGACCACTATTCTGTGGAGATAACTGAGGAGGTTTGTGTGATTCGATGTTCACAGTAAAACCCATAAGCAGCAGCATCCCGAAATCCCCAAGTCCTCTTTGTCTCTGCCAGTTCACCAGCTGCACTGCTGTTCATGGTTGAGGACATCATATTGCTGTTCTGTCATTCATCCTAAGGGAGCCCATGGCTACTTTGAACATGCTGGGCTACTCCTTGCACTTCTCTCAGCCACTTTCCTGACAGACAGCTACAATTCCAGTTGACTCACACGAGCCCATGGCTATCCACATTGCTCTGGACAGGATGCCTTTCCCAACAGGCAGGCCATAGTACAAACGTCTCTTCTCCAGCTCGGTCCAAGCTGACCCATGATGGTTGAAGAAGCCTAAAATGGTTTTTTTCTTACATCAGAGGTCTGTTAACCTCCAAGTGGTAGATCTTTATCGAGACTGATGCTGTTACTTTTAATTATATGATATCTCATCATCCTTCCTATATAAAGAAAGAAATATCTCTTTGCAGATCTTGGTAGAAAACAGGGTCTCATTTCCTACCATGAAAACCAAAAATACCCCAGAAGCTACTGTCAGAGGATGTGGCCTCAGCTGGAAGACCTAGGATCCTCAGGGGGAGATATAAGCTGTAGGGACATCTAATTATTCATACAAGGATTGTAGAATTGTGTCCATGAAAATGTTGGCAAGTGTCATTCATCAGCAGTACCAGCGGCATCCTACCAGACTTTTCTGACCTGTGAAATTGGCCATGGGAAGAAGCTGCCCAAAGTTCCTCGGCTCTTGACTATTTCCCGAGCCTGATTTTTCAGTAAGCTATCCAAATGTTTCCAACAAATATCTTTTCTCCCAAAGGTATCAAATTTATTTTTTATTGCTTACACCTGGGCACAATGATTTCCCCACTAAATACCTTTTTATTTACTCTCTCCAAGTGAAACTTGAAGACAATTAACATTACCTCTTCTTGTATCTCCTTCACTGAAGGATGTTTATTCCAATAATTTCCATTTCTCCTCCTTACTCACTACTTCTCAAGGATCATTTATTTCCATCACTCTCAGACAGAGTCCACAAGCATTGGGTCTATCTTGACTATTACTTTTGAGATCCCTCACTCTCTTTACAAAATCCAAGTAAGAAGAAAAAAAGTCAATCTGTAACTTCCAGATTGCTTTGTTAAAAGGTGAAATATACAAACAGCACCTGGAAATATTCTTTAAAGATCTTACCTTCACATTTCATTGTTTCATCAAGTATTCTAGATCTTGATTATTTCATGTTAGGCACATCTATACTTGCTATGAAAATTCATATCATGAAGGTAAAATCAATTGATATCACATCATCAAAGGGCCACCCCACTGCTGAATTAGTTGCTCACTCCTAAGATGCTTTAAATTTTGATTTGATATGTGAAGACCAAATGAAGTAGACTAGAAATTCAGGGGAATTATTTTTGCCTGTCTGTGACTGATTGTTTCCTTTACCAGAGCAAAATGAATAGTGGATATTTGTCACACTGTGAGACTTTATGAAAACAATGCACACCCTTGTAATGTATAGGAACTTTCTACCATAAGATCTCCATACCCCCAAAGTAAAAGTCAGCAATTGCCTCTCCTGAGCTCCTTGTAATCAGGCCTCAGGAAGTGATGTAGGGTCCTGTACACCAGCTGGTTAGAGCAAGACTAATGGGAAGAAGTAGTAGTGCAAAATTCATTCATCCAAGGGAAATATGTTGTAATAGCCATTCATTTACTTTAAGAAGGCTCAATAGGAGCACATGGTGGATGAGCTCCCTTTCTAGGTCCAGTAGCAACTTAGGAGCATGGTGGGTCTATCCGCAGCAGGGCATGGCAGTATAGCCTCTCAACCTGACAGAAGTTTCTTTAAGCCACCTTACTCACCCTAACACATTTGCATTCTGCTTAAACTAGTTAAAGCAGCTTCTTTTTTTGACCATAAAGAATCCTGAATAAAAGACACCAGGAGAATTGCTTATTTAATTAATTGTGTTTTATTTTCTTCCTATAAAACAAAGAAATCTATGATATTAAATAAATCCATTTCAAATCCTAATATATGAAGTACACCCATTATAAATACTTCTTCCTAGGTAAAATATCTCCAAAACCAAAAGTATTATTCACTATAGTGACAACCACCTCTCAGTTTGCAAAGATTTTTAAAAACAAAATCACTTCAGAAGCTATTCACATTCATCTTCAAAATAGGAAACTAGTACTATTGTTTAGTTTGAGCTGAATCATACAAACAATATTATCTGTTCCATGTGTTATCATGTGGCAGCAATTGCAATTTGATAAATCTCATACAATAACTTTCGCAGTGCAGCAGTCTTACAGGGGATCCTTTTTTACAAGACTTGGGCTCATTTTTAATTTATTTGTGTAAATTACATAGAAATAAAGCTTATATACTGTTAATCATATTTATGAGTCTTTTTCTTCACTTCCAAAGAGCTAATAACATTTTATTATTTTTCTTCTGGGTTTGTTGGCATCTTTGAGCTACACTAGCATTTAGACAATTTTTGTGGTGTCTAAAACTTATTATAATTTTGTGTAGAAGGAATGGAATCTAAGAAAATTCCTTCTTCTTTATATAACCTATGTTTATAAGCCAAGGCAAAACTTACTAGTGAACTTTTTTTAGCGATTTCACTTAGCAAAAAAGGATATATATATAGATAGATATAGATATAGATATAGATATATATATGTGATTCCATATAAATAATGATCTATAATCTCATAATATGATCTGTATCTTTATCCACCTATCAAATTTTACTGCCACTTCCTTAATTTACATTACCAGCTTGATCAGGGTTCATAGCTGTAAACAATAGATTCTTCTATACCCGATTATGTATATACAGAAATTATTAAATGATATGAGTAGTTCACAGTATCATTAAGAGAGCTGAAAAGGACCATAACACAGATTGGGTCTCTAAAAGAGTTTCTTCCCTGCTCTGCCTCTATTCTTGTGGACTCATGGCTGAATGAATAGGCCAGTGTTAGGGCTATCTCAATGACAACAGTTCCAGCTCCAGAATTACATCACTTCTCCTACTTTTCTACCCAGTACCATGGTCAACCTCCTGTCCATGTAACTGTTTCACATCAGTTTTGTGTGAATGCACCTGAATATGGTATGGGCCCTAATTCAAGTTGCAAGGGAATCTTGGAAATTTAAGTGTTCTTTTCCAATGCCTATAGAACAAGAGGATATAATAGAAGGGAGTTGAAATGAGAGTTGATCCAATATCAACCCAACTTTCTTATGTTTCTACTTAGCCATGAATGATTTTTAAAATTAAATTCTAACATTGTTACTCCCCCACATAAAATTTTCTTAAAAATTCTAAACTCATTCAATATGAGAACCCCTCAACATGGTTTATAGGCCTTTTTTGATGTTACCATTACCTAGGCCTCTAGCTTCCTGTCCTTTCTCAATATGGACACTTAGCTCTCACTAAAATCAATCTGCTTTTTAGGCCTTCCAATCTTTGTATATTCTGTTCACTTCTGTAAGGAATGCCTTTCCCTGATTCCTGATAGTCCTTCCATTAGCTTTGGTATTATCACTTTATCCCTAAGATTCCCAGTCCCTGTCATATGACTGGACATCTACCTATTTGACTTCCTATAATATTCTATGTATGTTGGTTTATAGCACTCATTTCCTAGATCCATTATTTCTGTGATTTATTTTTGAGTCTTCCACATTAGATCATAATGGAGCCAAGGAATGTAATCTACTTACTTACCTCTATAACCCCAGTACTGTCCACAATGCCTAATGTATAATATTTCAAAATAGATTGATGGAGGGAAATGAATAGGAGGAGTTCAGAAGACTTTGAGGTTAATGAAATTGTTCTATGTAATATTATAGTGTTGGATATTTGTCATTATATATTTGTGGTTTGAGAGTTTGTGAAAATTCACAGAATGTGCAATAGCAACAATGAAACTTAATGTAAACTATGAACTTCAGGTGACAATTGTGGGTCAATATAGGTTCACTCACTGATTGTGAAACATTTTACCACTCTGGTGTGTGTGATAGTGGTGAAGGTTAGAATATGAGAACACTGTTTTCTGTTCAGTTTGGCTGTGAATCTAAAACTTCTCTATTTATTGTCTTTAAGAGATAATAAATAAGCAGAGTATAGTACAATAATGTCATTGTGAGAACATAGCAAAAGATGGGCATATCAAAACATTTGCCTGGGAATTCAGAGGATTACAGTATTTTAAGGACTGGGATAATTTCATAAAAGTACATGGGAGAAGCCTTAAAAATTAGGACTGTTATTTAGTCTCTTTGCTTTACAAAATAGGAAATCAAGGAACATAGAGACATTTTCTCAAGATCACACAGAAAACCTCTGAATAGTACATATAAGTCTTCATTCCTGCCTTCCTCTTTAAAGACAATCTTAGTCACTTTCTTGTTGCTGGGACAAAGTACCCACAACCTAAAGGAAAGGAGGTTTATTTTGGCTCACATTTCAATCCATGGTAAGCTGGCTCCAAGGCAGAAACAGGATGGTAGAAGGTCCTGGGTAGAGGAAAGCTGCTCATCTCATGGAAGCCAGGAAGCAGAGAGAGAAGGGAGAAGCCAAGAAGGGAGATATACCCTCTCAAGTCACAGCCCCAGTGACTCACATTTTCAGAAAAGATTCCACTTCCTACAAGCACATTCAGCTCTAAATTCTTCAGTAGACTAATCCATTAATTCCATGAGTATAGTGCCCTCATGCTTCAATCACCTTCCAAAAGCTGGACCTCTGAACACATGAGTCTTTGGGGGAACAGTCTAGACCTAAACCATAGCAATAACCCTCAACTATTGAAATATCTATCATCACAAGGCCTTGGAACAATCTCACAATTCAATTTTAAAAGTCAAATGGGTAGCTCAGCGGTTCTGCTGCCTGCCGTCCAAGCACAAGGTTCCAAGTTCGATCCCTGGTACCAAAAAAAAAAAAAGTCTAGAGAAAAGTCAAAAGGGGACTGACAAGTTCATTTCTATTAATAATAAACTATCCTCAAGGGATTCTTCAGAGCCCTTCCAAAAATGACAAATTCACAACCTTTGTGAATTTTGAATGGGAGATCAAGTAAAGGTGTTAAAATATCAAATAAGATAATGTGTGAAAAAGAAAATGTAAAGTATTGTCATGATTAAATGTTCTTGGCAAAAAGCAATATTTTCCCTAAGCTTCAAAGTGAATAAGTAATTTTTTAAAAAACTAGAATACATTTTAGTAACATCATTTAATGATGCTTTGTACATTATGGTTTAAGAGAAAAGGCTATTGACTTCCAGGAAGATGGCAGAATGGTGAGCATCAGAGAAATAACCTCTTTGATATTTGAAATCTAGACACTGATATATAGCAACATGAGGAAGAAAAGGAGCAGGAGGGAAGTGGGTCCCCAGTATCCAGCAAGGATCTGAAGCAAGAATTAGAGTCCATGGGAGAGCAAAGAGAAGAAACACAATGCAGAAGAGGGAGGGGGCAAGCAGTGCTTTCTCCTTGAATCCTGGCTCACAGCACAGGAGGGGTGGCTCAAACCTGCAGAGGCAATCCCAGAGCCCTCCATGGAAAGTTGGACCAGTAGAATGGAGCAGTGAACACCACAGACTCCAGCGGCTGGTGAGTTCTTTGAACTCAGATGCCTCCCAGGAGAGGGTGATTGACTGGTAGCCATTTTGAAAAATGGCCAATGGAAGTCAGAACTCAGAGCAGCTACAGGTTGGCTCCATCTAGTGGCTCCAAGTTTAAAAGGCAGATCAGAGAGGCCAGTTCAACCCAGCAGGGAGCCAAGTTCAAGACACCTGGAGGCACTCAGAGTTTTGTGGTCTGAAAAACTTGGGTCCCAGCTTCACAGCCAGAAACCAGAAGCAGCCTGAACTTCAGTGGAACTGAAGGCACAGGCTTGATGGCATTATCCACTACTGCCATAATTCTACTGCTGGCTTGCTGGGATCAATCAACATGGATCTGGGTTCTGTCTGACCCCTTTGTCAACCAATGACAGCAGAGACATGCCCTGAAGTGAACATTTTTTTTCTGCTTTCTTTCCTTTATTGGCCTTTTTATTTTTTAATTTGTTTTAATTTCTATTTTTTTCTCTTTTTCTTGATTGTTCTTGTTTAATACCAGTGAGAACATTGTTTTTAGTTTTGTTGTTGGTGTTGTTGCTGTTCTTTTGTAATGTTCTTGTTTCTGTTTCTTCCTTCTTTCTTTCCCCTGCCATCTTCACCATTTCCCAAAGTTCGTAATGTTCCTTTGTCTTCCAGCTTTGCTTCAAATACCTTTCTCTTCTTCTATTTCCCTATTTTTTCCCATAACCCCTTTTTAAATTTTCTCCCCTGAAGGTAAAATCACCATAACGAGGGGATATTTACACAATTTTCTAGTTTGTTTTTGATTTGGTTATATAACTACAAATCCTCTTCATACAGTTAAAGTTGGCAAACTAATAGTTACCACAGTTTGTCATTTGCTAGGGTGTGTTTCATGCTACCATTATTACTAATTGTACTACTTTAGTCAAGGTGACATAATTGTTCTAATCAGTTGTTCTTTCTTGTATCCCAAGACTGAGATCACCTGAAGGTTATAAACAAGACTATAGGCTACAGCCAAAGAACAGGGCTAGGCCAATTAGGCAGCAATTTCTTATCCCTAATAAACTGAAGAGGTAGGATCTTGTAACAGACTCAAAACCCAAATGCCAGCTGCACCTGGAAGACATCTCTGAGAAGTAGTCATTTCCTAAGGGTTCTTGACACTAGCAATAAATATACCTACCATAAACAATTTACAAGTATCAATGCAGGAATTAAACTAAAAACAAAATAGAAAATGAGAAGACATAGAACAAAGATGCAACCCCAGACTTCTAGCTCACCAAAGGTAAAACCAGGGAGCAATGAAGTGGAACAGTTTGAAAGCTGGCCGACTGGACCCTCTGAAGTAGTAACAATGGAAGAAACAAAGCAAATTAATGAGACACTAGAAAAAATAAAATAAGAAATAATTTTTCAGATAACTTCAGAAATGATGACCATAATGAAGGGCATAATTAGTGAATATAGAGAAGATATAGATTTTTTAAAAATAGAGGTGCTTAGGAAAATAATGGAAACCATGAATGCTCACCACAGGAAAAAAATCAAATCCATGAAATGGATTCAATCAGATATCCAGGAAATTAAAAATTCTATTGAAAGTACATGCAACAGAACGAACCAATGTGAGGACAGAATATTAGATCTAGAAGACACGATTGCATGTTGTGAAAAAGAAAAATATCTTAAAAATAGCAAGGGACTATGAAAAATCAATCTAACAGCTGCTACCTCATGCAAAGAAGAATAATAGAAGATTGATTAGACTCAATGAAAAAGCAGGAGATAGTACAAATGATATAAAAAAGTGGTTCACAGAAGTAATGGGAGAAAACTTCCCAAGCATAAAAAATTTGACATACAGATAACTGAAGCATATAGAACTCCAATTAGCTATGATCAAAACAAGATCTACATTAAGGTATATAATAGTTAGGATTCCAGAAATTCAACACAAGAATAGAAAATTAAAAGCTCTTAGAGAAAAAGAAATAAATCACTTATAAAGGGAAGCCCATCAGAATTATAGCAAACTTCTCAACACAAACCTTTAAGTCAAGGAGAGCTTGAAGTATTTCAAGCCTAAAAGAAAACAATCCCCAACTCAGGTTGATGTGCCCTACAAAACTATCTTTCAAAATTGATGGTGAAATAAGATACTTCCATGACAGAACACTTGAATAAATTCATGACCCCCAAATCAGCATTCCAAAATGTTCTGAAGGATATTCTAGGAAGAAAACACTAAGTCTAAGACTCCACAAACCCCAACACAATGAATTCACCAGGCAAGGCAAGTAATTAAAGAGGGGAAAGAAAGGCAACCAACAATAGCAAAATAACATGACAAAGGTAAGTCAATACATATCAGTTAAAACCATCAATGTAAATGGTCTCAATTCGTCAATCAAAAGAAAGGGACTGGCGGAATGGATCAAGAAACAAGATCCAACAATATTCTGCATATAAGAAACACATTTAATTCAAAAAGAAATTCATAGACTGAAAGTCAAAGGATGGAAAACAATATTCTATGTGACAGGAACAAGGAAAAAGTAGAGAGCTATTCTATTTGCAAAGAAGATTTCAATCCAAGACTGATCAAGAAAGACAAAGTCACTATATATTTGTTAAGGGAGCAATATAAAAGGAAGAGCTAACAGTCATACCAGCACACACAACTATATAAAACAAATATTAATGGACATAAAAAATCAAATAAACACTAATCAAATGTGATGAGGGAACCTCAATACCCCATTGTCACAATAGACAGATTAACTAGACAAAAAAACAAGGAAATATCAGAACTGAACCAAACTTGTGAACAAATGGACTTAGTAGATGTCTACAGAGTGTTCTACTCCACAACATAAGAATATACATTCTTCTCAGGTGTGCATGGGGCATTCTCCAAAATACACCACATACTAGCTCATAGAACATGCTTAAGTAAATGTAAAGGAGTTGAAATCATTCCATGCATATTATCAGACCATAGTGCAATGAAATTTGAAATCAATGGCAAAGGAAACCATAAAATTACATAAACATATGGAAATTAAATAACAGCCTCCCGAACAACCAATGAGTCACAGATGAAATTGAAGAAATCAGATAGTTTCTAAAATTAAATGATAATGCCAATACAACATACTGGAGTTTATGGGATGCAATGAAAGCAATACTACTAGGGAAACTTATAGCACTAAATTCCCACATCAGGAAAATAGAAAAAGCTCAAATAAACAACCTAATGTTGAACCTCAAGTTTCTAGAAAATGAAGAAAAAGTCAAGCCCAAGGCTCATATGAGGTAGAAAATTATAAAAATCAAAGCAAAAATTATTGCAATTGAGAATCAGAAAACAATACAAAGAATTAAGGAAAAGAACAGTTGGTTCTGTTAGGTATTCCAAAGCCTCCACAGAACAAGCTCCCTCCCCCTTCTCCCTGTCCTCCTCCCTAACAGCGGACAGGGACTTTCTTCATAACTAAGGCTTGACCCCTCCTAGTTAATGACCTTCTACTGAGTTAGGGGCTTTTCTGCCCCACTGGGTTTTGTGACCAAATGTTCCCTTAAAATAGGGACCTCCTGGAGCTTGTCACTTCATCCCACCAGATATTCCCATGAGATAGGGACTCCCTGGAGCCTGTTTCTCTGTCCCCCAACCAGAATTTGTTGCTATATGCCCTAACCGCAATCACCCACCACCGTCAAAGTGCTCTCCCACATGCAAAAACCCCATGTAAGCCTCCAGCTCAGCTCATGCAATGGCTGGTCTCCATTTTGTGAGTCAGTCCCAGCAGCCTGCAGACTGCCACCCCAATAAAGCTTGCTTGAACATATGTGTGCCCCTTCCTTTCGGTGACCCTTTCAGGTTCATTGAAAGATTAAATAAAATTGGAAAACCCTTAGGCAATTTTATCCAAAAAAAGGAAAGAAAATAAAAAATCCATGCAATTAGAAATGAAATCACAACAAATACTGCAGAAATCCAGATCATTAATACCTCCTTGAGAATCTGTACTCAAATAAGATGGAAAACACAGAAGAAATGGACAGAGTCCTAGATACATATGAATTACCAGACCTGAATCAAGAAGATATAAAGATTATAAATAACTTAATAATTAGTCAATGAAATTGAAGATGTAATTAAAAACGTACCAACAGAGAAAACCCCAGGTCCTAATGAATTCACTGAACAATTCTACAAGAAATTTAGAGAAGATCTAATGCCACTACTCCTCAAACTCTTTAATGAATTAAAGGGAAGCAATATTTCCAAAATCATTCCTGCAAGCAAGTATTACCCTGGTACCAAAACCAGAGAAGAATCCAACCAAAAAAGAGAGTTATAAACTAATCTCCCTAACCTCCCTAATTAATATGGATGCAAAAATCCCCAATAAGATACTGGCAAACAGAATGCAGCAATCATCAAAAAGGCTATTTACCAAATCAAGTAGGATTCATCCCAGGGATTCAGAGATGGTTCAATATATGCAAATCAATAAATGTAATACATCATATTAACAGAACCAAGGGCAAACCACATGATCATGTCAATAGATACAGAAAAAATATTTGACAGAGTCCAACACCCATTCATGATAAAAACCCTACAGAAAATTGGAATAGATGGTCTTTATCTCAAACTAATAAAAGCCATCTTTGACAAACCAACAGCTGATATCATACTAAATGGTCAAAAACTGATAGCTTTCACTCTAAAATCAGGAAGAAGACAAGGAGGTCCACTATCACCACTCTTATTCAATATAGTCTGGAAACAGCCAAAACAATTAGACAATAAAAATGAATGAGGATAGAAAAGAAAGTAGTGAAATTATCATTATTTGTGGATAAAATGATACTCTACATAGAAGTCCCCAAATACTCCAAGAGCTTTCTACATTTAATAACTAAATTAAGCAGCATAGCTAGATACAAAGTCAACATGCAAAAATCAATAGTATTCCTGTGCACAAATAACAAATTCACTGAGAGAGATATTAGGGAAAACACCTTTCACAATAGCATCAAAAGATGAAATACTTAGTAATCAATTTAATGAAGGAAAAGACCTTTACATTGAAAACTACAGTACTTTGAAAGAAAAGATCAAAGAGGATATCAGAAAATGGAAAACTATTCCTTGCTCTTGAGTAGGAAGACCCAATATAGTGAAAATGGCTGTACTCCCAAAATTGTTATACAGATTTAATTCAATTCCAAATGAAATACCAATAGCATACCTCACAGAATTAGAAAAAAAACAATCTTAAAATTTATTCGGAACCAAAAGAGATCTAGAAAAATAACAAAGGCAAGGCAGGGGGCATCACAATCCCTGACTTGAAATTATACCACAAAGCTACAATGATTAAAACAAACAAACAAACAATGTGATACTGACAAAAAACAAAAAAACAAAACAGACCCAAGGATCAATAGAACAGAATAAAAGATGCAGAAACAAATCCAAACATACTCAGCCACCTTATCTTTGACAAAGGGTCCAAATAACCCCACTGGAGGAAAGATACCCTCTTTAATAAATGGTGCTGGAAAAACTGGCTTTCCACATGACAAAGACTAAAACTAGACCCATGTCTTTCACCGTGCACTAAAGTAAAATTGAAATAGGTCAAAGATCTAAGTATTAAAACAAAAACAATAAATCTGCTGCAAGATAAAATAGGTAGAACTCTTGAAGACATAGGTATAGGCAAAGACTTTAGGAACAAAACACCAATCACACAGGAAATATTACAAAGAATCATCAACTGGGCTCTCATCTTATTAAAAAGTTTTTGCACAGAAAAATAAACCACCAACAGAGTGAAGAGACAACCCTCAGAGTGGCAAAAAAGAAAAAATTGCCAGCTGTTCCTCAAAGGATTATGTAAAATATATAAAGAACTCAAAAAAATCAGACCCCTCAAATTTAAAGACCCCATTAAAAAATAGGCATCTGAAATGAATAGGCACTTCTCAGATAAAGAAGTACAAACAGCAAAATAATATGTGAAAAGATATTCAGCATCACTGATCATTTGAGAGATGCAAATGAAAACAACGCTAATGTTCCATCTCACTCCAGTAAGAATGACTATTATCAAGAAGTCAGTAACAAATGCTTAAGCCAGGGATTTAGCTCGGTGGCACTGTTCCTACCTCTCAAGCATAAGGTCTTGAGTTGGCTCCCTAGTACCAGAAAAGAAAGGAAAAACACAAATACTACATAAACCAAAATCTTAGTGCTTGCTTTGGCAGCACATATACTAAAACAAATGCTTGCAAGACTGTGGGGGAAAAAGAACTTTGCTCCACTGTTGGTATGAGTGTAGACTGGTGCAACCACTGTGGAAATCACTGTGGAGATTCCTCAAAAAATTAAAACTAGAGGTTCCATTCAAACCAGCTATTCCCCTTCTTGGTATCTTCCCAAAAGAATTTAAAACATTACACCACAGTGATATATGCACACCCATGTTTATAGCAGCACAGTTTGTAATCTTGCAAATAGCCAAATGCCCATCAACTGATGAATGGATAAAGGAGATGTGGTTTTTTAATACAATGGAATAATATTCTGCCATAAAGAAGGATAAATTTGAGACATTTCTAGGTAAATGGATACCATTAAGACCATACTCTTTGATAGGTCTCCCACTACCTCAGCAGCTATTATGTATAGCAGCTACCCTCTTCCTATCATGCCTTGAGCCCTCCCCTGTGTGACGTCATGCCAAGATGGTTGCTCCCACCAAAGAATAAACCCTTCTTCCCAGCATGCCCCTGTTCCC
>NW_004624777.1:1836161-1853196 GCF_000247695.1 Heterocephalus glaber
ATTTGAAATAGAAAGAAAAGGTCCAAAGGGGTAGGGGTGGTGGGAGGGGAAGGGGAAAGGAAGAAATGGAAAGGAAAAATTATGAGAAAAGAAAAAAAATGGAAATGAAGTCTATGTAAATAGGGAAGGTTGGAGGGGGTGAAGGGTGCACAGGTAATGGGGAAGAAATAAGAACCAAGATACATCATGTACAGGTAAAGCACCCAATGATAAATGTAAATGTAAATGTATTGTATACCTAAAAGGTACCAATAAAAGAATTTTAGAAGAAAAAAAAAAACCCTTCCCAAGATACAACTAATCAACCTCTTAGTTAGTGTACCTTCCTGCTATGCCAATTTATGGATACCTATTTTTATAAACTCGTTTTCTCCTACCATCTTCATTGTTCCAGCACTCCTGTGACTATCTGAAATACCAGAATAGCATTCCTCCTCTAGAGTGTATATTCTAGTTTCATTATTAGAAAGTGCCAGTTTATATTATGAAGGTCTGAATATTGCAAGTATAGGAAAACAGAGATTTCTTGGGCCACCACAGACTTTGAAAACCCCAGAACCAGAAACATAAGCCAAAATATGAAGGCCAGGCTGCTTTCTGATTCTAGAATCAGTGTTGCTGCCGGCTGTGCAGACTCCAGTTCAGTAAGTACTGGCGAACGAGAAAGTAGAACCATGTGAAGGGCCAGTTTCTCTTTGCTCTGGAATGCTAAAGGTACTTGATCAGCATGACTGGAGGAATATTTAGCTTCACTCTGTGGACCCTGCTGTCTATACCAAGAGTGGCTAATTCTGCTCCAGGGCCCCTATTGTTTCAATTTTAACCTTTGTTTATGCCCATATGTGATATATTTAAGTAGTAGGCATCTATCTGTCTGTTTCTGCAGAAGGTTTGTTTTCTATTCAATCCATTCAGAAGTATTTCTTACCAATTACTAAATACCAGTCCCTATTCTATGCAGAGAGAATAGACCAATTGGCAAAATAGGCAGGACAAACTTTTCTCTAACACATTCTAAAACATAGACACTTCCTGCTTTTCTCATTATTGCTGCTTGTAGCATCTTCCTTAAACTTTTCCTGCAGCTAACCTCTCTTTCCTGACTAAATTATCTCCTGCATAATCCCTGTCATCATGGAAAGGAGAGATTGGCCTTAAACCCTTTTTTAAAAAACTATTTTTATCAAGGGTTTCAATGTTTATAATCTATGCTGAAAATAAAATCCTTAGTTGGGCAAAATCATGGATGTTACACTATGCGTTACTTTCCTCACTCTAACCCCCACCCAACTCAAGAGGTGTCTCTATTTAATCAAAATAAGCAACTATCCTATGGCCCCCTAACTCCTTTGATGTGACTTTCAAGAAAGTCCTGGTGGGAATTTCTAATTCAGATGATCAAATATCACTACATGGATGAGGCAGTCAGTCCTCTTCATAATTTACAGAGTAAAAGTAATTCTCATGATTTGATTATTTCTATGTTTAGTTAGGGATAAAAATGCTCAAATTAATATAAAAATGTGGAGTGGAAGAAGGTAAAACTATGCTACCAATGACATGCATGAGGCTTTGGACTCAATCCTTAATACTGCAATGAAAAATGAAATCAAACTACCAGTAGTTTGGTATCATTTTTAATTAACAAAAAAATGGAAGCAGCCCAACTGTCCATTTATAGTACCATGTGTAATTAAACTCTGAATTTATGAATTGAAGAAATATACAGCAGTGACAAGGAAAGAATGACAACCATAATGTTGAGCAAAAAAGGCCAGACTCAAGATTCAAAAGAATACATCGGGTAAGGGCTCTGTTATGATTTGGGTCTAGATGTCCTCCCAAAGCCTCATGTGGTCATAAACTTCATCTACAGTGTGTGAAGCTGGAATTGGTACATGATGAAATGCTAGGCTCAAGGGCACTAGGATTAAAGGTGTGAGTGCTACCTGCCCTAAGTAGTCTGAATAAAATAAAAGGGGCAGCGGGACACTGTTAAGGCACCCCTGTTACTTTTGCTGCCTTGTGCACGCCACCTTGTTTCTCCTCTGTGATGCCTGTTTGCCGTCCCTGCCTTGGAGCCAGCTAATTGTGGACTGAAACCTCTACCAACTGTAAGCCAAATTAACCCCTTCCTCTCTAACTTTGGGTATTTTGTCGGGTATTTTGTCTCTGCAATGAAAGATAACTAACTAACACAGGCTCCATTGGTAAAAAGGTCAAATTCAGAAAGAGCTAATCAATAGTGTTAGAAGTTAGAATCATGACTAACTACCCAGCAGGGGGAAGTCACTGGAAGTACCCTAATGGCAGCTTGAAGGTGCTGATTGTGTTGGGAACCTGAGGGCTAGTTACATAGGTGTGCTCTTTTTCTGAAAATTCAGTGATTTGTAAACTTAAACTTGGGTTCTTTTCTGTAGGCATTTTATACTTCAATGACTTACGAAAAGCATTAAAACCATCATTAAATAGCCTAAAAAATTTAAAATCTAAGGATATACAATGATCATTCATAGATGAAAAACAATGGGTGTTCTTTTAAAAGATTTCTTGTGACATTATTCAGATAAATTGGAACATCTGAAACAGAATTTAAGCCTTAGATAATGACTAAAAGACTGTGATTGTAAAATACTTCATCTACCAAAAGCCTTTATATTAATAATCAAGAAAACACAAAAGTTAGATGATATGAAAATTAATGTAAAAGGAGAGGCAATTTTCACTGCATATTTATGTTTGCAAACTAATTCAAAAATCCATAGATTAACATTTTAAGTAGCCATATTGCTACAACAACATCAACAATTTGAAACTCAGATTATCTATCATACTTTACCCATTAACTCTAACATTACAAAACAAATTGAGAAAGTAAAATTTTTGATATGCAATCAAGTTTGAATATATTGGAGGCATAAGAAATATTATAAAAGACTTTAATACAGTTCTACATATGAAATAAAGATGGCCATCAGAACATTGTTAGGAACAAGAAGAAAAGGAACTAAAAGAACCAAATGCTAATATCAGTGCCTGAGTATTTCTCTATTCCCACATCACTGGCAACACTTGGCACCACTCACCTTTACTTTTCAATAGCTCATGGAGGCAAAACTGATATACAATAAGCTATGTATTTGAAGTATAATGAGTTTTAAAATATGTGTAATGTGAAATCATCATGACAACCATGATAACAAGTACAGACGCCACTTTCAAAAGTATTCTCATGACGTTTTCATATATGTTTTCTGCTTCACTGATTACTGTTCTGATCTTTATTATTTTTCTCATAATTACTTTGGAGTTCATTCACTCTGCTACAGTTTCTCAAGCTGGAAGCTAAGATTGTTACTTTGAGACTTTCTTTTTCTCTAATACAGGCATTTATATCATTGAATATCCTCTAAGTACTGTTTTAGACACGATTCACAATTTTTATATACTGTTTTCATTATTTAAAGTATGTTATTTAGTTTCCAGATGCCTGAAGATTTTTCAGCTATCTTTCTGTGATTGGTTACTAATTTAATTTTATATGGCTAGAGAATATTCTCAGTGTGACTTAAATCTTTATAAGTTTACTGAGCCTTGTATTATGGCCCAGTGAAAGATCTATTTTGATAAATGCTCCATTTTCATCAGAAAAGAATGTTTTCTACAGTTATTAGTTTGAATAGTCTATAAATATTATTTAGATCAAGTTGGTTGATGATGCAGTGTAAGCCTTAAATGTATTTACTGTTTCTATTTTTTTCTGTCAATTATAATAAGAAAAAGGTGTTGAAATCTGTATGTTACTGTTTTGTCTATTTTTCTTGCATTCCTCTCTGTGTTTTGGCTTCATGTATTTTGAAGCTCTTTTACTAGATACATAAAACTTCTATAAATGTTACTGAAGCATGACCCCTTGGGGGGTCTCCAGACAGACCACCGACCACACAGAGTAGGAGCAAAATCAGCTTTACTGCCAGCGGCTTCAGAGGATTCAAATCACCTTGAAAGCATCAAACAGAAGTTTACTCTCATTTTTATACCTTTATGTTTCTTTATGTTACAGAAACCATAATCATTGGGGAAACAGCCATCAATCTAAACATAATTACATAAGCAAAGGGCCAATGAAGGGGGAGCAAGAGGTTTGGCAGGGCTTTCTGAGATTGCCTTGCTCTACTGAGTTTGCATTTCAGTAGTGACTGTAGTTACAATATATCTTTCTAGCAAGGATAGTTACACGGTTAACCCATAGTTGCCCATTTTTACACTGGGAGACAGTTTTCACCCTCATTACAACTTTTTGAATGACTGACACTTTTAGAAGACCTTCTTTATCTTTGGTACTAGTTTTGCTCTGAAATTTGCTTTGCCTGATATTAATACAGCAAAGCCATCTTTCTTTGTATTACCATTAACATGATTTACCTCTTTCATCTTTTACTTTTAATCTACTTTATGTTTTACTTTTAATCACTTTATGTTTAAAGTGAATTGCAAGGAACGTAGAGCTGGACCTTGCTTCCCTTTGTTATAAACCTGACAAAACCTGCTCTTAATTAGGATGGATAGAACACTTATATCTAAACTGATTATCAATGTTTTTGGATTTAAATCTATCATTTTGCAATTTATTGTCTATTTGTCCAATGTGTTACTTAGTTCCTTTTCTTACTTTTTCTGCTTTTTTTAGGTAAATGGAGTATTTCTTTGATTGTACCTTATCACTTTTTGTTAGTTTATAAGCCATAAGCCACAACTTTATTTCATTATCTTAATTGTTGTTTTCAGGTTATTATAGTATGCATAATATACATCTGTAATTTAACGTGATAGTTAACAGATTGTGTCAATTTGAGTAAGAAACGCCCAACTAAATTGGATCAGCATAGTTCTCAGTGTGGCTGAGGGAATTTACCAAAGATTTGCTGGGACTTACTGGGTGTGAGTGACAGCAACCAATAGGCTTGTCACCCAAATGGAATAAAAGGGAAACAAAAAAGGAAGGCTGCTTCTGTTTCTTCGGAGGAGCTCCAGTCTTCATCTTCACCTTGGACGTTTTCTCCTGGTTTCCAGCACACCCTTCAGCCTCCTGCACAGACCTTTCAGCCTCCTAATACAGACTCACACAGGACACTACAGTGAGCTCCAGGCCTTTGACTGGAGCTTGGAATCTCCAGCGCATAGATAGCCCTTTTGCACTCTTCCATACCCTTCTCTGTGGATGGCCACTGGAAGCCAGTCTTGTCAATTCTTGTATATTTGTGTATCTTGCAGTAAATCTGTTTCTCTAGTAAGCACTAACTGATACACTTAGCCAATCTGCTTTCAAGTGGTCATATATACTACAAGAATTGTATGATAATATATTTCCATTTCTGACTGCTTTGACACTTTGTTGTTATTTACCTTACTTCTATATGTGTTATAAATTCCAAATACATTGTTATTATTTTTGCTTTAAGAAGTCAATTATTTTTAAACAGATTTAAGTAACAAAAAGAAAATGTATATATTCACATAGTTACTATTTCTGTTGCTCTTTAATTATTTGGGTAGGCCTAAAGTCTATCCGGTGGGCCGGGGATTCAGCTCAAGGGTTCCAGCATCTACCTCGCAAGCGCAAAGTCCTGAGTTTGATCCCTGGTACTAAAAATAAATAAATAGATAGATAAGTAAATAAATAAATGAACAAATTCTATCAGGTATCATTTTCCTTCTGCTTCAAAGATTTTCTTCAATTTTTTATATTGCAAGTCTTCTACCAATAAATTATTTCTGTTATTGTATGTCTGAAAATTTCTTTATTTTGTTCTTATTTTGAAATGTATTTTCATTATCATATAAATCTAGGTTAGCAGTACTTGATTTTTGATTTAATTCCATTCATGAATCTCTTGCCTAGTGATTTGTAGAGTTTTGTTTAGCAAATCTTTCTTTACCTTGGCTCTAGTTTAAAAAGACAACTTCTAACATATTTTCTTAACTCTATAATTTTGCCTGCACATGTAGGTCCTTACTCCATTTGAGAGTGATGTTTATATGTAGCATCAAGTATTTAATTTTACACAGTTAACCCATTTTCCTATACCTCTTATTTAAAGTGTATAGCCTTTGCTCCATTTATGACTAATTCTATGTATCTGTATATTAATTTATCATATATATGTGGATTTTTTTGAGAACTTTTCTTTTTTTGCTGTATTGTTCAGCCCATTTGTTGTTAAGCCAATACTTACCAGTTCTGTTAAGCAAGCTTTGGAGTGTTTTAGTCCAAATAGATAGTATCAAGAACCTAAAAAATATCTGATTGGCATTTTGATTGACATATTTATGCTATTGAGTTATCCTTTTATTTGTCCAGACCATATTCTACATTCTTGATTAGTGTGTTAACATTTAACCCAGTTTTGCATGCTTGTGATTAAGTAAATTCTTAGAAATATTTAAATCTTCATTGTTGTTGAATGCTATCTCAGGTTTTTGGATTTTTATGAAGTTTGTGTTGTCATAGAGAAATTCAATTGATTTTGTGTATGTGTGCTTTACTTTTATTTTGAAGTAATTCTAGATTGATTCTAATTCTAATTCTCCTAATTCTGGGAGGTTGTAGCAAGTCCCATGCAGCCTTTTCTAGCCTCTCTCAATGTCAACATCTTATACAGCTGTAATTCAATATGCAAACTAAGAAACTGACAGTCTATAGAGTTTATTCGTATTTTACCAGATGTTCATGCATTCATGGTGGGATGGTGGGAAGGTGGAGCAGCTCTACTGAACTTTATCACATGTGCTATCACCAGAAAACTCCCTCTCATCACTCACTTAAGGCAGATTCTTTCCCTTGAGATTCATCTTTCTATGTGGCATCAAGTATTTTATTTCATAGAGTTAACTCATTTTATCATTTCTAACCCCTGCTGACCACTAATGTGTTCATCTCTATAATTTTGTCAGGTTATATTAATTGAGCCATATAGTATGTGATCTTCTGAAATTATTTATTTATTCACCATAATGTCTTTCAGATCCATTCAAGTTGGTACATATATTAATAGATCATTATTTTATAGTAATGAGTAGTATTCTATGATGTGGAAATACCATACATCTTTCACTATTTACTCCTTTGTTATAGCTTGGATTTGAAATGTCCCCCAAAATTCATGTGCTAGAGGCTTGCTTGCTATCTGATGAGATTTTTGGAAACTGATTGAATCAAAGCACTCTACTTCATTGAGTGGATTAACCCATTGATGAGATCATAAATTGACTGTATTATTAAAAAGTGATGGAAAGAGGAGATAAGATCTAGTTGAAGGCACTGGGGGTATGACCTTGGAGACTATATCTGGTGACTGCAGATATTTCTTCTCTTTTCCTCCCTCACTTCATTCCTCCCTCTCTCTTCTTCTATGATGTGATCAGATTTCCTTCTTCCTGCCATGTTCTGCCTCATTCCCTAAAGGGAATGAAGCTAGCAGGCCATAGTTTGAAACTTCTGAAGCCATGAGCCAAATAAAATCCTTTCTCCTTTAAGTTTACTTTCTCAGGTATTCCCTCAGGGGTGCAAAGCTTACTAGCACACTTTTGAGGAACAGTTGTGTGGTTTCCAGTATTTTGTTCTTATGAATAAAACTGCTATGAACATTTGTGTATAAATTCCTGCATGAAAAAGAACTCTTCATTTATCTAAAATAAAGTTCAACTGTTGGGCTGTATGGTAAATTCATGTTTAGTTTTTAAAATAATTGACTGTTCCATTTTACATTCTCATCAGTAATGTAGGAGTGTTACAGGTCTCCACATCCTTGCCTGTATTTTGTGCTATCACTATTTTTTCATTTTAGCCATTCTAATTATGATATAGTGATATTTTATTAAAGTTTTAGTTTTATTTCTCTAACAGCTATGATAGTGAACATAATTTTTACTTGTTTATTTGGCACTGTATATTCCTTTTGGTATAATGATTGTTTATGTCTTCTGTGCATTTTCTCATTTGATTTTCTAAATACTGGATTTAAAAGAATATAATATGCTCTACATATAATTCCTTTGCCAGATATCTGACTTTGAAATATTTCTTCTGTGTCTAAAATTTGTCTTTTTATCCTTTTAACAGGGTGACTCACAGAGCAAAGATTTTTTTATGCTGCTAATTACAATTAATCAGTTTTTCCTCCCTCTGATGATGCTTTCAGTGTCTTAAATTACTTTTCTCTTTGCTGAGACAAAATCCCTGACACCTACAAGTTAAAGGAGGAAATGTTTATTTTGACTCACAGTTAGCAGAGGTTTCAGTCCATACTTGGCTGGCTCCAAGGCAGGGTGGAATGACAGAGGGACACCGCAGAAAAGAAACAGTCCATGGCAGACATGGCAGGAGGCAGCAAGCAGTGAGCACCAAACCAGCAGCAGCAAGCCTTCCTTTCCTTGTTATCCCATCCAGGCTTCAAATCTTTTGAGTGGTGCCACCTACACCACTTTCCTCACTTAAAGGTGGACCTTTCGACTATCCACCCCGAACTGTGCTAAACCAATCTGTGGACTTAGTACCACACACCCTTAATCCCAATATCACACACCCAAGATCCAGTTAGCTCTGATAAGCCCTAAGAGTACATGAGCCATAACAAGCGTCAAATCTAATAGGACACACACGTGTAAATACTGAATAGTTTCTCTGGTGTGAGAAACTGAAAGTGTAAATAAGGATCAAAATGTATAATAAATAATGTGAAATATAAAGAAAATTCCAAAGGCGAAGGGGAAGTGGAAGGGGTAGGGGAAAGGAAAGGAATAAATATGAGAAAAGGAAAAAATGAAAACAAAATCTTTGTAAATAGGGAGAAGTGGATGGATTGAAGGGAGGGCAGAGAAGTGGGGTAAAAAATAAGAACCAAGATATATCACATAAAGGTACAGATTCCAATTGACAATTGCCATCATAGTGTATACCTAAAATGTACCAATAAAATTAATTTTTAAAAGTGTCAAATCTAAAATCTATTTACCTATGTTATATTTTGGAAAATGACTGGCTCTGCAAGGCCAATGTGTTAAAGGTTTGATCCATTTACTATGTAAATGGCACCTTTAGCATATGATACAATTCTGTTACTGTCATTCAGTGTGCTAAAGTATTCATAAAGAGAGGAAAATGTGATAACTGTGCCTATATAGAGCTTAGTAGAGAAGAATACAGAAGCCTTGTACCTTTTTTTTTCTATCTTTGACTTCCTGAATAGAGTTTCCATAAATAGACTCTAAGAAAGAAATTGATTTGGGATCAATAGCTTTATTCATTTATTCAAAAATGTTAAATATTCCTTATTTTCAATAAAATATACTATAAAATATTCAACCTTGCTGGTAATTATCCATTCAAATTTTTATGAAATATTTATTAATGGTAAGCACTGTGTTAGATGCAAAAAATTCAGAGATGAGTAATGCATTGTCATTGCTCCCAAAAAGTTTACAGGCTAAATAAGGAGAGAGGTTAAAGAATAAATAAATTTAACACTGTCTAAACTAGAATGAAATGACAAAGTATTTATAGCTTCATTTCCTCATGGAACCATAAATTCAGGATAAGAACTAGGCAGTTACATGTTTTACTATCTTGCCCCAAAGCATGCAGAGTTTTTCTCTTGTCACTGAATTCATAAAACAAGAGCTTGGTCCATATGTGAAGCTGCTATTGAGGATCTCTGAATCTTAGTTATAGTTCTCCCTCAGATATTAATCATTGCCTGTACATTTCATGGAACTTTACTTCCCAGAGTTACTAAGAGCTGGGCAATATGTATTGATTGTGCTCCTTCCAAGATTCGTATGTTGAAATCTTCCTCACCCCCTTCTGATGGCTTTAGGAGGTAGGGCCTTTGATCCTTGAAAGGCATTTAGATCATTAGAATAGAGCCCTTGTGATAAGACTGGGTCCTTAATAATAGGAGACACAAGAGAATTTGTTTCCTCTCTCTCTTTCTCTGCTCTCTACCCTATAAGAGAAAGGCCATTTTAAAACCAAGAATCAGGTCCTCACCAAATACTTGATCTTCCAGCATCTTTATCTGAGATTTCCCAACCTTGGGAATGCTCAGGAATAAATTTCTGTTGTTGAAACCACCCAGCCCGTGCTATTTTTGTTATATCAACATGAACTGACTAACATATGGGGTATGAAACCAGAAAAACTGTATGACAATCCTTCTGAAAGCCTCTGAAAACTGTATCAAAATCACAGCAATTCAGGCCAATCCCTGGACTAATGGTATACATAAGGAATGATAGCAGTTCCTGAACACACTCAAAGTGAAATTCAATTCATATTCAGAAATAGGAAAAGAAGATTATGTAGTCAGGTGCTAGGAAAGCCTAGTCCTTAGCTGAGAACTGAGGATCACTATTGCCCACTGGCCCCAGTTCTACCTTTATAACCCATCCTTTAAGAGTAAGTAAATGCCAGTTGCAATAGTGTGAATCTGTAATCCCAGATACTCAGAAAGATGAGGCAAGAGAATCACAAGTTCAAGGTCAGTCTGGGAAATTTAGCAAAACTCTATCTCAAAAAAATTAAAAGGGCTGGAAATGTAGATCACATGGTAGCGCACTTGCCCAGCATGCATGAACTCCTGGGTTCAAACCCCCATAATGCGAAAAAAAACCCAAAAAGTGAGTTACCTATCATCATGGTCACCCTAATTACCATTAAGGTTTTCTGAAGAAATAACCAATACAATATATAGGTGTAGATACATGGAGAAGAAGATTCACTGTAAGAAACTGACTTATATGATGAGGGGGCTGGCAAGTCTGAAGCCTAAAGGTCAGGTAATAAAGAGATTTAGGCAAGAGTTGATTTTGTATACTTGAGTCCCAAGTCCCTAGAACTGCAGGCTGGAAACACAGATAGGCCTTGAGGAGAGTTTTTCTCCTACAGAAAACTTTAGTCTTTGTTCAATGGAGCCCTTCAACTGCATGATGAGACTCACCCACATGAAAGAGGATAAGTTGCTGTATTCAAAGTTTATTGATTTAAATGCTCAATGAACTTTAAAAAAATACTCTTAGAGTACCATCTAGATTGGTATTTAACCAAACAATTGATAGCACAGCCAAGCCAAGCTGACACATAAAACTAATCATCATACAGATTTATCTCTTTTTAGAACACCTGCTTATATCTCCAAGGCACAAATTCTGCAGTATTTGTAAATGCTTTAAATTATCTTCTTTCCAATAGTAGGAATGGAATTTTTTTTTAGATGCAAGTCAGATATTTTGCCAGTACTCATTTTCCCATCCTATCAGTCTGGTAACTTGTTAATAGCTACTAGCTGTTTTGAATATCAACCCTATCTTATCTGATATTTGTACAATGTGTTAACATTCAGATTTTTTCCTTTTAAAATGTTAATTGTTTAAGCTGTCATTAAAGTGTGAAGCTTAAAGTCTTTGTTCATTTCTCTAAAGTGAGAGTGAAGAAATTTTGATATGGTTATAAAGACAGGAGTTGTTTTAAACTTCCAGCAAATTGAATAGCATTTATATGCTTTTAAAATTTTTCCAGGTTTTATTTATGTTTGTGAATCTTTTCTAACTAGAATATTAAATTCTTTTAAGAAAAAAATGCATTCCCATCAGAGACAAAAATGCATTCTAAAAGAAATTAAAGGATATGAAGAAGGAATGAATCTAATAAATTGAGAAATATTTCTAAGTCTAAAAGATTAGATGATAAGAAAAAGAAACAATAAAAGAAGTCACAAAATCAATGAAGCATATCTGCACTCTCTGGAAATCCTATTAACAGTTTGAGATAATCTAGCAATTATTTTCAAGCACCATGACATTCATAAACAGTGATATTTTATAATTTCTAAGGCTAACATTTCTAAACAAGATTAGAGGATCTTCAAACTGTCACAGAATTATGAGATGAATATGGCAATGTTCAGGATTTTGTTAACAGGTTGAAGTACTAGTCAGCACAATATGTTGCTTTTTTTTACACATTAGCCTGAGTATTATATTCTTACCCCACAAATGATGATGCCTGCAAAATAACTACAAAATCATTTTAGTGACCCATAACTTCTCAATCTAGTTTATAACCATTCTATAATTTACTTCATTTCCTTGGGCAAGAAATGTTGCTGAATCATCCATGTGATAGGTTGTTTTAGTAGCAAAAGATGTCAATATAGACTGTAAGATGTGGCAAATGCTAAACAATGGTAGATCATGAGTTAATTAAAAAAAAAAAAAAAAAGGAACTCAGCCCAGAGTGCAAGTAATAAAGACACATGTGTACCCTCCTGTGGCTGATCAGCAAGGACTCTGGGATGTGAATAAAGGTTCAATCTCTGCCTTCAGGGGGTAGTACCAGCCCACCTCCTTACCCCAGATAAATGGAAACTCTCCCCCAGAGGAAAGCAAATGCCCAACTGAATCACTTCTGAGAGCTCCCCTTCACATCCAGAGGGGCTAGAGCAATCCAGTCAGAACTGATCTAGCATGACCACTACTAGGTTAGGTGTGAGGCAGCTAGTCAGTGCTGAGCAGACTCATCTAGCAAGAAGCTCCTGACACCCTAGGTCTGGTATGACAGCCCAAGATATACTGTCTTACATCTTAATGAATAAATGATTCACTTCTAAGGGTCCTCAGGAAAGTAGAAAGTTTTTTTAAGAGTCCTGCAAATCAGAAAATAATTGCCTTTTACTCAAGTAGTATCTCCAATGAGGCAATCCAAGTGAGATGAGTCCATCTCCTTCCAGGCTACAATTTACATTAGCCTAACCGGGAACAATCACCAGCCATTCAAGGCACCACACTCATGAGGAGAAGTAATGGAAAGGTCTGTAAGGCAAAAGATGAACACGTTTTGGTAAATTATTCAGAAGGAAAAGAAGGCTGACTTAGGAGCAATCTGGTCAGGTTGCAAAAAACAATGATTCTGCAAATTCAGACTCACTACATACATTAAATTCTATAGGTATCCTATACCTATATAGGTACAGTATGTATAGCACATACAAGGTGCCATGGTTTGGGTCTGGATGTCCTCCCAAAGCCTCATTCGGTCAGAGGTAGCTGAATATGGAATGTGTGATGATGGGATTAAGGCCATGTGATTACTAAACCACTACACATGAGTAAATGGTTTAGCACTGCCTTAATCTTGGTAGTCCGGATGGGATAAAAGAGGCAGAAAAATATGGTGAAGTCTCTCTTGTTGTCTTTGTGACCTTGTCGGCACCATGTTGTTTCTCCTCTTCAATAGCTGTTTGTCATCCTTGCCTTAGAGCTAGCAGATTATGGACTGAAACCTCTACCAGCTGTAAGCCAAATAAACCTTTCCTCTTTAACTTTGGATACCAGGTATGTTGTCTCACCAATGAAAGAAAAGTAACTAACACATAAGGGAACTCATTTCAAGATATGAACAGTGTCTCTGAGGTCTTACACTTTCTGATTACACTATATTTGTCTTGGAATTTTTGCATATTGAGAGAAATATGAGAAAAATTTTCTGACAGCTGTTTTTTTTTAGTTATAACAACCTAAAGGCAATAGTATAGAGTGAAATCAAATGAGTATTAGAAGCAGACATCCAGGGTCCCAAGATCATACACAAATCTTCAACAAACTTAAAGTAAGCCCTTTAAAAATGAACGAATGAGCCATACCTAAACCCAGGACAAGGTCCTGTGACTGTATTAAGGATTCAGAACAACTGCTGGTAAGGAGGGAGAAGTCCTTCCCTCTTTGTAAGGGAAAATCTTTTTTTTGACATTTTGTACTCTGAGTAACTACTCTGAAGATAATGATAAAGTGTATTAACTATTATTATCCTCTTATTATTTTGTTGTAAAATTTTGCTTTATTGTTTCATAAAATAAATTTAATTTAATTTAATTTAAAAGGAAATGGCCTGAAGCCCTTATCCCACACAACTTATTCTACCCCAAAAAACCTAAGTGGTATGTGGTGATGGGAGAAGGTGGTTTAATTAAATATTTGACTCTTGACTGAAGTAACCCTCGACCTTGGAGCTGAGACCATTTCAACCATGACTACAAATACAGCTCAGTGTTACCAGAAGTAAATTTTGTAAAAATTACGTGTACATATTACAAACACAGATACACACTATGGTTCTACTCCACCACTCTGATATTTAGCAGAAAAAAATAATGAAGGTAGACCCAAGAGTGAATTTGTATCCTAACTCTACCATCTTTCAATGTATGAGTTTGGAAACAAAGATCACTTAATTTCCTTTAGCTGTGTTAATGTTCACAATGTTTACGTAAGCAGAAATGAATCAACTGGTAAGTAAAAATGATACATAAATTTCCAGCAAGTTTCCCTGTTATGCAGGAGTACATAGTTCTCTACCATGTCTGATATTCTAATATCTCTAGGCTTAGAATTCATTATCAACACCATCTATTTTTCTTCACTCTCCTTTGTATCTCTGGGTTGTCAAATCCTGTCCGTTAATATTCTCCTTCTGCCTGAGTTTCTTACCAGGGCAAAGGAAAGGTATTCACCTCATAGTGGTAGAAAGAGAGAGAGCAAGAGCTATAACCTCTAAAAGCCCACCTCCAACTGGCTCACCTTCTAATAGCACATTCATCTATGAACTCATCAATGGTTTGATCCACAGATGAGTACATATAGCATCCCCAGTGATCCAGTCACCACCTGAAAGTCCCAACTCTGAACACATGAGCCTTTGGGGAGACATTTTAGGTCTAAACCATAGCAATCTATACAAATAACTTGAAATGTATCATAAGACTAAACATAAAGTCAAAGCTCTAAAACTTCTAAAAGAAAATATAAAAGACATTCTTTGTGACCTTGGGTTAGACAAAGTTCTTTGCCTTTTTAACCAAAAGGATATGAGCCATAAAAGAAAACAAAACATAAATCATAGATAGAATTTGGAAAGCATATATCTGATAAATAATTAGAATTCAGAATATATAAAAAGGGCCGGGGATTTAGCTCAGTGGTTCTGGTGCCTGCCTCGCAATCGCAAAGTCCCGAGTTCCATCCCCGGTACCAAAAAAAAAACAAAAACACACACACAGAATATATAAAGAACTCTAAAATCCTGTAAAATAGGAAAACAAATGACACAATTTTTTCAAAATGTGCAAAAATAATGAACAATATCTCACCCAACAGGGCTACACAGTGGCACATAAAACCATGAAAAAGTGTTCAGCATCATTAATTAGTCATTAAGCAAATGCAAATTTAAGCCATAATGAGTTACCACTACACACCTATTAAAAGGAAATAAAAACTCATAATACTGAGTGCTCAGTAGCATAAGGACCAACTAAAATTTCCACGCATAACTGCTGCAATACAAAATGGTACAACATTATGTATAACAGTATGTCAGTTTTTCATGAAGTCAAGTATATTTTACCATGTGACCCTGAAATACCCGAGAAGTATTTACCCAAGGGCAATAGAAATATATTTCTATACAAAAAAATTGTATAAAATGTTTATAGTAGTTCTATACACAGTTTCATAAAGCTGAAAAAATCCATCATCTGGCATATCAATAAACAAATTATTTGTACTGTCATACAATAAAAATTTACAGAGCAGGGCTGGGGATTTAGCTCAGTGGTGCTACCACCTGCCTCACAAGCGCAAGGACCCAAGTTTTATCCCCAGTACCAAAAAAGAAAAAAATTACAGACCAATAAAATGGCATAAACAACTGCTGTATGATACAACAACACATAAATCTCCAAAGCATTATTATTATTAAATTTTTTTAAAAAGCAAAAATCAAAAGACTTCATTCTGAGCAAGCCAAAACTATTAGAACAGAAATGCATTAGGAGTTGCTTGGGCTGGTGACAGAAGGAGGGTGACTATAAATAGGGTCCATTTGAATGTTTTGAAACAATGGAAATATTCTATGTCCTCACTGTGATGGTAGTGCCATAACTACCATGCATTTTTCAAAATTCATATAACTGTACACCTAAACATGATGATTTTACTAAATACATGTAAAGTATACATCAATAAACCTGACTTTAAAAGAAAATTTAAGAGAGGAGGTGAGCTAATCCCAGCGCCCAGAAGAAGGCTCCCAGACCACCATTCCACCGCTCCCAGGGCAGAGGAAGTGAGCCATCCCAGCACCCAGGAAGAGGCTCCCAGGCAGCCATTTCACTGCTCCAAGGGCAGAGGAGGTGAGCCAATCCCAGTGCCCAGGAGGAGGCTCATGGGCCACCATTCCACCACTCCCAGGGCAGAGGAAGTGAGCTGTGTGGACGCCAGCAGCACCCCTCACACCCCTTATAAATGAGAAGACATGTAAACAAACCTCAGAATCAAACTTCCAGATCACCTAGAGTAACCCCAAAGAGGAACAAGATGGAACAATCTGATACTCAACCACCTGGACTCTCTGAACTGGCAACAAAAGAGGATCTGGGAAAAATGAAATAAATAATTTCTCAGATAACAGCAGAGATTGTGCTCATAGTGCAAGACATGATTAATAAATCTAGAGAAGACACAGATAAAAAAATAGAGGAGCTGAGGAATAGGATGGAATCCCACATAGGAAACAAATGGAATCCATAAAACTGATGCAAACAGATATCCAGGAGAATAAAAACTCCATCAAAAGTCTACGCAGCAGAATGAACCAATGTGAGGATAGAATTTCAGATATAGAAGATAAGGTTGCAATTAGTGACCAGGGAAAGAAAAATTGCTTTAAAATTGTAAGGGACCATGAGAAATCAGTCCAGCAGCTGCTAGACAATACAAAGAAGAATAACATAAGACTGATTGGAGTCAACAAAGAAACAGCAGACAGGGCAAATGACAAAAAAAACACTTTTCACAGAAGTAATGGCAGAAAACTTCCCAAGCAGGAGAAAAGAACCTGACATACAGATAAGCAAGGCATATAGGACTCCAACTAGCCTTGATCAAAAAAATATCTACACATAGGCATATAATAGTTAGGATT
>NW_004624777.1:1868519-1878824 GCF_000247695.1 Heterocephalus glaber
TCAGGCATAAAGAATGAGAAACTAGAGACATTTATAGCTAAATGGATGCATATTGAGGCCATACTCTTAAGTGAAATAAATAGGACACATGTGTAAATACTGAATAGTTTCTCCGGTGTGAGAAACTGAAAGTATAAATAAGGATGAAAATGTGTAATAGATAATGTAAATTGGAAGAAATGGTCCAAAGGGGAAGATGAAGTGGGAAGATTAGGGGAAAGGAAAGAAGGGAAAGGAATAAATACGAGAAAAGGAAAAAATGGAAGCAAATTCTTTGTAAATACAGAGGGGTAGTGGAGTTGAAGGGAGTGCAGGGGAATGGTGAAATAAATAAGAACCAATATAGATTATGTAAAGGTACAAATTCACAATGATGAATGTCAGCATATTGTATACCTAAAATGTACCCATAAAATTAATGAATTTTAAAAAAGAATATCAAGCCCATTATTTTATAAGCTAGGAAGGCAAATCTATATCATAAAGCATGTGAATTCTAGTGAAGCCTGGTATCCCCCTGTCCACAGTGAGTGGGTCACCATGTGATTGGCTAGGCCCATCTGAGAATGGTACCATGTCAGGGGTTCAGTATAGATCTCTATTCTTGACAGGGTAGATTGCCAACAGAAGCAGTAGCCAAAGGAAGATTAAATCCATGTCACTGAGCACATAAAAGCATCTATCCTTGCTACCATGGTTACTTTGTATACATGTTTATTATGCAGGTACTGGTATGCACAGGACAGGCTAAAGGACACCCATAAAATGTGTCATTTTGTTCAACTGAGAAAATCCTCCTCCGCCATTGATGTTCTTTGAATGTAATTCTCAAGAGACAAATCTCTTAAACTCTGTGCCTATTCTAAAGGATTTAACCACAAACCTCTTCCCAAGACCTCATTTTCACCAGTCATCCAATTCATTCTTTCCCAGTCTCTGATCATCCAGCTCAATCATTAGAAATCACCCATGGAACACTACATATCCATAATTTTGGCTACCTCTCTGCCCAGACAAAGTGCACAACCTAATGCAATCTCAATGTTCTGCCTACTTGGGGAATTTTCTTTCACCACAGCATTTCGCCCTCTTCTAGTTATAAATATTCACTTCCATTTGTATCAGTAAATCATATATCCACCTTTAAACCAGGCTTAAAGTTTGTTTTTCTGTCATAAATTCATAAGGAATTCTCCCTGAAGCTATAGGTATATAAGAAAAGAAAGAAACATAGTAGGAGTTAGTGTTAAGGAAATCTCATGTAAGTTCCTTTTGCTTCTTGGATCAACTCAAGCTCAACTTGTTTCTATCTATATTTTGTAATGGATTGCCACTGCTCATGCCTGAATTTAAGACTTGGTAAGAATATCTAGGTTGTTTTGTTTTGTTTTGTTTAGAGAGGTTTTATGTTTATTAAAGTAAGAAAAGATACCTTCTGCAGAGTGAGTTTGGGACAAGTAGGAAAGAACTACTCTATACTGTGAGAGCAGAGTGCCAGGAAAAAGAACACAGTAGTACCGAGCTCATTGATGGCTATCCTTTTGTATCTCCCACTCAGGCTGATGTCTGGTCTAGACCATCCTGGAGAAGATAGCACTCTCAGGTTCCCTCCACTACACGGCTTTGGGAACTATTCTGCACAAGTGTCCAGGGACTTTGTAGTTAAGAGATCAGGTCTACCTCCCAGCCAATTTGCAATGCCCTAATCTGCCTCAGTGTGAGTGGGGTGGGTTAGGGATAAGACCCTTTCCTACTCTTCACCTGTTCAGAGTCCAGGCAGCTAGGGAGGGAGACACCCACTGCTGCAGGGAACTGAAAAGTGAGATTCTCTGGGAGATAGCATGGCTCCCCACACCTCCATTCTTTTTTGGTCCATGAATAAGGGCTGGGGATGTAGTTCAATAATGGAGCACTTGCCTAACAAGATCCTCACCATCCCCCAGCCACTTGATAGCCCCATGGATTAATTGTATTTACATTGATAGAGCCCACTGCCTTACTGCTCACCTCTCTCTTCAGAAATATCTTAGTGCTTATAACCGCCTTACTGAAGAAGTGCTTTTCACCAGGGTGAAGTGCCAGTTTCCAGACATGCCGGGGCAGCCCAGAAGCAGAAGATTGGGGTGTTTGCCAACCACAAGTTCACACCAGCAATTAAGAATATCTAGTTTTTAATACCAATCTTGGGTCACCTGGTCATTTAATGTCTGATTAGATATTCTGTCTCTACTGAAGCTCAGTGACAAACCTTGAACTATTTCTCAAAAGAAAAACATCTCTTTAGAATAAATAATGGATTTGCTCTGAAACTCTAGACATCTGCCCTGTAACTCTCCTATTTGTGCTTTCCAAAGGCACCATAGAGTATCTCTTATGTTAAACAGGCTTTTCAAACAAAATTGGACTGGCTGCTTCATAAAGCCAGAGTGAAAAACAAGCTTTCACTGCTATAGAACTCTCTCTTGATCCTCATTCAAAATTAACAATTTACAACTGGGCCAGGGATTTAGCTCAGTGGTTCCACCACCTGCCTCGCAAGCACAAGATCTTGAGTTCAATCCCCAGTATCAAAAAAATAACAATTTACAGGTTACACAGTAAGAGCTATCATAACTATTTAACTAGGTATATTACATCAAGAATCCAAAAGGCAAAAATCTACCTAGTATTGTGTGTCTTTCTGTTGCTTGGTGGTATAAGGTGAATCCATTTTTCTCTCACCCTTAACATCTCAAAAATTTCACTGAGTTTGTGAACTCCTAAAATTTTTATGGAGTTTGTAACCTATCGCTAACATAAAGCCCTTCCTGCTTTCTGCTCATGAGAACTGATCAGCAAAATATCATCAGCAATAGTGGGTAAATGGGATGTTGTTTAGAATGCCAAGATAACAGAGACCTCTGCAGAAGATATTATGACAGAAAGCAAGAAAACTTACATAGCCCTGAGCTAGAACTGTAAAAGTATGTTGTTGGTCCTAACATACAAAAGCAAGCTATGTTTGTGGGTGTCTATATTAATATAGATAAAAAGCATTTTCCAGGTCAGTAACTCCACACCAGTCGCCAGGGTCGATGTAGGTAGACTTGCTCCAGTAAAGGGACCCCATCTTGAGAAGGAGCTAAAGTTACAATATTTACAGTAGCTCATGATAATTCTCCAAGATCCATCCCATTTCTACAGACTCTGAGTGAGCAAATTAAACAGGGTTGTGGTTGGTATCACCATACTTGCATTTTAAAAATCTTGGAAGTGGCAAAACATCTTTGTAATCCCTCCAGAAATGCAGATTTGGTTTGTTATCCTAGGAGGGAGAGAAAATTTCAAGGACATCTACTTGGTCCTAATTACTATTATGTCTTTACTTCTGAATCACAGAACCAATATAATGATTTCTCCAATAGCAAATATGTTGATTTAAATTATACATTTGTCACCTAGGAAGTGACTACAGAAGTCAGTAAATGTGCTGAGCCTATGATGACCCAAACTTAGACCAAACCCCCATTCATCTCTTTGCCAAAATCTGTAAGCCTCATTTCAACTAGTGGACTGCAATGGCATTTTGGTTCTTCTGAAAGTAGCATCAATACAGAGTTGGTTTCTATTAAAATTCTTGACACATTTTCCTAGCATTCATTTCCTTTAGTAAAATGCTATAATTCTCTTAGGGGAAGGCTTAGATGAAGATTTATTTCAGACATGACTTTATTGCTCAAATATATGTGAGTATTTATAAAAGTATCCATGATAAAGCAAAAAAGATGGTGAGGAATACTCATTATTTTCCATTCATTCATTAATTTAAAAATTATTTGCTTTGTACCAGGCTCTGTTAAAGTTTATGAATATGACTAAATATCCTCTAAGAACTCACATTCTAGTAAATAGAAAAAGGAAATAAGGAAATATTTCAGATAATTTCAAATTGTGATAAGAGTAATGACAGGAATAAACAGATGCTATGTTAGAGATATTTCAGGGAGAATTTGAAGGTTGGACTTTGGATAAAGTGGTGGAGAAAGGCCAATCTGAGAATGTGAAGTTGAGTTTGAAACCTGAAAGAAGCAATGGAGCTAATCAAGAACCAGAGCAATAAGTCCCAAGCAGAAAGAACAGAACTTGTAAAGACCTGAGGTGAGAATGTGCCTGTGTGACCAGGCATTATGAGCCAAAGGATAGGTGTTACAAAGGGTGAAGCTGTGAATTATTGTGATGTGACACGAGAGGGTCATCTACAACCTAATAAAAGGTGGTAACACCTGATGAAGATGAGTGTGGCTCAGAGTGAACTGAGGTAGCTGGCGGAGATACTCGTGCATTTTGTGTGTGCATTTTGTCTTCCTAGCCTGCTTTGTTCACCAGGTGCAGTCTCTGAATTCATCTAGTTTTTCACAATAAGCAAATGTGAAATCTACATTATGCACAAATTGTTCTTTAACAATCCCTTTTCAGAAGCAAGTATTACAGCAGCATGAACTCTATTACATTCTAATTGTAGAGGAAGCCACTGAAAAGTTTTAAACAGCAAAATGATATGGTATAATTTGTCTTTTGAAAGATTACTTTAATAATAATAACATTTTAATAATGTATTTTATACTTAAAATTTGCTAAAAGATCTTAAATGCTCTTACAAAAATTATGAGGTCATAGATATGTTAATTAGTGTGATTAATCATTTCAAAATATATACTTCCAACAAAACATTGTGTTATACACCAGTTGTCAATTATGTTAACAAATCTGGGAAGGAAGAAGACAATAAATCATTATAAGAGGGCACTCCATAATAAGAGAAAGAGAAGCACTGTTCTTCTATAGAGAAGAGAGACTAAACGATCCTATTGGATAATCATAAAGAATAAATAAAGAATAATTTATAAAGTATGTAAAGCATATCCATAAAGATTAAATTTGGCCTCTCACACAGTCTACAAACAAAATCACTACAGGAACATTTGATTAATAAAAAGGAACCATTCTAAGTTCTAAGAAAAAATGAAAGTACTTTGGCTGGTCTATGGAGAATAAGCACAGATCCCACTTAACTGAACTGGAAAAGACTGAGGGAGAGCATGTTTGTAGTGTCCCAATGGGAAAAGCAAATAGGCAGTTAGATCTATGCTTTCAACCTTCAAGGAAGAGTCAGAGCTAGAGATGAAAGCAGCATCTGAATGGCGTTTAATGCCACAGGATTGCATGTAATATAGAAAGATTAGCGATCTATATTGGTGATCTTTTAGTTACTACAATAAAACACCCATAGCGATTAACTTATGAAGAGAAATGGTTTATTTACCTCATGATTCCAGAGTTCCAGTCTGTTATGGCTTATATCTAGATATTTTAACCCAAAAAAGACATTTTGGGTGGGCCTTTTGGGAGGTGATTGGATCATGAGTGAGTGATCCTGGATCATGGGTTTATGATACTGGATTAGTCCACTGGTTGGTTTGGCAGTTCTGGGTGTGCTTGGTGAACTTACTTAAAAGGAAAGACCCACCATGGGTGTGGATGGCACCAACCAATAGACTTTTAGTCTGAATGGAATCAAAAGGAAAAAAGAAGAAAGTCTTTGTTTCCTGCCTACCATGCCATGGACTGTTTCTCCTTTGCCATGCCCTTCTGTCATGCTGCCCTGCCTTGGAGCCAGCCAACTATGGAATGAAACCTCTAAAAACTATAAGCTAAAATAAATTCTTCCTCCTTAGACACGTGGGAGTCAGGTATTTTGTCTCAGCAATGAGAAAGTAACTAAGACACAGTCCAAGATCAGGAGGCTCCATTGCTTTGGTTCTCTGGGGAGAGAATCAGATGACAATGGCCAGGACACATGGTAGATCAGTCTGTTCACATATGAACCAGGAAGTAGAAAAAGATGGGACAAGGCCAAGATTCTACAATTCCCTTTAAGGACCCACTCCCAACAACTTAAGGACCTCCCATTAGGCCACATCTCCTAAAGGTTCCACCAACAACAAATGAAAACCAAGCTTTTAACATATGGGCCTTTGGGGACACTTATCCAAGTTATCGCAAGGGCTCAAAGCCTTTCTTGTCATCACAAGTGTAAATTTTAGATCCCTTCCAATTCTACTTTTCTTGTTCTGATTGGGAGATTTCTATCTATGGTCACATCACCATCACAAAGAAAGAAGAGAGGAAGAGAGAGAGGAGAGGGAAAGAATTATAAGATTCTAGTTTTCTGATCTATAGTATACACGAGAAACAAAGATATAAACAAGACAAAACTAAATTGATAAGGGTAAAAATACAAAGTCCTCAAAAAAATGTATACATCAGGAAAAGAAAAATTTGTATAAATATTTTAATATTGGATGTATTGAGACATCATGAGATTAATGGCCAAAGCCTCTACAATTATAAGAAGTGCTCAAAGTGGTGGCCATTAGCTTCCAGACATTTATTAGTATCGTGAACTGTTGAAGAGTGTATACATTGTTTTGGTGGACTCTGTATACACTACACCTTCCTACTATATACAGTTCTTGGATCTATTATTCAAGCTGAGGTATTTTGTCACTCTTAGGATTAAATAGCAGTAAACACTGTCCTAGATTAAATTGATATAAGCTTTTTTTCACTCAATACAAATGAATCTTTTCAGTCCTGAAGCTTTTTCTTGCTCATTTATGTACTCTTAATATAATAACTTTACCGTATGTTTCTACAACTTCAAGAAGTTAGCAAAACGGGGCACTTTCTCCCCAAGATATGAGCTTAATAAAATAAATATATCAATGTTATAAATGCTTTCAGAAAATCTTTGTCACTAATGTTGCTACATTCAAACACCCACTATTTTAACAAGTCTTACTTCCACCACCCAGGCAAGCCTCCTAACTCATTCACACACTTGCACAGCGTCTGTTCCATCCCCACACCTCTCCCTATCACTATTCTCATCTCACTCCAGCTTGCTGGTCTTCTTCCTTTCCTGAGATACTTTTTAAAATTTCTTAAATTTGTTTATTTACTATAATAGCCTTTATTTTAAAATAGTTCCAGAGTTACAAAAAATTTCAAAGATAGTAAAGAGAGTTTTTATATAGCATGCACCATTCCCCCTTTTAGTATCCTCTTATATTAGTTGAATATATACAACACAATTAGTGAACTAATATTGACATATTTTATTACTACTGTCAATTCTTTTTTTTTAAAGATTTGTCCGTAATCAAAACTTTATTGAAAAACTGACATCAAAATAGGAGATCATTGCTTTTCACCTTACAAAATCAAACATAATTGCATTATCTTGGTAGATTAACTATAATTACTGAATTTATGATAAGACTTTCTGTAAAAAACAAATTCAGGAAGTTGTATAGATCATTAGTGTTGCTTTCTTCTAAATGAGCAACCTTCTGTGAATCTGGCCTTTCCTCCTGTAGGCTGGCACAGAACTGTTGAACAACCTACACAAAGAACCACTGTCTGCACATGGCTGAAAACCATTGTAATCTTGTAGCAACCTGGACATTTTACATCCATAAAGTAAGAATTTGGACTTTGAACTAGACGTTTCTTTTTATGTTTTTTCTTTTCCTCTTCCAAGGAAGGGTGTAGTAAAACTCTGGCCAAAGGCATGGTGATCTTCTCACAAGATGGTCACAACCACTCAAACAACAGACACCACAGGCGAGTTGCACGTGAACTGGCACTCAGCACAACTTCACTACTGTCAATTCTTTATTCAAATTTCCTCTACATAGTATCTTTTACCTAGTCTAGAAGGCCAGATTACATTTAGTTATTATGTCTCCCTAGACTCTTCTTGCAAAGTTTCTTAGACCTTCCTGGTTTCTGATGATCTTGAAAAAATTGAGCAATACTGATCAAGTATTTAGTAGAATGTCCTTTTATTGGAATCTGTCTGATGTTTCTCATGACTGGAACTATGGGTTGAAGGAACAGTAAAATCACAGAAGTAAAGTACTGTTTTGATCACATCACATCATACTCAAAGGTATATATGATCAACCTGATTTATTGCTGTTGGCATTGGCTTCTCCACTGCAGTTACTTCTTTCTTCCTTTGCATGCTGTACTCTTTGGAAAGAAGTCACTACAAGCAGGCCACACATAAGGAATAGGGAGTTATGTTCTACCTCTGCAAGGACAAGGAAGTGTGCTACTTTTCACACATACCCACTACCCTCTCCTCTGTTCTGCTCAGAAAAAGGTAAAATTATACCTTTTCCTGCGAGTTAGCTGGTTGAGAATATCATCCAGTGGAGAGGCAGCCATGTGCTGCTCAGAGGCCAGGCGTGCCATCAGAGGCCACTTATGCTGTCACAGGTAGCATCATTAATGCCAGGTGCATCACATTTTCAAACTAACCTTCCTATCTCTAATCAGAAAGTTTTTTCCTTCCTCCTTGCCAGAATACTCTGGCTCTGCCTTTCCTTCTCTAGACAACATCCAGACCTTGGATTCTGGGGCAAGTGAAACTCTGGCATCTAGTATCAAGCCAGCCTTACCATGAAGCCCAGTCACTTTCCTTCATCTGCCCTGTTTGAGGAACCTCCCCTATTGACTTACTGTCTCTAAGTTGGGTGGTCCATCTTGCTGCTGCCAGTAAGTTCTCCCTTCCTGGCACTGAAAGTCTCCTCTCAATTCAAGATTGTTGACTGAGGCTCTGATATCTACTACTAATTTTACTTGACTTTTAATAACCACCTGTTGATTGATTCTTTACCTGTGACTTGCACATTCTTACTGGAAAGTGCCACCCTCTTTTCATATGATACAAGATCTTTACCATCTCTATTTCTTACCAAACCCTTTGTAGAGATGCTTATCCTCCAGTGGTGAACTTAGTTCCCCTCCAGCCCCTTTTATGGTTCATACACTGCACAAATTCACACTGAACCCCATCCTACCTCCAGAACTGGAGGTCTGGATTCAGATTCTGTTTCCTCAAGTCTGCTAATTTCTACAAGTCTGCTAACAGCTTTGCTGTTGCTGGGACAAAAATCTGACACTTGTAACTTAAAAGAGGAGAGATTTATTTAGGCTCATGGTTTCTGAGGGTTCAGTCCATGGTTCACTGGCTCCCAGACAGAAATATCATGGTGGAAGAGCATGGAAAAGAAAAGCTGCTCAACTCATGGCATCTCATAAACAGAAGAGGAAGAACCATGGATACATGGTCCCTAGGACCAGATATAGTACAGTACTCAAGGTCACACTCCCATGATTCACTTCCTCCAACTAGACTCCACCTCCTAATAGTGTATTCAGTTATAAACTCCCATTGGTGAAGTCAGTGCCCTCACAATCCAGTCACCTCTCCAGAAATCTCTTAGTGCAGTCAAGATTAACTGGCACATATTTTTAGCCTTCTTAACTAAATGTTGCAAACAACTTTAACATTCAGTACTGCTAAATTATGATATAGCTATATGATGCAATAGCATGCAGTTGTTTAAAGTGATATAGTTGAAATATAGTTATTGACATGCAAGAAAATAGAATAGCTAAAAATAAAATTAAGAATTATTTTGTAAATTATGACCCCATCTTGTCATTCTCTAAAATATACTACATGATAGCTCATAGAACATGTCTAAGTAAATGTAAAAGAATTGAAGTTATCCCCTGTATATTTTCAGACCATAGTGCAATAAAATTGGAGATCAATGACATCAGAAATTGCAAAACTCCCACAAACACATGGAAATTAAATAACACCCTCCTGAGCAACCAATGGGTGACAGAGGAAATTAAAGAAGAAATTAGACAGTTTCTACAACTAAATGATAATACCAGTACAACATACAGGAATGTATGTGATACAATGAAAGCAGTTCTAAAAGGGAAATTCATAGCAGTGAATGCCCATATTAGGACAACAGAGAGAACTCAATTAAATAACCTAATGCAGAACCTCAAGCTCCTAGAAAAACAAGAGCATAACAAACCCAAAGTTCGTACAAGAGATGAAATTATAAAGATCAGAGCAGAAATCAATGCAATGGAGTATAAGAGAATGATACAAAAAATTAATGAATCAAAGAGTTGGTTTTTTGAAAGAATAAATAAAATTAATAAATCCTTAACCAACCTTATCAAAAAAAGGAAAGAAAAGGCTCAAATCCATGCAATCAAGAATGAAAAATGCGAAGTCACAACAGATCCAGGAGGATTCCAAAGCATCATCAATTCTTACTTTGAGAACCTGTACTCTAATAAAATGGAAAGCACAGAAGAAATGGACAGATTCCTAGATACATACAAATTGCCAAAATTAAATGAAGAAGATATAGAAATTCTAAA
>NW_004624777.1:1896571-1945374 GCF_000247695.1 Heterocephalus glaber
TTTTTCCCCCTTGCATTGTTCTTCTTTGAATGGTTTTAATTTTTTGTATGTGTGTGTGTTGGATAATAAAGTTATTTAAAAAAACATATGTCCCTATCTTGATTTAAAAAAAATGCATGCACATGTATATAAAAAAAGTATTCTTTGGAAAAAACACCAAAATGTTAATAGCAGTTATCTCTGTGATCAATGACTTTCACTATAACTATATTTTCTCATTTTTCTATTATGAACAAATATTAATTATGTATATTTTTAGCTATTTGCCAATAGTATTTACATGTCCTTTGGTCACATCCTTAGTTATATTAGTTGCATTAACTTCAAAATTGAAAGCATACATATTGAGAAAAACAGACTGAAAGTACAACATATCTTGTAAAACCATTCATATTTTAAAATATATAAATAGCTATTTTAAAAGAATAATGTCATACACTAAAATGTCAACAGCAGTTGCTTCTGATTTATATGATTTTGAGTAAATACTATTATTTTGCTCTTCTGCTCTTTATTTTCAAAATATCTTATCTTTCAAATGTGTTTTAACAGGAAGAGACAATGAAAAGTTACTAAGATCATTATGTTCTTATGCCATGTTATTATTTTGGAAATATTGGGAAAACAGAGTAACCCAGGATAATAGGCCCCAATACCACCTTTGTAGTACAAGAGGTCTCAATCAGACACTATCATTGGCTCAGAGGAGAAGCCTTTACTGTAAATGCAACTAAATTGTGAACTACTCACCTGCAGCTACAATATCTTGGACAATCTGTACTGGCCAAGTGCTTTTCATAGGATAAAAATACAAATTATTTGTGGAAAGAAGCAATAAAGATCTCAAGACATTCAGAACTTTCAGAAGATTGACTGTCATATGGACCTAATATGACCAAAAACCAGAGTATTAGTAACACTTGACCCCCTAGTTGTTGACCTTTCTTAGTTAAATAGCACAGGCACCTGGATTCCTGTAGCCTGCCCCATTCCTAGGCCCATATTCAGTCTGCCAATGTCGCATGTATATAGAGTTCCTTATTTGTTCAAGTCTCAGGCTGTCAGAGGGCTCAGCCCTCCATCCCTTACACAGGATTAGGATTACCCCACTCAGACTCTATATGCTTTCCCCAAAGGACAGATCTCTTCTCAAGTTCCAGAACTTGACCTCAACATTGTCCAGTTATAGGTAGTTATGTAAATACCAGAGATACTTTCTTCTTCCCTCCTATCACAAGTATTTTTTTTAGAATTAGGCTCTAATGAAACATATGTGTCTAGACAGAGTAATAATATGGCATGCTGACAAAACAACATTTCACAAACATTTATGCAACACGTTTTAGTGGTAGCAGAATTAGGGCTGGTAAGGAATAATTTTATAGAGCTACCATTTGTTTTCTTAATTTCTTCTTGAGAGAACTTTCCTATGTTAGTAGGAATAAGATTCAGAAATCTGAAAATAGCAATCATATAAAACAAAGAAATCTGATGAATCTTTTTGGCATTCTCTCTAAAGTGTCAGAATATTCCTCCACGCAAAAGGTACGGTTGGCATAAATTAATAATACCCTGATATAAAATGCCAAGAGAAGAAAGAAGCAAGATAAGATTACAGAGAAAGCAAATAGTTAATAACACTTAAAATCATGTTGGAAGAAGAAGACATCGAATTAACCTTACAAATGCTGGAGAATATAAGGGAGAGGACAGAATTGAGACATATTTTTAAATCATAGAGAAAAATGATGAAGAAATGAAGCCAATGAGAACAGAGAAGGGGGATTCAACTTAAAAATTATATTTTTTTCCTCAGGAAGAGACCAAAACATGGTAATTGGAAAAACATATAACCAAAGAACTATCGAAATATTTTATGAATCTGAGAACCACAAATTAAAAGTTAACTTCATTGTCAAGAAAACAAGTCAAAAGAAACCCATAATTAGATATATTCTGCTAGTTTTAAAAATTATAGTAACAAAAAATTATAAATTTCTAGGCTGATAGAGATATAAGGAGGAGAGAAAGTTACAGAAGTCGGCCTTATATTTTTCTTGTATATTACTAAATAAAAAAAGAAAAAGCTTTTCAATAAAAACAAATCTTTTGTACTAAAAATAAATTTTATAATCAATAAAAAGATATTCACAGATATGTAGAAACATGGAAAAAATTTCACAAACATCCTTATTCAAAAAATTTGTTGAAAATATACTAAGAATAAGATAATAAAAATAATAAACATTAATTTTAGGAAACAATATATAAACACTGGTGAGGGACCAGGGATGTAGTTCAGTGGCACAGTGCCTGCCTGGTAAGTGCGAGGCTCTGAGTTTGATTCCTGGTGCCAAAAAAAACCCTCCACTGTTGAGGCCTTACTGCACTTAAACACTGAATTCAGGAACTTAGTTGGATATTATACACTCAGGAGGACTTTGCCCTGCAGCAGTAAATCACGATGCTTATGTCTCTGAGTTTTTCTTCACTCATTCACTAATGGAATAATTTTAAGCACCTCCTTTGTGCCAGGCCCAGTATTGGATCCCAAGGACACACAAGTAAATAGGATAGTTGTAAACCACTCACCTCCAAAAAAGTGTGCAATCTAATTTTCTTCTATTCCTTTCCTAGTGAAGAAAATAATTTTGGGGTCACATTCTTCACTCAAATTTAATGAGAATATTTTCTCATATATTGTACGACTTAAAATAATAACAGATGTTATTCTGTCCCCATATTCAAAATAATAGTTCTGCTCCAAAATTATAGTATATTATTTCATAGTTAGAACATGGTGAACTATTGCACAAAAAAATTTTTGTTTCCACTTCACAAAAACTGAATTTCATAGAGTAAAATAATAGCCATTTTCACTGCCAAGAAACTCAAATAGTGATTTTTCTCCTACTTTAAAGATCACATTTCATGAACAGAATCAATTCGATTTTGTAAATGGAAAAATGCAGGTATTATTTGTCATCAAGTCCATTTTCATACTGATTATATTTAAGGCTTGGACTACTTCTAAACTGGCTATACCTTAAGATCAATCACGACAATAAGTAAACACATGAAAATGTCCATGGAGGTTACAGGTGGCCTTAACTGAGCTTGGCTTTGTTGCTCTCCCATTTCTGTATGCTTTTGGCTAACAAACAAGAGCTTGAGTTCAAGACCTGGAATATATTAACTCAATTTTCTTTCTTTCTTCTAAACTTGAATTACAAGAGGTTCAGGTGTAAATCATAAAAAAGAAATGTACATAGTAAAAAAAGAATAGTACATAGTAAAGTATTCCAATATTTACTTAGAATTAATAATACAAGAATAGGAGGGCTATTTTCAAAGTTTAGTGCAAACTCAAATATTCCTTTTCTCAATTAGACTGTCCAAATATTTTTTTCCAAAAATTTAAGTACATAAATTATGTTCAACACCTAATGTGAAATAATCTACTGCCATTTATGTAAAACTTGCAGTGGTGTAGAACCTCAGAAGGCTGATTATATATTAGTTTTGAGAGAAGATGAAAGTCAGGATTTGATTAGGGAAACATATTACTAGGAAATATACATAAAATGCATTTACTATGAGGGTTATCCCTATGCAATGATAGAATCTGAGTGAGTCTATGAGTCTGTTGTTTCTGTCTCTGGTGCCTAAAGTCCAGAGGGCAAGCAGTTGGGAAAACAAGATGAACACACAACGAGGACAGAAAGGACAAAGCAGAACTGCTTTCTGTCAGACTAAGGTTTCATCCTACTTACAAGCTAATAGGTTAACCTTTTACTGTTTCAAATGTGGGCATAAGACACGAGACTCCTGGGTCAGAGATAAAATATTTTGCTCCTCACAGTTGAGCAAATAACATAAACATATTTATCTTGTTTCTCTTGAAACCGAAGTCCTATATACGTTACGAAGAGGGTCCCACAGGTTGCTGCACATTCAGTAAATTTGCATCTCAGCTAATAAACACTGAGTTTGGAGAATCCACTGCTAATTCTAAGATAAGCAGTAAGCAACCATATTATTTTTCCCAGTAGGAGATACTATCTTACCCTCGTAGTTACTGGCTGCAAACAAACCCTGAGAAATGGCCAGGAAAAGGAAATCTTGCAATTTTGGCATACTTTGCAAGAACATTCAAGGAAGCCTACAGAAAAGCATGTCCCTGTGATCCCAACACTCTGGGAGGCTGAGGCAGGAAGATCACAAGTTCCAGGCCAGCCTGGACAAATTAGCAACTTAACAAATCTTGTCTCAAATTTTTAAAATAAAATAAAGAAAGGGCTAGGGATGTAACGCAATGTGAAGGCTCTGAATTCAATCCCCAGTACTAAGGAGAACAAAAAAAGAACAAGCAGATGTACTTGCCTGTCATACTGTGAGGCTGAGCTGAAACCCATCAAAGATGGACCGGAGCCTGTGCCTTTTTTCCACTTTGTCTCCATCTTCAATGATAAATGTGTCCTGCAGGAGGTGCCAGTGGCTTTCGTCATAAAATGAAATAGGCATTGAGCCCAGGAGGAAGGAGGCTGAAAGAAAATGAGGCAGAAGGTATAGTTTTACAGACCCAACAGCTGTACAATGCCAGCCAGCTGAGGCAGCAGTTAAGTGACAATGTGAATGATCTAACAGTGCATCAGTAAATGGTACAGGAGAAAACACAGGATGTCTTCTGTTCCACTTTGCTAACCAAGTCTTTTTTTTTTCCAATTTCTTATTAGTCTATGTTTGCAATCCATAACATTTACATTCCTCATGGGGAGTTGGTACATGGACATAACATAGCTTCATTCCTTTTCTCATCCCCTTTCCCTTTTCTCCCTCCTCACCCTTCCATTTCTTGGTCTCCTTCCCTTTTGCAAAAGATTTAGCTCCCTATTTCCTATTATCTACCTTTTATGTTGTTCTTTATTTATATTTTGGATTTCTCATATAAAAGAAACTGCAAAATTTAAGCTTATGTGTCTGATTTATTTCATCTAACATTATGGTCTCAGGCTGCATCCATTTTCCTACAACTGACGCAAGTGTATCCTTCTTTATGATAGAATAGTACTCCACTTTGTGTAAATACCACATTTTCCTTATCCATTTGTCTACTGATGGACATAAGCTGCTTCCAAAAAAAGAGAATGCTGTATGGACAAAGTTCAGAAGAAACCATGCACAAGCTTCTAAGAGCCCTCTCCCAGTGGAGTCCCACAGGACACAGCTAAGGGCACCAAGACTAAAGTTACATTCAGTACCAAGGTTATTAGGCTGGTCATGCAGGCACTGTCTGCTAACATATATGATGACCCCAGACTCCGAGAAGGAAAGCAGGACTTAACATGAAACCAAATTATTTGTACCATTTAGGCATAGTGAGCTACTCATCAGGCCTGGGCTTGATGAGAACCCTTTCAAAACTGAAGTTGCCAGATGTCATCCAAAGGCCAAGCCCTACAAGCAGGCCTTTCTAAGGACAGCAATCTCAAACCTTCCAAGACATTTCTGCATAAGTCTTGATGCAACAAAAAGCATGGCTTCATTGGAACTCTGCTTTATTCCCTTTACAGGAGATTAGAAATATTATACTCCACTATTTTAAAAATTATAACAAGAAAACAGCTTTTACTATTCTCATTTTTCATAGAGGATTTTTCTGCAAGTCTCTCCCTTTTAACTTCCTCTCTTCCCTTTGTTCACATTGATCCTTGCTAAATTTGATGAGAATAACTGGATGTTCTTGGCTCTTATTACTCTTATGATTGTGCTAGCTTCAGGGCACTCATGTTCCTCTGATGTTTTGAGGATCTGCTCATCCAAGTGAACATCTACTCCATCTGGTGCCTTTGGTGCATCTAATTCTGGAGTTCAACATTAGCCGACCTATGTGGCGGACCAGGAGCAAAAGTAACTTTTGAACTTCTTCTATCTATTTTGGTTTTGATCTATTAACTTGATCAGAGCCAAATGGGGAAGAGGCTGTTTTGAACAGGAAGAACTATTTTGAAGGTGGTAAGCACATGACTTGTCAGAGTGATATTACCTTCCTTTCTCTATATCCTCAATCTTCTAAACTATGATACTATTATTTCTATAATTTTATCTTTGCAAATAGGGATGGAACCAAGATGGAGGGGAAAGGGAAGAGGGAAAGAAAGTAAAAAGAATTAAGATGTATTATGTACATGTACCAACTCCCCATGATACAACCACTGTGTCATGTAGTACATGGTAATGTAATCAGTATGTACTACAAACATATACTAATGAAAATTTTGAAAATTAGAAAAAATGAAATATTTGTATAATAAGTAAATAAAAATTTTATGCTTAAAAGATCTTGATGTTGTTAAAGTCAGAAAGGAGCTATAAATAATCCTACTGTAATAAAAGTTTGGGGGAAACTTCCTTAGCAATACATAAAATCAATTCAGTGAAGTTGCATTTATCTGAGAATTAAGTTCTGAAGTCAATAAATAGGGCAAAAATTGTAAGAATCAAATTGAAAGTATTGGCCAGGCATGATGGTGCACACCTGTGATCCCAGCAGTTGGAAGGCTGAGGCAGGAGGACTTTTGTGAGTTCAAGGCCAGTCTGAACTACATAGCGAGACTCTAACTCAAAAAAAATTCAAAGTATATTGTCATAATTTTCAGAAGCATATCTTTACTCTGAATGAACAACTATGAATTATAAAATGACACGCATAAATAAATAGCATAGACAGCAACATTAAGTGTATTTTAAAGAATAATCATATGAAATATGATTTTGCAGCTTCCTTGGTAGCTTGTATCTTTTTGAGGTTGAAGCAGATTTTAAAATTTTTTGTTAGCCTCATTTGACTTTGCATCCCTCTTTACCCCTCTTCAGCAGTAGACCTGAAAGCAAGAATCTTTTGTAGAAAATGTGTTGTCCCCAAGTGGTTCAACTCCATGGTTCAAGTTTCCAACTAAAACATTTTTTTAACCACTTGTTTACTCAGCTTAGCATTTATTAGAGAACTTGATGTCAAGACTTAATGATGTTCACTCTTTTAAGCAGCCAGCTTTTCTGAGCTTTGGAACAAGCTGCTATTTCTTCATGTGAGACCATTTTGATGAGAATTATGCATAATGAAACATTAGAATCAGATTGATTGTGGTGAAATGCTCAGGCCAAGGGGGGAAAAAAACATGTCCTCATCTCACACTACTGGTAAACAAGTGTCAAGTTCAAGGCAAACCACCCAAGCTTTCTACTCTGCATTGTTCATTTTCCCTCCTGGTAAATTTACATTAGCTAAGGTGTCTGACACTAAAATAGGCCAGCAATCTGAACAATAAAACTATTTTCCTACTGAAGCCCTCAGGCATACCCTTGGCATTACACCTACTTCATGCTTTCTCTATTTCCTTTTGCATTGATGTGAAATGACAGACAAAATGTATATTGGTCAGAATTCCTGAGTACTGTGAAAAAAACTAAGTAGAGTTCATGTAGCTTCAGAGAGGCATGGACCAAATGGGTCAGAGAACTTCACCGGGTCTTTCTCTTTCTCCTCTCTGCCCTGCTGCTCTCTGCATTGGCTTCGTTCTCACACAGGCCTTCCCTACGCAGCAGGAATGATGGCCAGTAGCACAGACCCAGGTCTATGTGGTCCCCCCCTGCACATACGCTCAGAGAAAAGTGATGGAATCTGGTTTCTATCTTAAGACCTTGAAGAGGCTGTGGGTTCCTGCTACTTGAGACTCATGTTCATCTATGAGCAAGCTTACTACTCTGAGGAAAGGATAAGTGTGTCCACAAATATGCAGTCCCTTTAATATCATACAGTGAGACAGAAATACTGGAATAATAAAGTCAAAAAAGAGAAGATGATTTTCAAAACATGGGCTGGATACCCCTCTCCACATTCCTCTTTACCCAAAGTCAGGAATGTTAACATACTAGGCACCTCTTAGCTGGCACCTATGGGGTTGGGAGCCCAGTACCTCAGATTCTTGTAACTGTTACATAGCCATAATATATTGATGCAGCACTGGACAGCTAACGTACTAGCATTCTGAAATTTTGAATTGACAGAGAAACATGGAATTATTGGAATGGAGTCATAGTAATGGCAACCCATAAGAAAGAAAAATATTCCTGCTGCTGAGGTCCCTGGATCAGTCTTAACTTCCATCATAACTAAGATTAAGTTATTCACTTATTTTCCCTTGATTCTTTGAGATGCATCTTTGTTGATTCCCCACCTTTTCCTGAATAATAGGAGCCTAATTGGCCCTGGGCTTAGAAACCCTGGACCCCCTCCCAGAGTGGTGAATCATGGTCTAACAATGAAGTTCATTCTTTTTACTATTGATTGGTTTATACAAATGCAAATCATAGGACCTGAGATGTAATTATCTGTGGGAAACTGGAAAAGGTTTCTCTTACCTCCTCCCTCCTTCTTCTCTGGATGTCATCATGTCTGCATCAGATTTCTGGAACATCTAGAGTTACCTTAAGTCTATAAGGAGAGATTCCATGTCTCTTGTTACTTGAGATAATAAATGTCCATGTTGTTTAAGCCGGGTATAGTTGTGGTTTTGCTTACTTTTGGATTAAGTAAAATAGTGATATACCCAATATACTACCAATCAGTTATTGTTCTATACATTTGAGTTGTTTGTTGTTTTGTTTTGTTTGTTTGCTTGTTTATAGGGCCTTATGTGTGCTAGGCAAGCACTCTACTACTGAGCTATATCCTCAGCCCTCTGAATTTATTTCTGATACTTATTATCACACAAAGCAAACTGGAAGACTGTGTCCTCTGTGTGCTCCAGGTTTTACCAGGCTTCATAAGTAAATGATGTCACCTTTTCACTAATACTTATGTTAGAGATCTCAGGGAAAGTGAACCAATAGAATACATGTCATTATGAAAGGGAATTTATTAGACTGCTTTCATGATCAGAGGCTGGAATAGCCCTAAAATGGCCATTTCCAGGTTACAGAGCCAGGCAAACCAGTAGCTACTCAGTCCAAGAAGCTGAAAGCCTCAGAACCAGGGGGACCAAGCCCCAGTCCAAGGTTGAATGCCTGGAAGCTCCATGGAATTCACTTGTGCAAGTCTACATTCAAAGGCTGAGGAAGCTGTAGTTGGATGTCCATAAACAATGGCAGCAGCAAAAGAACATACTTGCTCAAGAAGAGCCACTCGCACAAGCTTTCCTCTTCTGCTTCATGCTCCCTCCAGGCCCGGCTATGGGATGGTGTCCCTGCCTTCAGGGCAGATCTTCCCCTCTCAGTTTGCTGACCCACAGCCCAGTCATCCCTGGAAACACCTGCACACAGACACTCGTGCACACACACAAACCTGTGCACATATACAGCCATCTTCTGGAAATCTCTCAATCCAATCAAGTGGACAGCCAAGACAAACCATCACAGCCTTCCAAACATGGTTCTCTGACTCCCACAACTGCTTGACTAACAGAAAAATCCATGTCCCATGGCTTTCTCACATATAAATATTTTCTGAAGCCCTACTGAAATTCTTAAACTTGTTAAGACTTTTTTATTGGTTGCCTCTCACTTGCCAAGGGGTAGGAAAGTATTTTAAGCAATGATGTTTTCATTGGCTTTAGCTGAATGGTTCTCTGGTGATAAAAAGAAGGCATGAACATTGTAGAAATTTGGAAAATAGAGTAAAATACAAAAAGGAGCAAAGATCAAGTATAATTTTACCATCATAATTACTTTTGTGAGCTAGCTTCTTTTCTTTCTGGTATTTTGTAATATTTTTATTGTGAAATATTACACATCTATATACATGCACATAACACATATATAGAGTTAATAAATACTACAAAACAAACACCACAACCATCACGTCAGTCAAGAAATATAGTTACCATCACCTCAGAAGCCTCCATGTTTCTGCCCAATCATGCCATTTTTTCTCTCTATAAGTAACTACCAACTAGACTTCTGTAATTATTTCCCTTGCTTTTCATTATAATTTTATCACTTAAAATATGTTTTCTATGTTTTTCTATGCTTTTACTAAAAATATTTTTAACTTTGACTATTTTTTTAAATTTATATAAATTACACCACACACACACACACACACACACACACGCACACATATATTACACCTTGGTTCTTTCATTCAACAAAACATGTAAAAGATTGATTCACATTATTTGATGTAGCTATGGTTCATTTATTTTCATGGTTGTATAGTATTCTACTGTATGATATATAATAATTTAATTCCACCTGAGGCAGATATATCAGTTATATCCAGTATTTTTCTTGGATATTTTATAGTACAGTAGAATTATACAGTCTCTAAAATTGTATATTCTATTTTTATTAACATTTTAATATGAATATTTTTCATATTATAAAATTATCTCAAAATATTGCCGCTAATTGCTACATAACATTTTGTCATACATGTGTATCAAAATTTATTTAACCATTACCTAGGGTTTTGACTTGGATTGTTTCCAACTACTTATTACTATAAATAATGTTATAGTAAACATTTCTATACATAGAGAATTTTATCTGTATTTCAAAGTATTACTTTAGGTCATTTACAAAATAATAGAATTATCATGTTAAACAGCATAAATATTTAAATCAAATGCTCTGCAGAATGGTGGTACTAATTGTTCTCTGGAAATTACCAGCATTAAATTCCCATTGTCTCTCTCTCTCTCTCTCTCTCTCACTCTCTTCTCCAAGGATTTTGATTCAATCTTTGGTCACTATTTAGTCAAGTATTAAAAAAAAAACTTATGTGCAGGAAATATTTAAATTAATTACACCTTTGAAAAGAAGCAGCATTATACTCGCCAGTCATTAATAATAAATAAAAAGGAGAATAAGACTACAGCAGAGACTGACCAGAGGTTTCCTCTTCTTAGCACATGGGGAGATGACATTAACTAATCTCACAGCTGTGTCCAAGCTCTGTGTCACAGTTCTAGTCAATGTCAGTGGGGACAGTTGCCTGCCAGAGTAGCTTCCCACACCTCATCCTGCTTTCTCTTTTCCCATCCACTGGCTGAATGGAGAAAACTCCAAAGACAAGGAGAAAGATAGAGCCAGGAAAGGAAAGAATGCTTAGTTCCTAAATGACCAAATGAAATGCTGCCCATACTCAGTAGGAAATGAGTGAAGAATAGATTTTATAAGGTTAAGGGTCTAAGTAAGAATTCTAGGCTTATATGTTATGTCAGCTGGGATTATTTACGAAGTATTTCTTAAGTATTGCTAATACCCTAGGTACCTTATTAAATGTGTTATTTGTGTTTTCTTATTTCATCCTTGTAGCAACTTTAAGCAGTAATTCATATTAGTAGCATCTGAAAGATAAGTGATTTGTTCAAGATTGCGGTGTAAGTGCTAGAATCTGAAGATAAATCTGAGTTCCTCTGAAGGCAAAGACCAGGCTCATGGCACTACTTCACACTGCCTGCTCTATGACCTGTGTACAGACACTTTGTGAATTTCTTAGATGCTGCAGTTCATTCCATCAGCACATGTGTCTCCTGTGGATCAGGCTGTTTCTGGCATATACACCGGTAGGCCTTGCCATGTATCTACATGTTGTGGGTGAAGGAAGATGAGGCTGAGCCTGAGAAGGTCGGGACAGAGAGGGCCCTTCTGAACGGCCTTGACCCTCCACCCCACTTCCAGTTCTCACGCAGTACCCTGAGTTTGGCAAAGTCTTTGAAGCAGCAGCTGATGAAAGGGGACACGTGACAGAATGTCTGGAACTTCTTCAAATGATCCACTCAGTAAAATCACTACAGCAGGCTGCTGAAATCACCACAGTATGATCCAGACTGCCTGTTTGCCTTAACACCTTATCCAATTTTAGCAACCTACTTCCCAAGGAGAAGAAAATCTGTGAATATATACCCTCAAATTGCAAATTTACAGAGCACTGACTATTGTCAAAAGTAGATTTTTAAAAACCTTTCTTTTACATCACTTCAGATCATATGCATCTGAATAAAATACTGCAAATGCTTCAAATTTGCCCCATCACAAAAATAAATGCAGAAATTTCATACTATAGTACTTTTAAGTCACATTAAATTTGTACTAAAATTCTACATCTTCAATATTAATAAGGATTTCAAACTTTATCCTGTTTTGTGAGCCACTCAACTTCTGCATTACTCAGCTTTCCTGCCTCTGAGACAGAATGCCTAACGTCTGCAACTTAAAGGACAGTTTTATTTGGTTCACGGTTTCAGAATCTTCAGTGAATAGTTGGCTGGCTGCAAGGCAGAAATAGCATGCTTGAAAAGAAGGGAATGGCAGAGGAAAGTTACTCAACTCATGGCAGCATGGAAGCAGGGAAGGTAGGACCCAGAAACAAGAATACACCATTCTATGTGACACCCCCAGTGACCCACCTGCTCCAATCAGGCTTCACCTTTTAATAACCCATATGTTATAAACTCATCATTGGCTTAGTCTACTGATGAGTATAGCACCCTATGATCCAATCACCTTCTGAAAGCCCCACATTAGACCTTTAGGGTACATTTTAGATATAAACCATAATACCCTCCCTAATTACCACACAGGAAACTGGTATAAATTACAAACTAAAAATAAAAATGTTTTAAATGTTAATGACTTGTTCTCCTAAAAGATATGAGATCATTTGAAGGGGGAAGCTACAAAGTATTCCCATTCCTTGCCCTCTCTTGTCCACCAAAAGCCCTGACCCTCCCAGGGCCCTTCATGGGAACAAGGAGTGGGATACAAGCCAATCCTTAAGGTAGAGTCCCGCTGTCCTCTCCCTATTGAGGTTCCCACCTCCTCTCCCATACTCAAAGCCTCCTTTTCCACTAGACTGTCTCTCCATAATCCCTCCTCCCACTTCCCTCTCCACCTCCCAAAGCTTAAAGATCTTTCTCACAGTTCACACATGCCAACCTTTCCTTTCTGGGTTGGGATGAGAAAATAAGATCTTGATTTTTTTTTTTAATAGTCCAAACTCTTTATTTTAGGAACCACATAGATAAGTAAAATAATAGACTTAAAACAAAATCAAACTGTTACAGAGAATTACTGGAGAAAAGAAATTCTCTTTCCATCTGAGGAGAAATTTGTATAGACCTTTGTTATTGTAAACTACTTCACACATAGAAAAAGTGCATATAACCCGGACGCACAGCATAACAAATTATTGTACAGCAAACACTTGAATATTCAAAACACAATATTATCAATATGTCTTCAAATGCTTCTGTATTACAACTATTACTTGTCCCTTTAAATAGTCTTTTATGGTTGTAATTTTCATTTTTTTTAAAATTCTTTTTTTATATATATATTTATTGGTACATTTTAGGTATAAAATACATTTACATTTATCATTGGGTGTTTGCACCAGAACATGATACATCTTAGTTCTTATTTTTTCTCCCATTACCTGTGCACCCTTCACCCCCTCCACCCTTCCCTATTTACACAGAAGTTGATTCCATTTTTTTTTTCTTTCTCATAATTTTTCCTTTCCCTTCTTCCCTTTCCCCTTCCCCTCCCGCCACCCCCAATCCCTTGGACCTTTTCCTATTTCAAATTATCAATTATTCATTTTAATCATTTTCATCCTTATTTACACTTTCAATTTATCACACTAGAGAAACTATTCAGTATTTATACATGTGTGTCCTATTTATTTCACTTAAGAGTATGGCCTCAATATAGTCATTTAGCTATAAATGACTCTAGTTTCTCATTCTTTATGGTTGAGTAGTACTCCATTTTATAAAAAACCACATCTTTTTTATCCAGTTTCCAGTTGATGGGCACTTGAGCTGTTTCCAAGCTTTAGCTATTGCAAACTGTGCCGCTATAAACATAGGTGCACATGTATCGCTGTGGTATTATTCTTTTAATTCTTTGGGGAAGATACCCAGCAGGGGAATAGCTGGGTCAAATGGGACCTGTAGCCCTAGTTCTTTGAGGTATCTCCATACAGATTTCCACAGTGGTTGGAACGGTCTGCACTCCCACCAACAATGGAGAAGGGTTCCTTTCTCTCCGCACCCCCTCCAGCATTTGTTATTGGTTGATTTCTTGATAGCAGCCATTCTTTGTGGGGTGAGGTGGAATCTCAGTGTTTTTTTTTTTTCCCGGTAATTCTTTAGCAGCAACAGCATCATGAAAAGCAAGAAAGTAGTAACAATTCCCCCTTTCATATGTGTATATGATGGCCTGGCAATAGGCTCAATGAATTAAAACATATTTACTTAAGACTTGATTTTAGTAAAGAAACACTGGCATCAGGATTTTTTTCATGATCATTCATTCACCAGCTACTCATCAATGACATGGTACATTATTCTCACAGGCAGAACCCCATTTATTATTCAGCAAATACTTATCATGTGCTTCCTACATGCCAGTCATGGCACTGGAGGATGGGGATATAAAAATACCTATGCTCAAGTACTTCTTCTATCCTTATATACCTTCATGATTATTAATTCATATAGTGCTCAATGAAATACAGACCTGTCATCTTCATTTTACATGTGAGGAGATTTGAAGAAATCAAGAAACCTGCTTGGATTCACATAGCTAGTAACTGACAGAGCAGGGATTCTCGCTGTGGCATTTGGCTCAAAAGCCACAATCTTGAGGATCCTAATGAGACATATTATGCATTTGTTTTCATACAACATCCATTTTAAGGGTCAGGGGAAGTGGACATCGCTGGAGACCCCTGCAGTAGATCCCAGTCTTGTGTGAGCCACCACAGCACTGGTGAAAAGTTAAAGAATAGATGGAAACAAGACTTATAGTGAAGCTGAGTCTTGGGTCCTAATCAATGCTGCTCTAGGCAACAAAAACAAAAGCCTCCAAGAAAATCCAGTATTTATTGAATATAATTGTGAGAAGGAATAGGAAGCTAGGGAGCTTTGAAGTTACCGAGTGAATTACTGCCGAACGCCTGGCATGATGGCGCCAGGCAGGGCTGTCAGGGAGTTGGCACTGCTTATCTTGCTAGGATAGAAGAAACCTGCACTGGGACCAGGTGCAATTAGCAAGCTACCCACAAGGTCAGTGAGAAGCTGATTCAGGGGAAAGGTTTCTAATTGGGGTCTCGCTGATCTCAGCTGCACATAACTTAGCAGGGCCCTGCCGCTTCCCGGACCAGGACTTAGCCCTCGGTTACAGCCGTTAGCAAAGGAGCAATACTAGCCCAACTCTGCTAGCTGACATGCCCATTTGAGTCACACAGGGCTTCGGTCTGACTCCTGATATAAAGCAGTATAGCCGAATTAGGGAAGGCAAGAAGCACGTGCCACTCATAGTCTGCTAGTACTGGTCAGGGATGTCTGCTACAATCCATATTAGCAGAATGATTCTCAGACCTTCATCTACATCCCCTGATTCCCTTTCAGACTTCCCTTCCAGCACCTCTTCCCCTGAGAACTGTCCAATTCAGATGACCCCAGTAGCCAGCTTCTCCAAGTGAGAACTCTAATCAGCACTTCTCCCAGATACACAATATGTATTGGAAAACACAGCTTAACTTTTGGAAAAGATACAAAACCTAGCATGCTATAAGAAAATCATTTTATTTTAAAATTTTAGATATAGAACAGAGGTTATAGCTCAGTGACTTGCCTAGCGTGCACAGGTTCTGGGTTCAATCCCCAGCATGACAAATAAATAGATGGTCAGATATAAAAATTCTACAAATGTTTATTGAAGTTAAATCAACACTTCCTCTCCCTCTCCCTCTTCCTTTCCCTCTTCCATGCTTAACCAGCCTAGTCTTCATGTGGGTAATCCATTCCAGCCCAGCTCAGCACCAAAGATGATGTTTGGTAAGGTCTTGAGGGTGCCTCTATTAGAATAAAAGTTTCTCCTAGGTCAGAGATTACTTCTCTCCACAATAAGTGATGCTCCTTAGTATCAACTTTCATCTGATATTTTTTCCTATGTGGGGAATCAAACTTAGGGCCCTCATGAATGCTAGATAAATGCTTTACCAACTGAGCTACATTCCCAGCTGTGAAACTTTTTAAAGTTCTTATATCTCTAAAATTCTTCTTGGCTCTTAAAAACAACTTCCATTTAGCTATTGTAACTCTTTTTTTTATCAAGGAAAAATGAAAATAGCATGACATGGGGCCGGGGATTTAGCTCAGTGGCACTGTGCCTGCCTTGAAACTTCAAGGTCCTGAGTTCGATCCCCGCTACCGGGAAAAAAACGAAAATATCATGATATTATGGCTTTGGTTTATGTCTGCAAAACACTGTTCTGCTTGATAACAAATGCACTCATTATCTTAATTAGAAAAAAAGATTATATTTCAAAAGTCACATCTATATTTTTTACTACAAACAAAATGTCTCCTATTATACCTCTCTCTGAGATACATGCTTGGGCTTGGTGTTAATCATAGAAGTAATTAAATCAATTACCAAGATGTATCAATGCAAACTGCACAGGACTATGCTTGGTAGAGAGAAGCATAAGGCTCAGAAATGCTCTTTAATGACTTACATTCCATGGAAGGAAAGAGCTGGACAGAATGATTAAAAGCACAGAGAAATAAGTACCCCTCAGCTACAATATATAGGTAAAATCTACCACTGAAGCATTAAACAAAAATGAGATCTCTCCTTTGACTGAAGTGATTGGGAATGTTGTAAATAGAGAATTGTGAAGATGCTGGATCCTGGAGACTGAATAGTTTTCACAGGGCAAATGATGAGAGAAAGCATTCATCAAGAAAAGGGTGAGCTCTAAGTAGGAAAGCTACTTAGTGGAAACTCCAGACAGCAATTTGCCTGGGCTGGGTGACCTTTTAAGAAAGAGAAGCAGCAGCAAGGGCTAGAAGGATGATTGAGGGGAAAATATAATAGAGATTTAAACTACAGAACAGGGAACAGGGCTTTAAATGGTTGAGCAAGGGATTCACTGCAGGTTTCTGGAAAAATGGAGACATAATGAAAATGGTATCTGGAAAGGAAGTGGGGAAGGATTACAGTAATATTTTTCCTTTTTTTCATTATTGCCTTCCCCAAACTTTCAGGCATTTTTTTCCTAATTGTCACTCCCCTCTCAAATTTCAAATACTATAAATGAACTGTATATCTTTGTTTAGATTGTATGTATATATCTGTGCTCTATACATAAAAGAGTAAGTTTTTTCACCTCCAGGAACTACTTTTCACCCCTTTCTGGGTGATATTTTCCTCCTGGTGTATGATGCTTAGAGTGCAAAGGTATCTTAGTCTATTCAGGCTGCCAAAACAGAATACTGAAGACTGAGTATACGAACAGCAGAAATTTATTTCTCACAGTACTGGATACTGGAATACTCAAAGATCAAGATGCCAGCACAGCTAGGTGTGGTGGAGCAGAACTGTAACCCAAGCTACTTAAGAAGCGGAGACAGGAGGTTGCCAAGTTCAAGGCTATCCTGGCAACTTTGCAAAGCTCTATTTCAAATAAATACATAAGTAAATAAATAAGTCTGGGTATATAGCTTGATGGTAGGGCACTTGCCTTGCATGCATGAGGACCTGGGTTTAAGCCCTACTCTTGAAAAAAGAAAAAAGGTGGTTTTTTTTTTAATGATGCAAGCACAATAATGTCTGGCAAGGGTCTATTTCCTGTCCATAAATGGAGTCTCCTCACTTTGTTCTCACATGATAGAAGGGGAAATGAGAACACTTGGGTCAATGTATGGAGCTTATTTTATAAGAGCATTCATAAGGACTCACTCCCCAAAAAAGTTCCACTTCATCCTACCATTGGGGATTAGGATTTCAGTCTGTGAATTTTGGGAATACAAACACTCAGACCATAAGAGAGGATGATATATCTACATATGAGAGTACAAACTATTTCTCTATTTAGCAGCCTAAACAATCAGGGAAGAAGCTGGAGAATAATGGAAGAAAATGGGTTAGATCAGAGCACAGCATGAAGGTGAACTGAGCTAAGAGCAACACTAGGGAGGTCACCAGAGGACAGCAAGTGTGCTAAAGGGGCAGCCACCTTGGGGGAGACTGGCAGAACTTTTCATCTGGTTTTTCAGCAGAAAATGATGAGATCCTAACAAGGCAGATGGCACATGGTCATGGGAATGGGACAATTGGTTGTCTTGAATTGCTACCTTGTGACTGACCCACCAGACTGCCAATCAGCAAGAGAAGAGGCTGACAGAGACAAAATTGCTAGACACAGGAACAAGCAGAAGTTGAGTCTTGGGACTTTGAGGCATACAGAGAAGAACTACAACTTGAGAATGGATCAGGAACTGCCTGGAGTCCCTCAGTACAACTGTTGATCATCCTCAGTGAAGGAACTCTCAGGTGACTTAAATGCCATCTTCTTTATGTCTGACTGAAAAAGAACAAGGCTGAGTCCTCAAGAACGAAGATATGCTGGTCATAGAGAGGGGCCTAGGGATGACAAGGACACAGGAAATTAGGCAGGGATCGTGGAGCAGCACAGGAAGCTACAAGCTCCATGGGCACTTCAGTCATTTCAGAACATTCTGTTCAAGGTGGCAGTGAGAATAAAGGCAGTAAGACACTTACAACAGATTGATTGGGGGGAAAAAGAAAAAGAGAGAACGGAAAGGTAAAGCATCAGCAGAGAAGAGACATCATGAAATTTCTGGAAAATGGAAAATTGAAGAAGGGGGAGTAGCTAATTTAAGGCCTAAGCAAAAATACACAGACAAGAGGCTACAGGTGAAGAGAAAGATTGTCTGTCCTGCAGACCCCAGAACAGCTGTGACTCACAGATATTGAGTTGTGTGGTGACAACAGCAAGCAAGGCCTAAGACAGAGAAGAATGAATGTGCACATTAACAATGCCCATCTGCACACAATACTATGGAGCCCAGAACAACCTTTCCAATTCTCTACCCTGGGCCCTAGTCAGAAAGAAAAAAAAGAGGAAGAAAAAAGGAAAGAAAGAAAGGCCCCTTTTTAAAAAGACTGAAAAACTCTCAGGAGAACCAGGTCAGTCACTACGAGTGAAGCCACCATGCATTGATATTTAGAGGTCCTGATATGGTGCTATGCAGCAGGCTGAGAGAGAAATCAATCCAATCAATTCAGGCTGGCTCCAGAAAACAAATCCCAGGAAGAAAAATATGGGGATTGGCTATTGCAGACACTTAAGAAACAGCAAGGACAGATGTCACAAGGAGGGGAGGGACAAGTATACAGGAGGGAAATTAAATCATGGAACATAACTGAGTTAGATATTAGCTGATAGTCTAAATTTTTTATTCCTCAATTGTGGAATCAATATACTGACAAGATACACATGACTAAACTGGGATCAGAGAATGTAAATAGAATCAATACTAACAATGAGAAGGCAAAATTACAGTGGACATGATTTGGAAGATGAGAGGGGAGAAGAGATGAAGGGCAGTCTCTTGTACCCTAACCTTTCAAACTGAGGGGTCTAAAGTTTTTGACACTACCCAAATGGAATAGGAGCGGGGATATGAGAGAATAAGAGGATTGTTTCTTGATGTCACTTCTATACCATTGAACTTATAAACATATATACTTATTGCTTTGATAAAAATAAGGAAGTATTTTTCTTTGAAAAAATAAAGAATTCATGACATAGTCTAAATACAGTAGTCAGCCTCAGAAATAGGATAACAGCAGGAATGGAAAGGAAGACGATGTGATAGACACAGTGAAGAGACAGGACAAAGAAATGGAGGACATAAAAGATATTCCCTAAATCTTGGACCTGAATAAATAGGATTTTAGGGTCACTACCAATATCAGGAATTTGGGAAAGCATACTTGTTTGTGAAAAATATGCTGAGTATAGTTTGAGTCATTTTTGTATGAGAAAATAACAGTAGAAATAAATGAATTTAAGTCGTGTAAATATGCTCTCATTTCAAATTTCAAAACCTAAATAGGCAAACAGATTCTGCAGACAAGGATCTTTTTCTTTATGTGTGCATGTAGTTATATAGCTAATTGTCGTTAGGTAACAAAAAGGGAGAGGAGTGTGTACCATCTATTGAAAAATCCAGACTTTACAAAGGAAAGAGACGTGTTCCACACTCCACGAGCAGGCTGGAAGCAGGGAGGGAAACCTAGGGGAAACACAGCCAGGGCTTTCCAGAACAAAACTGGATGACTTAATTGGCAAAATGAGGTGATGGCGACTGCCAGGTGACAAATGATAAATAAGCAGACGTTTAACATTTAGATCTACTTTTGTCTGAGTACTGGGATGAGGAAAGTTTTATAGGAATATCCTGTGACACTGAAAATTTTTAAAATTTTATTGTAAATAGTAGTTTGAATGTAATGGAAATAATTTATACCAATAGCACCACCCACTGGACACACAGATTTTCCAGACTTGCAGGGAGAGTCCAGAGCACAGGACACCACCGCGAATGTGGAGACATACACACACACACACACACACACACACACACACACACACACACACACACAGAAGAAAGGCAAAACTTTTCTCTCAGAGGTTTTTAAAAATTAAATGTAAGTTTAAAATTGAAAAAATGAATTGTTAAAGAAAAAAGAAAAGAAAGAAAAATGAAATGTTTTCCCCATGTCAGCAAAACTAATTAAGACACATTGTTTGGACACTCCACTTCCATCTAAAGTATATAAATTTGAAAAGGGCCTCCTTCCTAACAAAGAGAAAATGGTGTGTACAATACAGAATCACATTGCTTGAAATCATCTATGGTAGGCTAAAAAAAAGCCCCAGGCCCACCCTAAATAAGATGCCCATGTTTTAATTCCTGAAACTTTTGAATGTAGGACCCCATATATAAAAGGGCTTTTGCTGATGTGATCTTTAGATGAGAAGTTATTCTGAATTATGTGGGTGGCTCAAACGTGATTACAAGGGTCCTTAAAAGGGAAAAGAAGAGGTAGAAAAAGAAATGTGATGAAAGAAAATAGAGGTCAGAGTGATAAGTTTGCAAGCTCTTAAGTTGGAGAAGGGAACCAAGGGCCAAAGAATGTGGAAAAGAAATAGCTTTTTCTCTAGGCATCCCCTCCAGAAGGGAATACAGCCCTGCCAATGCCTTTATTTTATCCCAAGTAAGACTAATTTTGAACTTCTGAAGTGTTGAATTACATTTGCATTATCTTATGCCATTAAATTTGATATATATATATCAAATATATATATTTGATTTTTTAAATTAATTAAACACAAATACATAGTTTGGGGAAACTGATTGGTTGTTCCTTATATAACATGGACTCACTCTGTAACCCAACAAGAAAAATGAAAACATGTTCACGTAAAAATTATACATGAATTCATAATCACCCCAAACTGGATATAATCCTAATGTCCATTCACTGATGAATGGACAAAAGTACTGTGCTGTATTCATATAGCAAAATCTATGAAAAATAACTAACTTCTGGTACAAGCTACATGATGTTACTATCTCAAATGTAATACACTATATGAAATAATCCAGGCTCCAAAAGCTACATATCATGACTTCTTTTGTGTGACATTCTGAAAAGGAAAAATTATAGAAACAGAAACCAGGTTAGTAGTTTCCTGGGTTTGGTAATAAGCAAAAAAGGACTACAGAAGAGTCTGAGGAAACATTTTGGAAATATTTCATAATTGTGATGATAACTGCAAAACACTGTAATGTAGATTAGTATGCATTTTTCAAGAATCAAAGCACTGTACGGGTAAAAAGAATGAATTTTACTCTGTGTAAATGCAGCCTCAATATACTTAACTCTAAAAATTAAATAAATAAAATGAAAGTAGCTGGAAACTGTACTGGCCATTCGCTCATTTCAGGATTTGTCCAAACTGACAAGTCCTGACCTTAGCAGAATTGAGCAGTCCCAAACCACAATGAAATTGCACTGAACAATAATCATCAGGCTCTCACACACTGCCGAGTTCATATTGAAAATGTTTAAAAAACATTCAATATGTTTTTCTTCATATTTCTATTACTATATAAATTATCAAAGATTTTATTTTAGGATAATGTGTTTAAAAGATATCTACCCAGTTCAAAAATCAAAAGACTTCTCTGTTCCTCACCTACTCACCATTCTTCCCTACATGCAGCCATCATTACCAGTTTCATAGGTATCCCTCAGAAGTAGGGCAAATGCATACATAAATTTTTCCTTTTCTCCTTTGGATTGAGAAATGCCTAGCAGATTGCTAAAGCACACATCTGGATGTCTGGATAAGTCACAGAGGTATAACCTTTGGGTCTCTACCTGGTCCTTGGCCTCTTCCTCTCTGACACTGTTCCTCTGCTCTGCTTTCTAGCTGTCATGAACTAAGCATCTTTCTTCTGCCACAATGTTCATGCCTTCAAGTCAGCCCACCATGGACTGAGTCCCCTGAAACCATCAGCTGAAGTAAACCTCTCCTCCTTTAAGCTGGGGGTGTCAGATATGGTGTTACACTGACAGGAAAACTAATACAAACAGTAACCATAGTATGATCACTATTAGGTATCTCAATGTTTTCATTTAACAATATTCCTCAATTCCTCTATATTTTTCATATCAATGCATATGGAGCTCTCTCATTTGTTATAGTTTGGATCTGAAATTCCCCCCAAGGGTTCATGTGTTGAAGGCTTGATGATCAGATCATAGCATGACTGGGAGGTGGTAGAACCTTTAGGAAGTGAGGCCCAGTGGAAAGAAGTTGAGTTGAGGATGTGCCCCCAACATAGATATTGGAATCCTGGCTTCTTTCTGTTGCTTTTGGCTTTCTGGCCACCATGAGGTGAACAGGATTCCTCTCCCACCCACTCCTGCCATGATGTACCATGCTGCCACAGTTTCAAAAGCAATAGGCCAACCATACACAGAAACCTCTAAAACTGTGAGCCAAAATAAACTTTCCCTCATTATAAGTTAACTCAGGTATTTGAAACAGTGAGAGAAAGCTAATACATTATTCTTTGTATCTGTTTTATATCCACATGTACACTGTTCTTTACCCAGTCTCCCACTGACAGACTTTTAGATTATTTCAATGTTTTATTAGAAGCAACGCTAAAATGAATAGTCTTAAACCTAAGCTATTTCACATATTTGTAGTTCCCTAGAAATGTATCTGTTGAATCAAAGAGTGTACTATATTATTTGTAAATATGATCTATAATACCAAATGCCTTCCAAAGGAGACAGAACAATTCACACCGGCACCATCCAAGCAAAACAATGTTTCACACAGCCATTATCAAGAACTTTTTGATCTTTGCTAAACTGCTAAGTGAAAAATCATCATCACACTTTTGTTTTGCATTATTCTTACTATGAACAAGGTTATACATCTTTCTAAATGTTTCAGAATAACATATTGTCTACTTTGTAAATGATTTTTCATGTCCTTGTCCTTCACTTTTCATGATCCATTTCAAGATTTATATATGAAGTACAAATCTAACCATATCTTTTTCTTAATGGCTGCCCAATGTCTTCACACCATTTAGGTACTTGAAAAGAAATAATTCAATTTCTACACAGCAAAGTAAGACTTATCTTTATCATATACTAAATGTTCAAATATATTAGTCTCTATAATTGGGTTTGCTATGTTATCTGTCAATGGACCAGAATTAACCACTCAGGCTTTATAGTCTATTTGAGTGTAAAAATAATGTTCCTTCACAGCTCTCATTTAGTTTTGCTTGTAATTGTATTTTCACATGAAATTTAGGATCAGCTTGTCTAGTTCTGAAAAAGCTCACTGGTTTTGTAATAAACTCACAGAAAGAGCTAGGCAGAGGGTTACAAACTGGTTAAATACAGCAAATGTTAAAGTTCATTAGTTCATTTTTTTTGAAACAATTGAAGGTTTACATTTAAAACTAGTGAGATATTTAAAAAACAGAACTCTTTTAAAAATATCAGCTTTCATATGAAAAGTATAGGTAACTGAACTTATTTCTGCATCAAAATTGCCCATGGAGTTTATGGGGTAAAAAAAAAAAAAACAACATCATATGTACATACACACAATTTTTTGGTTCCCCTGGATATTCTAGGAGCAAAGAAGGTTATCAAAAAAGTACTTAAAAGTCTTCAAATAAAAGTATCTATTTTATCATAAATATTTAGATTGGTTTTTTTTTTGGTACCAGGGATTGACTGAACTCGGGACCTTGAGCTTGCAAGGCAGGCGCCAGAACCACTGAGCTAAATCCCCAGCCCTATCATAAATATTTTATTGATGGCAATCACTTTGTTTTTTAAAACACATGTACAAGACTATAAATACAAATAGGAAAAATTTCAAGCTGCCTGAAGAGGTGGTTTGAAAACCACCTTTCAGAAAACTGAAATGGTAAATAATTAGGAGACACACACAAAAAAACTGCTCCTTTCTAAAAAAAAAATAATACTGTATTGTCTCAAGAAAATGCCACATGGCAAATAGGGAAAATGAGTTTATAATAAAAAAGAAAAAGTTAGGATTCTGAAATTTTACATTAGATTTTAAAATAAGCTTTTCTACTAAGCAGAGGTGCCAAAAGCTCTGCCAGAGCTGACGCCCAAGAAAACATGCTGCGAGTACCTCACAGACCCTTGCAACCCTCCTTCATTCCATGCTAGGCAGGAAATTCAATGTGTGATACTGCATTTCTGTTGCTCAAAAGACCAACCGTAAATTCAATTTTCAGTAAACACCACTACCAGTTCACTGGCTTAAAAGAAAAAAAGTTAGCATTGTTAAATACACAAACTTTCTAAACATCCACACATGATTCAGGGGGAAGGAAATGTTTATTTGTCATTAATCTTTTGAATACAATTACCATAGTTTTGTTGGTTTAATTGAGTACTAACTTGATTAATAACATTTCCAGGAGTTCACAATTTCAAGGCTAAGGTTCCGATTAAGGTAATATGGTTATGAATTTAATATAAATGAAGCTTTAAAAAAAAGGCTAAAAGCGATCTGACCTCTTAAAGTAAAATAAGAATGACTCAGCCATGAGACTTAGTAACATAAGTACACTTCAGTATTACAACAGTCAGATACAGGAAGGTCTCACAGGAAGATCAGGAGGAAGCACCACTATCTACGTGTTTGGTCATCAGTGTGCTTGAGTGATAAGGCAAAGTGTCAGGCACTGGCATACAGAAAGCTGCAGCTGGACATGCTGAAGGAAGGCGGCAGTGGCAGGGGCCGGCACAGGGCAGGGATCTCTCCCCAGCAAGGCATCAGTCATCCTCTCCTCCACAGAGCAGCAGCAGGGCTTTCTTATAGTCCCCAGATGTATCACTCTACAACCCAAAAGTACTCTGTTAACCTCCGTGACTCACAGAACCCATGGGAAATACAACACCAAAAAATACCTGGCAAGAAATTTTATTCCTATGACTTTTCTCCCAAGTGGGTAATTTTTCTGTGACTTTCACATTAGGAATGTTAAACAAGGAGTTTCTTACCCAAGTAACTTCTGATTTTACTTATTAAAGGCACAGTTCTATCTAAGATAAGAAATGAAGTACCATTTATGTTCTCTCTAGGAACACAGAGAACAGGGAAATTTATAACTATATTGAAATCAAGCTTTCTAAATGGACTCCATGTTTCTATCATGTACTATATATATATAGTTTTATATATATATATATATCTGGCTATATATATATATATATAGCTCAAGAATGGCAATGCTGAGGCTGTGCAGAGGTTATGGTTTTGCCAGAAGGGCAGAACATATTTTGCCTCTGTCTCACACACAAATGTGGATGAAATACTAATGTTCCAAGCTATGAGTACAAGGGGAAACTCTCTGGTGCCTTTCAGCCCAGTCAAACCACACACCTTAAAGTAGAATGTTTTGCTCACTGAAATCTTGTTCTACACTTGGCCCACACTAACATGTATCCAGTGGGGGGGGGGGTGCCAAAAGACTTTATGCCAAATTTAATTCTAAGAACAAAACAATAGTAATACCCATTATCTTAAAGCCCCCCTAGCAATATAACTTCTATTCTAGGTTGAAAGACAGCTAACTCCCTTATTCCAACCCTCACTCCATTCTGCAGCCTAAGCTCTGGCCCCAGGCTTAAAAGCCACTGCCCTCCCTCTCAGAGGCTGAAGTCACTAATTCAGCCCCCTTGACATAATGCTTGTGTCCTTAGATCTTAAATCTATCTAACAATACCTAGGCTCTTTAATCAAGGTATGACTTGGTTGGTTCTTTCCTGAACTATGAACCAACACCAGTGACAAGGTGATAATTGATAACAAAGAAAGGAAAAAACTGATAGTCTAGAAAGGGAGGAAATAATAGATAGCTAGAACTGATAAAAGAGAGAAAGAACACATTATTATCATAGGCAAGGACTTGGGCTTGTTAGGTCATCTGTCACCATTACTAAAAAATGCTTCTATGTTCACCATGAGGCTCAGCCACAACAACACTCACACTCTCCCTGGGAGCCATCGTCCCTACTTCAGAAAGCATTCTGCTGAGTTTCACTCCTGTAACTCCTAGCTCTGGTCATATGATTAAAATTTAAAGTTAACACAGGAATTGAATTCTCCCATTAGTGTCTTGCCTGCTACCTATTACCCTGCTCTAAACATTTAAATATAATTTACAAAAAGGTAAAAAGGTTCTACTACCTTAATCATGGAATAAAGAGAGGTGGCAAAATTCTTCCTAAACTCCTTCCTAATGTTAAACAGATCAATCTCACTCCTGGATACCATGACTCTGATGAGGGTATGATCATCTGTCCCGGCTCCCTTTAAAAAAGAAAAAGAAAGGCACATTGTTCAAAAATATCAAACACAGCATCAAACTCTCCTGAACTGGGGTATGTCAATAAAGTTAAACAATTTAGTAGGCCTTGGTTATATTTTAAGAAGAGAAAAACACCCATAATTAGAGACGGTGCTAACTAAAAAGATAAATTAGAAGCTTCAGGATATCCATTTACCTTCATAGCATAATAGAGGGTTTCTGCAAGGTAGCCAGGTATACTCCGAATAGATTTCACTAAGAAAATAAATAATGCAATGATCAGATGCCATTCTAATAGGAAAATGAAGTAAAGTAGGCTAGGACTGGAAGTCATCTGTGTGACCCTGAGTTCAAGCTCCAGCTCCCCCCACCCCCCAAAAATTAAAAGCTTAAAACAATAAAAAAAGTAACATGTTAAAGAGCTGCTTATTTACAAACTGATCTGATTTCCTCACTCACCAACTAGTTTCATAAATACTAACTTCATTTTTCCTTGGAGTTGTGTTCTACATAAAAAGGCACATGAGACAAGGATGCAAGTTTCTTCTATGCCCCTTTGTTCTTGGAGCACTTGTGGATATAGCAGTTTTGGCAGCCTGGGCTTTTACTATGCCACAACCTCCTTCATCACTAACGAATTAAACTACTTGGAAGCTTTTATGCCAAGACATTCAAGCAAATAGTGTAAGATTACTATTCTAACTAACCTTTGAAAAATCTTGGGCTATCTTCCTATATCCTACCCATATTCTTTAAAATCCATGATTCACATTAATAGCATGACATTTATCCAGTTAAGGACAGATACTCAAACTGTTATCAGAAGGGTTTATCTTCTCTGAACATGTACATGACTAATACCAGTTAAGGGTGCTAATACCTCAGTCTGCTCAGCTTCATATGAAAATTCCTTAATATACAAAAATTATCCTTGAATTGTGAGGTTTTTGAACTCTCCCTTTTCCACTGCTTAAGAAAAACTGCCACCAGTAATAAAAAGGTCATAATTTTCATGTATATTCTAATTATAAAGGCACTAAATTTTCTAATAAAAGCTCATTAAAGGCATATTTAAATAAAAAGCTATTTTTAGTGACGATTGATGCAAATATTTGGCTTATTCTCAAAAAACAAAATAAAACCTTGCACTCAACACCTAATACTCAGAACAAACTGTAAACAGATGCTCCCTGCAGACCCACGTGACAATCAGGACCACTAGGAACTCACAATTTAGTTTCTCTCTGGCTTTGGAGAGTACATAAAACTAGACACTTGCACAAACTCCATTCTCCAATTGTCTCAGATTATTATCAATATTTACTTAGAATAAAACTCCAAATTATTTAACCTGAAAATAACTATCATCCCATCTTCTATTACATCATTACATCAATACATTAGATATTTTTTCTAACCATATGACAATTTCTCAGTTTGCCTCAAAGCTGTGAGGATGGTATTCAAGAGAATTCTAAAATCCCACTGGTTAACAGAAATAATATTTACAAGCCTCTAAGATAATGCCCACAACATTTCGGGTTCATGATGAAATAGTAATAAATGCTGTTTCAAAATGATTTTTTAATGATTCTCTTAATATTTCCATTTTGAACTAACCAGGTAATCATGTACTTCTAACATCAAAACAGATCTCTAAATTAGTAACTTAGGGGTTTATGTCACCCAATAGCATGTCATGTTCATTTTTCCATGAAGAAATATGTGGTTATCTTCAGATTTACCCTCAATTGAATAAAATACTTAATCTCTTACCACCACAAATATTATATACATTGAAAATTACCTACCAACAGCAAGGAGTAGCTGCTCCAAATTACCAGAGGTCTCCCGGTCAACGGTTTCCTCAATTTGAAATCCTGATATAGTCATGTATTTGTCAAACACTAGAATAAAAAGTGAAAATGATTTCTTAATCACATAAGGATCACTCTTTCCAGAAAGGAGCCATGTACTCTGACCAGGTCCTGCCCTACTGACCATTCTTGTGACAGAGCCTTTCTTTCCCCATGACAAGCCTGGTGCTGAAGCCTTTCTGTGCTACTAAGCTCCAAGCAATGGTTTCTAGATGCTCTTTGTTCACTGTCTTCCCAGCCCCTAAAAAGTTACAACCATGAGACCTAAAGTAAATGTGCTGTAGGGAATTCTGAGTAACCTTTCTCTTTCTTCATAAAAAGTGATAGAGATGACTAAATTAGCCCTTTCTTTTCTTCTTCCTATGAAATGGTTCTCTTTGGATCTATAGCAGCCAATTTGTGATGATGAGGTAACGAGCATGAGAAAAAAAAAAACCTAAACACTACAAAGATAATAAAGTAAAATAACAAACATCCTAGGTCTTACCAAATCAAACATGGAACCCTACCTTCAGAAATAGAGCCCACTATTAGGATTTTCTGTCACCTGCCATTGAACTCAGTATCAGCCAGTACCAAAGGCACCAGTGAAAAATCCAGAGATAAGGTCTTGGTATCGATGTCTAGGAGGAAATATTAACAGTGAGCCAATCTTCAGTGGTTTCTGACTCTGAGAATAAGACTCTAGAGACCCTCTGATACTGAAGTGCTGACTAAGCAAAAAGAGTGATGAGATTTTTCCACATCACTACAAGGAAACATACAAAACCTGATTATTAAGTGTCTCCTAGGTAACAAGTATTTTGTCATACCAGTTTGTGTTCATAATTTACCAAAGCATTTGTCTCACACAGATTTTTTTCACTTACCCCTTCTCAAATGAGACACACTTCGTGTTCCAAAGATGGTGATGAATTTTTCTTCATCCGTCCCCCATTTAAGTTCTCCAGCTTGAAACAGTGTCTGCAAAAAATTTCCACCTCAATTAATAAGCTGTTCTATCTTCTTCTGAGGTTCTCAATCACCCTTGTTCTTTATTCTGTGAATAGTAAATTCTTCAGATTCATCATCATACACTTTTCACTTCTAAAGTTTCCTACTCTGATATTCAGCCCACTGAGATTGGAGCTACTTGGCAGCTTGCTGACAAACTGTGCTGCCACAGATTAATGGGCCATAGCGGGAAACAATGGCCAGAGTGCAAGATCAAATCTCCTCAAAACATCTATGTAACTCCCAATCTTGCAGGTACAATAGTACGGGATGGGAGGAAAGTTCTGATTATCTCACTGTTGATACATCCACTTACGGACTGGGAAACAATTTACGTGGGAACTAAGTTATCTGTATTTCTGTTTTGCTTGTTCTATAGTTGTCCCATAGCACAGGACAAAAGTATGTTCCATATTTTCTCTTTACAACTGAAATTGAAGGCTAGCTATAAAATGTGTTCATATTTCCAAAGAGCACAATAAATTTTTAAAAGGATGTTGGTGTAGCACAGAAATTGGGATATATCAGGGACCTAATAAACACATGTGTTGAATCATTTCAGGCCCCATATTTACTTTCTGACATGAAAAAAAGATAAATACTTCCCAGTGCTTTAAAAATAACTTTTATACAAGCATTATCATTAAATTGAGATGGAGATAATTTATTGAAACCCAAGAATCAGTTTATGACATCATACAGAACTACTCTTTAGGTGTTCATTTCAAGTTAAGTACACCTGTTAAGCCAACGTGAATGAAATGTGTTACAGCTACTACTTAGAGGCAGCAACCCACACGAGAACAGAAAACTATAATTATTTGCATTGAAGGTGAAAGTTTGATCACAGTACTTTTTTTTTTTGGTACCAGGGATCAAACTTGGGACTTTGTGTTTGTGAGGCAGGCTGCAGAACCTCTGAGCTAAATCCCTGGCCCTGATCACAGTACTTTTAAGAATATAAATAAGAATATAGATTATGGTGGTCTAGATCTATTTTTATTACATATCCAGAGAATTAAAGAAAAAGGTGAGATGTATCTTTACACTCAACTTTGAAGTCAATTTACTTTAAGGATAAAAATAAGCAGTATCAATTCTGGTAATATGATGATGTTCTTCGAAATGGAAAAGACCATTACTATGAAAGTTATGTGTATATCTAAATTTTAGGATTATACAGACCTTTCTTGAAATAGCTTTATCAGAAAAATAACATGTTCTTTGAGAAATCTTATAGACAGAAAAAAACACAAGTAAGAAATAAAATTACCATTTATACCAACAGTTTCAGCATGATGGTAACCACACCTAGTATGTTTTCTACATGTAGATAAGATATACATACTCACATCCCAAAGGGGGAGGGGCCTGTGCAATATTGCAGGTGTTCTTAATGCACGCATTTTTTTCAGAATATTTATACATTTATTTATATTGAAATTATGGTCTAATTATTTACAACATATAGGAAACCAGAGAATTAGGGTTGTACAAAGCCAGCCTGCAAAGTATTCAAATGTGCAAAAATGACAGTTCAGAATCTCAAACTACTCCTGGCTCAGCAGACTAGCTCCTCCACTTTCACACATCAGTATCTGATACAAAAAAGTTCTTTTGGCAAAACCTGCAATGCCAAGAAAAAAGGAGAAGCTGCAGTTCAGTCGCTAAGTGCACCGTCCCATCAGGTGCAGTCAAGTCTCTCGTAGCTGCACCAGCCCTGGGAGAGACAGACCACTGTGTTTCACAAGTGATGAGGGATCAGCTTTTAGCCAAGCAGTGGTCTCTGACCCAGCCGGAGGCACGGAGCTTAGAAGGGCAACGAGAACAGCCACAGCTGTCTGAACAAGTGCGCCTCGCCTGAGGGCGCCAGCTTCACATCATCCCAATAAAAAGACACTTACAATGAAAGGTAATTTCCTTTTCCTATTCAGGGTCCATCTGTATCCAATATTTTTAGATTAGTAAAACAGTATTTTTCAAAACAAAGAATCCAAACTGAAATAGGGATGAGGATCTCTGAGAATTAAATATTGAAAGTAAAAGACAATTTTAAAACTATTTCCCCACTATTGAATAGTAAGGCTTTGTTTGTAACCAGTGAATATCAAAATTGACCCAACAGTAGTAAAATACAAATAAATCTTTCTTTATGTCAGGTTTGTGGCTATGCATGTGGAAAAGGCTGAACCTTTCAAATGTACATGGGAATCATTCTACTGGGATGCATTGTCTGACAAACACATTTCACCAACTGTTAGAAAAGCTCTGAGACAAATTTGTGACCCTAAGTAAATTTTAACAGAAGTTAATGTCACTGCAGAAATAAGAATGTTCTTAAAAAAGAATGGAATCCCTTTAAGAAAAGGGACACTGCATTTCTAACTTCTGCAAGGTCCACGATGGCTAATGCATGCATTTCTTATCAACTCTTCTATATTTCTAGCAATTGTCAGCACCAGGTAGAGCAGGTAAGCCTGTTATATGGGAATAACTGGTGAAATGTCAGCTATTTTTTTTAACTACAATTTCAATTTTCTTGGGAGAATTACATCTGGGATTAACATCTATTCTAAAAGTATTAGTAAGTAAGTCATATGCAATAATAATGATGGTGATGATGTATCCAAAAGGAACAATGATATCTAAAGATTTTGTCTTATTTTAATCTATGTATTTTTCATCTAAACAAGAATGTCCAGCATCCACAGAGTTGCTGTGGGTGAGGGACCTCTTCACCTCCACAGGCTGCACCCCCTCTTCCCTTTTCAGTTCATCCTGAGCAGTTTGAAAACGCCTGGTTCAGGGCAAAAGACAGAGGCTTGGGAGTGAAGGAAGATCTGGTTCTGGCTCTTCTCTGTGAGATCTCAGATGAGCTCCTTAATCACTTCCTAAGCTTTGATGTTCATCTACAGAGCAGGAATTATGGTTCTACAGGGTCATTAATGGAGATCACATAACCCAGGTAACACATTGAGCAATGTCAGATAATCAGTAGTAGGTGCTCAATAAACAATGACTCCTATCTCCTTTCTTTTCCTCTTTCTGAGCTCAACTTTTCCTCCAGAGAAAATATACAATAAAGATTTGGCACAGGAAATACAAATTTATTTCAATACTTTAAAAATATTAAGTCAGTTTAACACATTTTAAAAAGATAGTATCAGTTTGACACATTAAAAAATATTTAAAAGTAAAGTGGATTATCTACAAAATGTTCAGTTCCCGAATGAATCATTCACTGCAGTTTATCAGACCCCTGAAATAACAGGAATCCTCCTAGTGCCAGGTATTAGTAGAGAAAAAATTCAAAAGCTTGTCTCAGCTTACCCTCAATTAAGAAATCTTAAATTCTCATTAGTGATGAGTCCAGCTGCCCTTGCTATATAAGGTATAAATAGATGTGTTTCTTTTTATAAAGCTGAACGAATAACTGTTTCCAACAGGTTGAATTAATAATAACATATTTTAAGGAATCAATAACATAACCAGCACAGCTTGCTCTCTATCATCCCCAGTCACTGGAAAGGAAGACAAGCTCGGGTGCAAAGGATATTTTAAAGCAGCCCCATAAGCCAGTTCTACCAACATCTCACTTTCAGGGCTCTGAATGGTCTTATCTGCTGCATGGCAGGAAGCAACAGCCTAGGGACTCAAAGTGCGATCCCAGAATGAGATGCCTTGGAAACTCCCTGAGAACAAGTTAGAAACTCAGACTCCTAGGTCCCGCCCAGACCCGAGGAATGGGAACTGGTGGTTTAACAAGATCCCTTGGTGACTCACATGCCCCCAAAGGTTGAGAAGTGCACTGCAGTGAGCACTTTGAGGAGAAAAATCAGTGGAAATAAGGTTAAAATGTGCTGCCTTCCTTCTGGCACCTCACTGCTCTCATTACATCACTGACTGCTGGGAAATCTGCCTGCTGCTCACTCTCTCACCGCAGGCATCTGAGACTGTGAGACCCACTCTGTACAGACTTCAGGAAAACTTCCAGAACTCCTGTCCTGAGAGAGGAATGAGATAATCAGCTCTGCCTCCTACCAAAGCCCACAGGAAGTAATGCCTGGAAAGCAGCAAGGTCATCTCAGTGCCGAGCAAAACCCCTCACAGATGGGATACTACCTTGGGCGCTGCCCTCAGCTTTTCTCCACCAGAAGGTGGACTTAAACTGAATCTGTGTTTCCATGCTGTATTCAATCAGCTCTTGATGTGACAGAGGACTCAAGAGGCAGGAGTGGATACTCAAGAGCAAGAAGACTACTATTTAGTGAAAGGGCTCTGGAGTCAAGACAGGCCTGGCTGGGAATCCCAGCTCCACTTTATTTGGCAAGAGCCATGGGCTTGTTTCCTTATCTACAGAAGGGAAATTGCAACCCTACTTTACAGTTAAGAACTAATTCATTCATCACTTATTTACTGAGTGCCAACTATATGCTAGGAGCTGAGGATGCAACTGACTTCGCCACTCAGTGCCCTGGGAAGGCAGTCACTGTGGGGTGGCTGGTATGCCTGTGGCAGAAAGCCTAGCAGGAAGCCTAGCATGCTGCCATTTTCCCTATAAGGACCACCTGAATCACACTTGGAGGCTCAGGTGGGGCTACTTGGAAGTAGCTCGATTCAGGGCTGACCTCTGAAGAGGTGTAGTCAGGAGAAGAGGCAGGAAGCACAAGAGACAGAGCACAAACAAGGGAGGCTGGGGCGGAAGCAAGCAGGACACAGATCAAGAGGGGCTTGCAAAACACATTTAGGGGCCAGTGGGACACCTGAGGCTTTTAAGGTCTTAAACACGAATGTGACACAATAGGCTGGCATTTAATAAGCTACAGTGAGTCAAGAGTCACATACTGCACATCCAGCCCTCAGGAAACATTTGATTCTTCCCTTCTGTCTCCTGCAAGGCAGCAATCACAGCCTTTTGAAGCCACTGTGCAATCCGATCAACCCACCCAAAAGTATGATGCTCTCCTCTTCTCTATCAGCAAAGTCAGAGCGCATGCTTACCGGTTGTTACACAGAGAAGGGTGAGCCCAGTAGAAGATGAAAATGACTAACAACCAAGACTGCATCCACTTGACTGAAATTTGTGATCAGAGAGACAAGGCTACCCTGGGTGAGTCTAGGAACCTAACAATTGCTTTATTACCAGTTTCCACTTTCCAACTCTCCTGTTTTAAATTTCCTAACACTTAGTTTGAGTGCTTTATAAACCACACTGAGATTATACTGGGATGTGAAAGTCCCTTAAGTGCAAATTTTCCTTTGGGAGTCACTAAAAAGCAGCTGCCAGAAGAACCCTACTGTTTAGAATTCTGTCAAAGGAAATGCAGAGATGCTTCCTAATGTGAAAATAACCTGTCATCTCTTATGTAATCAGATACCACTCACCATTAAAGATTTTATTCTTTCTTTTGTATTTGCTCCCACTAGAGACTTGCTGCATCATAGGTAGTGGAATCAGTAACACCTGGGTTTTCTTTTTGGTTTTGGTACTGGGGATCGAACTCGGGTCCTTGAGCTTGCACAGCAGGCAGCAAAACCACTGAGCTAAATCCCTAGCCCCCTGAAGAACAAACTTTTTTGTTTTCCAGTACCAGGGCTTGAACTCGGGTCCCTGTGGTTGCAAGGCAGGTGGCGGAACCACTGAGCTAAATCCCTGGCCTGGGTTTTCTTATTTTTGTACAAGTCTATTTTGTAAATATTACATAATCACAAAAAAACTAGAATATGACTAGGTAGAATTTGTTATATAACTTATTTTATTTCATTTTAGCTTTGGAATAAAATAATTATTTTGTTGGCCAGAACAAAAAAAGAGAGAGAGAGAGAAATTTACATGTGTGGGTCTTATGATTTTAATGGACTCGTAAACTAGACCACTTCCAGAAGCTCTTACATTGTGATTCTCCATTACCGTGAATGCTTTTTTCACCTCTAAGTCATAATTAAACTTCATCAGATGGTAGCCACACTCACCTGAGCATCTTGTTCAACTTGATTTTCATCAATTCCAGCATCAGGGTCTCTATTTGCCTGTAAGAGAGAATATGTCACATTATTGAATTATGCTGCATGTTCCTTCTGGTGGTTATGAACATAAAGCTATTTCTCTTAGCAATAATATGTTTTTATTAAGATCCTATCCCTCCTAGGGCCAGGGATTTAGCTCAGTGGTGCCAAAACCTGCCTCAAAAGCATGAGGTCCTGAGTTCAATCCCCAGTACCAACGAAATAAAAAAGATCCTATCCATCCTAATATTTCACACTATCCCACATCACTCCAAAACTAATCCAACCCTCCTGATTTTAGATTTTGTAGAAGATGAGTATATGTATTACTGTCAAAAACAAGTGGATGTCTTAGATATTAAGTGTTTAGGTCATAAATATAAACAAGTACAGACAACATTCACCGATCACAGTTGGAATCAGCAAGTACCAGGAATTATTAAAAATTTTAAGTGGCTTTACTTAATAGAGATATTAACCACTGACTTTTTAGTCAACTATGATTCTATGATTCGTCCCCAGCCAATACCTGAAGGAGAACCACCAACATCCTCTGGTAGTTCCCTGTAGTGTCCCCCACCACGTCATCTTCCAGGCTTGAGCCATATTCTGAAACAGAATTATTTCACACTTACTTACAGTTTCTGCCAACCACAAAAAGATATCCTTCCCCATTAATCAAATAAAAAAGACACAAAGAAAAATTGCATTTGATAAACATGAGTGCTTTAAAGACTGAAGGCTAAAGCTTTGAGTGGCTCAACAAAAACGAATTAAAGTCTCTCAAAAGCACTTGACTCAAGTTTAAATCATGACTCAGCCAATTAGAAATGCTCTGAGTCATTTTAGTTATTAATCTAAAGTCTCATAAAGGTACTGTAAAGCCTCGAAAATATAATCAGTCATAATTCAATGAAATTGAAGAGGTAATTAAAAACCTACCAACAAAGAAAAGCCCAGGTTCTGATGGATTGACTGCTGAATTCTATTAGAAATTTAGAGATGATCTACTGTCACTACTCTTCAAACTCTTTAATGAAATTGAAATGGAAGCAATACTTCCAAAGTCATTTCTGGAAGTAAGTATTACCCTGATACCAAAACCAGAGAAGGATCCGACCAAAAAAGAGAACTACAGGCCAATTTCCGTAATGAACACAGATGCAAAAATCCTCAATAAGATACTGGCAAACAGAATGCAGCAAATCATCAAGAAGATTATACAGGGTTAACAAGTAGGGTTCATCCCAGGGATGCAGGGATCATTCAACACACACAAATCAATAAATGTAATACACTATTATCAACAGAGCCAAGGACAAAAATCACATGATTATCTCAATAGACACAAAAAAAGCATTTTAAAAAGTCTAACACTCATTCATATTAAAAACCCATATGAAAATTGGAATAGATGGCCTTTATCTCAATCTGATAAAAGCCATCTATGAAAAACCAACAGCCAACATCATACTAAATGGTTAAAAATTGAAAGCTTTCACTCTAAAATCAGGAACAAGACAAGGATGTCCTGTATCACCACTCCTATTCAATATAGTTCTGAAAATATTAAATGGAGCAATTAGACAAAGAAAGAAATAAAAAAATAAAGCTAGGAAAGCAAAAAGTTAAACTATCATTATTTGAAGGTGACATGATACTCTACATAGAAGACTTCAAAAACTTCACCAAAAGACTTCTAGATTTAATAACCAAAGTCAGTCATGTAGCTGGATACAAAGTCAACACTCAAAAAATCAATAGCATTCCTGTACACAAATAACAAACTTATTGAGAGAGAAATGAGGGAAACTACACCTTTCACAACAGCATCGAAAAAAATGAAATACTTAGGAATCAATCTAACAAAGAAAGTAAAAGATCATTTTGGTTTTTTTGGAAGTAAAAGATCTTTACATTGAAAGCTAAAGTACTCTGAAAAAGAAGATCAAAGAGATTATCAGAAAATGGAAAGATATTCCTTGCTCATGGGTAGGAAGAACCAACATAGTACAAATGGCCATACTCCCAAAATTGTTATATAGATTTAATGCAATCCCAATCAAAATACCAATAGCACACCTCACAGAACTAGAAAAAATATTCCTAAAATTCATTTGGAACCAGAAGAGACCTAGAATAGCAACAGCAATTCTGGGCAACCAAGGCAAGGCAGGAGGCATCACAATCCCTGACTCAAAATTATACTACAGAGCTTCTGTGATAAAAACAACACGGTACTGGCAAAAAAGACCTGTGGATCAATGGAACAGATTAAAAGATCCAGAAACAACTTAGCCACCTTATCTTTGAGAAATGGGCCAACATGTTCACTGGAAGAAAGCCTCTTTTTTTATTTTGGTACCGAGATTGAACTCAGGACCTTGCGTTTGCCAGGCAGGCAGTGGAACCACTAAGCTAAATCCCCAGCCCTGGAAGAAAGCCTCTTTAATAAATGGTGCTGGAAAAAAATATATATATATAAAAAATAAATAGTGCTGGGAAAACTGGCTTTCCGCATGCCAAAGACTAAAACTAGACTCATGTCTCTCACCATGCACTAAGCTAAAATCAAAATGGATCAAAGATCTAAATATTAAAACAGAAACATTAAATCTGCTGGAAGACAGAATAGGTAGAACTCTTGAAGACATGGGGGTAGGCAAAGACATTATGAACAAAACTCTAATTGCATGGGAAATATTACAAAGAATTAACAACTGGGATCTCATCTTATTAAAAATCATTTGAACAGCAAAAGAAGTCACCAACAGAGTGAAGAGACAACCAACAGAGTGGGAAAAATTTTTGTCAGTGGTTCCTTAAAGGAATAATATCTAGAATATATAAAGAAACTCAAAAAACTCAAACCACCCACATTTAAAGACCCAATCCCAAAATAGGCATCTCAGATGAATACACACTTCTCAGATAAAGAAGCACAAACAGCAAATAAATATATGAAAAAATGTTCAACATCACTGGTTATGCAAGAGATGCAAATGAAAACAACGCTGAAATTCCATCTCACTCCAGAAAGAATGGCTGCTCTCAAGAAATCAACCAACAACAAATGCTGGCAGGAATGTGGGGGAAAAGGAATCCTTCTCCACTGTTGGTGCGAGTGTAGACTCATGCAATTACTGTGGAAATCAGTGTGGATATTCCTCAAAAAACTATAACTAGAGGTTCCATTTGACCCAGTTATCTTTATTCTTGGTATCTTCCCAAAAGAATTAAAAGCATTATACCACAGTGATATATGCACAACCATGTTCATAGCAGCAAAGTTTATAATAGCTAAATATTGGAAACAACCCAGATGCCCACCAACCAATGAATGGATAAAGAAGATGTGGGGTTTTTTAATACAATGGAGTACTATCAGCCATAAAGAAGGATAGGCTTGAGATATTTATAACTAAATGGATGCACTGAGAGACCACACTCTTAGGTGAAATAAATCAGATACACATGTTCATGTATTGCATGGTTTTTCTGGTGTGAGAAACTAAAAGTGTAAATAAGGACCAAAATGTATAATAGATATTATGAAATAGGAAGAAAATGTCCAAATGGGAAGGGACACAAGGGAGAGGAGAGGCGGGTAAAGGAAGGAAGGGAAAAGAAAATAAAACAAGAAAAGATAAAATGGAAACAAGACTCTTGTAAAAAAGAAGGGGTAGAAGGGAGGGGAAGGGGAATGGGAAAAAAATAAGAATCAAAATATATTATATTATGTACAGGTACAAATTCCACATGATGAATGTGATCATTATGTATATCTAAATTTTACTAACAAACTTAGTCACAAGTTTAAGCTTGGTTTTGCTTTCTTTTAAATGTTTTACATAATTGGTTTCCAAATATCTTCCATCTTGAGTTTTCTTTCCTTGCGCATGGCCATAGCTCTCTCCAATAAGATTTTTTTCCTCTGTAGCAAATAAAGTTAACTTTGAGAGACAGCAATGACATTTTAAACTATGTGCTTCCTACCTCTACTGCCAACTCTTCAACACAGGATCACAGGAAAAGGGCAATCTGACATCGACAGGGCCTATAACCCCTTTTCACTAACACTGAGACAGCTGCTATTACAAGAAAACAGATAGTACCTAACATATTTAAATATTTAATCATTATTTGAAAGTAGATGATCTTTAAAACCCTTAAGCTTCTATTTTATTTTTTTGTTGTTGTTACCAGGGATTGAACTTGGGTTCTTGTGCTTGCGCAGCAGGAGGCGAAACCACTGAGCCTAAATCCCCAGCTAAAGCCTCTATTTTAAAAGGAAAAAAATTTATGTTTATTCCAACCAATTTCCCAAACAAAACCTTGCAGAAACCTGATTCCTTACTCTGATCCAACACTGTAAGTAATCAACCATCAAATCCTATCAAATGGTTTCTTTTCTTTCTGATTTAAACTCCTCAAACCTCCCATCACCCTAGGTGGGGCCATAACTTCTGAATACCTACTTACCTCCTCACACATCTGGCTACCAAATAAGCCTCTTGATTCAAAACTCCCTTCTTCCTTCAGTTACTCCTTCAGCACTCCATTGCCCATTTAGGAACTCACAGTGCCTTTGAATCAAGCCCAAATACATCATCCAGTCATGCAAAACCATCTATGTATGACCTAGCCCAATGATGGTGAACCTTCTTGAGCTTTCAATGATCCAAACTGCCTGCTTCATGCCATAGGTTCACCACCACTGACCCAGCCTAGGCTGGCTCGTTCAGTTTATCTATACCCTGTGACCAATATCCCCTCATCACCTTTTCCCTTTAAACCCTCTCTCCTCTTCCTACCATGCAACCCCTGGCAACCACCATTCTACTATCCACTTCTATCAGTTCAATTTTTTGGTTCCACATATATGTGAGATCACGCAATTGTTTTGCCTTCCTGCACCTGGCTTTCTTCACTTAACAGAGCACTTTCCAAGTTTATCTGTGCTTCCAAGTTCCATGCCTAGGACACTCTAGGTTGAAATTTTAAAAAGTAAGGGGGACTAAAAAGAAAAATCAGAATGCAAATGACAGGAGCTACCATCTTAAGGCTGAGTAAGCTGTATTTTGGTGTATGTGTGTGTACACTATTTCTTTATCTACTCATATGAAAATGGATATTCATTAAGCCCACTTAGTCTTGAAAATCTGCTGATTATCTCATTTGCTCCATGAAGCCTCCTCACTACCCAAATATCTGATGACTTTCATATTTGACATTAGTTTGAATTTCACCATTGTTTACTGCAGTTGCATTAAGTCATGTCACCCCTATCCCTCAGGCTGCATGCAAACATCTTGAGGACAGGAGTTGTGTTTGCACAGCTAGAACAGTGTCAGATATACAACTACTGCTCAATAACACGGCTGAATAGGATGGACTACGCAGCCGTTGCCCCCTTCCAGCATTTCACTTGTCACCTAGAAGCACAAAGGCTCAATCAATGATGTCAACATCCCCAGGAAGAGATTTTTGAATAATACATCAAATAAACCTAAAAGCTGAGATACCTGTGTCACTTCTGTCTCAATGGTTGGGACCTCTCCAACTATAAAAACAAAAGTATGAAAGAGAGACACCATACTTTGGAAAGGTAATATTTAGCTGGTCTAAATTTCATACTGTTCTGACTTGATGGATTAACAAAGTCATTTCTAAGATCAACAAATTAACACTGAAATAGAGACACATTTCCCCCACACAAGGCACAAGGCATGGAGTCTGCCCACTGAACTAACAACTCAGATGGCCTGAACTTTCTCAGAAGGAGGAAGAAAGAGTCAGCTTCAGGAAATCTGACAGTAACGACTCTCCACCTTTACTTTCATCTCATTTTCTTGATTCCAGTCATAGAATACTCTAGGTTAAAAGATCAAATTACAAGAAAAATCAAATTACAAGAAAAACCAAAATGCAAAGTATGTCATTCAAGCACTGCCATTAGCTAAAACAAATATACACTTACTCAGGTACTTTTGTCAACTCTGATCTAGAAAAGTTTATGTTTCTTTTCCCATGTTCCCAAAATGCTTTGTAAATAACTTTTAATTGCTACTAGCATAAGACTAAATTAATTAGAAGGAAGAAAAAGTACGTGTATATACCTTAAACTAACATAAAAGAAAGTTAACCTGTATATTCCTCTAATAGTCTAAATTCTATGCAAAAATAAACTTCACCTTTATTTGTAGTTTCTTATAAACTACTTAAAATAATTACAGGATGAAGGGCAAGTGTTTTTTTAAACTGAAGAGGAAAAACAGCTTAAATTGTAGTTTATTCCTTTACTCATTCATTCAACAATCATGTATTACCTGCCTGCTGTATCTATAAAAGTACTACATTCAGGTTTGACAAATGAAAGTGACAGAGATAGGTAATATACAATTCAAAATATTTACCTTCCTCATAAACTTGTTTTATGGCTCTTATTTCTTCAGGTGTCCTTGAAGCAATAATTTCTGTCAGTACTTTTTCATTTGTCCCAGCTCCCTGTTTGGAAATTTATTTTTAAGAAAGAAAATATGTCACTATTAAAAAGAAAATTATAATTATATAAATATCATCCACCATAACATGGACTACTTTGTTTATAAATTCTATTAGTGTTATGAAATTTTAAACTAATTTTTTCTCCAAAAACAGTTTTATTTTTTTCTTTTATCTAATGAAAACAATGTTTATTGTTAAATATATGTATATATATGTTGTTATACATTGTTTTATATATATGTGTGTGTGTATGTATAAAGGTTATATAAAGGTTATATAAATTTATGACTTATAATTTGATTAGTTCATTCTAGTTTAAAATCAAAGTATTGTAATGATGTGAAATAACAAAAAGGCAGAAATAATAAAAATGAAAACTTTTCATACATTCATGTGGAGAATCACTGATACTTAAACAATCTGTACCTCAAAAAATTAACCCCTAAGCCCAAGTTAAATTCTATATGGAACCACAAGCAAATTCTGCATCCAGATAATACTATAAAGACTCAGGTATTACAGGCTTGGTTCCCAGAGCAGCACTACTATGGGGGCAGGGAAATGCCTCTACAGATGGACCTAGTAGGGGTCCTCAGGTCCCTGGGGACGTGACCTTGCAGAAGACTGTGGAACCCTGACACCCTCTTCCCTCTCTCTTGCTTCCTAGTGGTAAAGGGAGTGGTTTTACTCGGCCACATGCTCCTGTCACGACCTGCTGCCTGGACACAAGCTCAAAGCACCAGAGCCAATTTACCACAGACTGAAACCTCTAAAACTGTGAGCCAAAACAAACTTTTTCAGGGACTTTTTACAGTAATGGAAAGCTAACAAAGGTAACAATAAATCAGCATTGCTTAGTTTTTACAAATTGTATCAGTGTAAAGGAATTGGAACTTGCTTTCTAGATTTTTGGAAAATAATTTTTATTGATTTTGCTTTTACTGCTTATGAAAGTCTTATCCACATTGCTAAATTAGAAAATATAAGCAATACTATGGCTGAACTTAATTTTTTTTTTTTTTGGTACTAGGGATTGAACTCGGGTCCTTGCACTTGTGCAGCAGGCGGCAAAACCACTGAGCTAAATCCCCGACCCCCTAGCTGAACTTAATTTTTTAAAAAAAGATTTAAGCCTATTTCCTTTTTATTTCTGTTTCTTTACCAAAAAATATGAAGCACTAAAAGCCTGGGTTCATCTTCTAGCAGAGTTTCAGCTACTGGTGACAGTCCAGAAGCATTCTGTAAGAAAGCCCTTTTCTCAATAACCTATTATTTTGTTTACTGTAAAAGAATCACTGTAGGAAAATGAAGAGAATTTGCATAAAGAGGCTTCTAAATGAATAAATATTTTTCTCCTCCCATTCCCTAGGACTCCCTGAGCTACATTATCTCCTTGTGGTTAAATCTCGATTTGCCCACTTAAAATTCAACTCCTCACCCCTGAACTATTTCTTATCCCCCTAACTCCAAGTAAATGTTTCAGTGCAGCTATAGGCATACAATATTCCAAACACCATTGGAGGAAATACATATGTAGGTTTTTGCTACAACAGAAATTATAACAAGTTTACCAGTTACTTTGTTGTTCCCTAATCAGATAACTTTCAACATTAGGAGTTAAAACACTTCATTTGTAACATTTTTAAACACTCTCAAAATTAGAAGACAGGCACGAAAATAATATATAAAAAGTTCTAAAAGATTAAAACTTTAAATAGCCAATGTTAGTGAGCTTAATACAAAAAACTATTAAATGACACCTATAATTTTTCTTCCTTTGCTTATTGCCTCAACAGTTGTGTCTTAGAAGTATCCCTCAATGAAATAAATGATATAATTTTTTAAATGGAATAATTAAGATGAAGTAATTACCCAAACAAAATGACATTATGTATGATAGGAATGTTCCTTTCATGCATCCTTTTACCTTAAGAGCATGCTTCAATTCATAGGCATCATAAAGCTGAGAGGGTTTCATCAGAGCCACGATTAATTTCTCAAATTTTCCAGTCAGTTCTGATTTCAAGTCATCCAGAAGATCCTAACTCACAGAAAATAAGCTGGTTATCCAGACAGAGATTTTAAGGATATTCTTCTTAAATATGAATGATACCCCTTTGCTTTAATGAAATCTATATCCTGGTATCACCAAGGTGAAGGCCCAGGAGCTACACAAAAGCCCAAGCCTATGAAGGACATGTTTCTGACATCTGACCTAAACACTAAGCAAAGCCACTTATGCATCACCCATCTGTTTTTAAGAGATGTTTTTATTAAGTTCAAAGGTTAAAAAGAATGAATAATTTTTAAAAGAGGGCTAAAAGCATGGACTGAAGATGTAGCTCCATGGTAGAGCACTTGCCTAGCACGCATAAGACTGTGGGTTCCATCACCAATACTTTAGAAAAAGAAACAAAAATCAGAATTGTTTTTGTTCTACATTTGTTTCTTAATTAAATGACATAGAAATTTTCAAGATAATTAAATTAAAGTTTTTCACCCATACACTAATTCATTTAGCAATTTTACTTTGAATTGCTAGTAAAAACACTTAAATCAATTAATTAAAAAGTCATTTGTTTAAATCACCACAAAAGGAAGCAAGATAATGACTGTCATAACAAAACACTGCAAAAGAATCTTACACAGAAAATGGAGAATAAAACAAGGCTCAGTGGAAAGCATAGAAGAGAAGAGAGGCCTTCTGAGACCCTGAGAGCAGCAAGCAAGGAAAAATAATTATGTGAGGATAAGTCGGTTGAATATTACATACCAACAGCTGACAATTTAGAAGAAAATAGTGAACAAAAGTGAGAGTCACAAAATAAATGACATTCTTTACAACAAATAATATTCTTTACAAAAGAATACTAATACAATTGTTCCTCCATATCTGTGGGTTCTATATCTGCAGGTTCAACCAACCTCAACTGAAAACATTTGGGTGAAAAACTGCATCTGTATCAAATATGTACAGATATTTTTTGTCATTCTCTAAACAAATGAGCAGTTATATTGTATTAGGTACCATAATCTAGGAATGACAAAGTATATAGGAAGGTGTACATGCGTTATACGGAAATACTATGTCATTTTATATAAGGGACTTGAACACCTGCACATTTTATTTCTGCAGAGAGTCCTGGAACCAGTCTCTCACTGAAAGCAGGAAACTCTCTTAAAAATCACAGCTATGCTGACATTCCACCTGGGAATGAAGTGTAATCTTACCCTGCCAAACAGAGTCTTAAACGCCTCAATAATTTTCTGGCGCTGAGCATTACTTCGGGATGTCAACAGGGTCAGGATGGCCTCCTCATCGGTACCTGCAGTTTATGATTAACAATTACAACCTGGCTCTCCCATGCCCACTCTCAATAACCCCCAAAACCAGCTCCCCTTATTTCCTTTCTTCTCTCTGAGCATATAAAATATATATGTATAACTGAATAATTTATTTAAAATATTAAACTGACAATATACAAAATTTTTTATTTCTGATATACACTACCCTCTATTCCCATCATATTTTGAAGTAGGTGGAAAAATACTTCTTACTTTTTAAAACTGAGTACTCCTAGTTTTTCATGCAACAAATAGTTACTCAAGGAACAACTATTCATGAGGCACAATGTGCTGGTGTTATAGTAGACTGGGAAAAAAGAAAGGTATAGAGAGAATCTGGCTTCAAGTTAAAGATAATTTCAGGTGCAAAATATGACACACAAATAACTATGAGGTAAGGTTGAATGGCAAGTGGTTCAGGAGAGGTCTATGTGTTAAATGGGGTTCAAAGGAGGGTCTCTGCTTGAGGGGAGGCAGAAAGGAGTTCTAGGGAAAGTTCCATGTAGAAGGTAACACCCATAGCAGTCTAGAAGAATAAAAGGATTGTGAGAGGCTGGGATATAAAGAAGGAAAAGCTTTTAGAAAAAGGAAAAAGCTCAGCAATAGGAAAACGCAGGGCTTTGAAGACTCTTAGAAAAGGCAGATCAGAGAACATATGGGGCCACAATGGAAGGTGGGGCTGACAAAGACCTCCAGAGGCCAGAGACCAAAGGACACTGATGTAGAAGGAGCCCGAGTGCAGGGCATGAGTGACACGTGGGAATCCTTGAGATGAGAGGTTTGTAAATGGATAACAGGAATGAATATCAAGGATGATCCATAGTATTATTTTGCTACCTTAATGTGTCTTTTCTCATATAAATTTCATATCATTATTCTAAATTAATCTCACTGTAATTAATTCCTTTTATAAAATTAGAACAAACAGGAGGTTGAACTTACCCAGGCCTTTCATGGCCTTCCGAAGAGTTTCTGCATCAGCTCGATCATCAAATCCAGAGAAGGTAGTCACGGTTCCTCTAAGAGCCTAAGACAGGAAGCACGGTAGTACTATCTATATCATTACCAGTGTGGTAAAGCAAACAATGTAAACAGTCCCATCTGCTCTCTGGGTAAATTTACCATTTGATATGGTTTATGTCCCATTTAAAAACTAGACCATATGCAATGTAGATTAGCAGGACCAATTCAGCATATGAGCTACCCTGACCCACCAGCAATCCCATTAGTGAGAAGGCAGGCAGGCTCTCCCTTCCTCTGGGCATCACCCCTAAGACGGCACTCCACCACAGTCTCCTGGTTCACAGAGGGCACTTCCTCTCTGGATTCTTTCACATTAAGTCTCTAGCACTTTGATCTAGGAGCATGCTAAATCTATATTAAAACATGACACCTACCCTGAGCACAACCCTAAGCAAAGCTCTTATTCCATACACTATCATCCTAAATCCTGTTTCTGTAGAGCTCTGAAGATAACTCACCAAGGCCTGAAAAGATACTTTGTAATTTATATGCCATAAGAATACGTTGGAAGATATTCTTTAAAAAGGATTCCTATTATGTATACTTTTTAATAATCAAAATGTTAAAATTTCCTCCATATCACAGTATCACTAGATCCTTAGACTCAGAAGCCTTACTAATACTGAGCCATAAATTTATCCTATGACAGAGGACACTTCTAGCATTGACGTTTTACCAATAAATGCTTTTGAATTTCTCAATTCCTATTAATGTGTCACCTAAAGTTGGGGAACAGTAACTAACAGGAGGGTAAGCCTGAGAATATTTAGTCTAGTTTGCACTCATACATATGTTTTATAATGAATGAATGCATAGAAGTGCAGTCACCTACAAAAGGAAAAAATCTTTATACCAACAATATCTTAATACTAATGAAATTTTAGGATATGACAACAGAGAGAGATCACCATAGAAAGAACTTCCATAGCACCAGCAGCCAGCTCAGCTCAGAGGCCTTATCTCCTTAGTGGCACTAGATTACGCTTCCTGGGGAAAAAATGAATTTCATGGATCCGACCAATCCGGACAAAGACTCTCCTTAACCACATCTTAGACGGGCTCCTCTGAGCCTGCTTTCCAGTCTACCTGCCTAACCCTCCTGTGGCAAGAATTCTGCTAAGTCATATTAGGAAAGAGAGACCCGATCTGAATATCTAACCACTGTTATAGACTGAATGTCTGTGTCCCCCAAAAATTTGTAGATTGAAACTTGTGCCAAGGAATCTTTATTGTCAGACTCCTGGGGAGGTGGCTGGATTATGGGATCGATACTCTCATCAGCGGATTGATTGATCCTCCAGTGTTCCAGCTGAATGTGCTCTTGGAACGGGACCCTGAGGCAGTGGATCACTAGGGACATGCTTTTCTTGGTTTTTTGATGAGAGATCTTTTTTTATTCTACATAATTCTATATATTTGAATTTTTCACAACAAAAATGTACTTTATGCACATAAATTTATTTTTAGAAGGCCTAATGGGATACACTTAAACCAAACTTTCTATCCATTGTTTGCAATTAATCAAACCTTCTAGGGCCAGGGATTTAGCTCAGTGGCACCGCACCTGCCTTGAAAGCGCAAGGTCCTGAGTTTGATCCCTGGTACCAAAAAAAAAAGCTTCTATCATTTCAATGAACCCTAAAAGTCTTGACAAAAAATTTTCAATATTCCTGCTTTACATGAGCCAATAGTTTATAGTAAACCCACTTTCTCATAAGTTAATTCCAGTTCAGTCCATTAATAAGGTTTAGATATCCAAACTTGGAAATGAATATATTTGGTACCAAGGGATACATTGTATTGCTATCTCTTGAATTTATGTTGCCACTGGGGAAGTGGTTTACAATCCTTGGCTGCCCAAAGAAAAATCTAGTTTTAAAAATACAGATTCTCAGGCACCAAATCTAAAGATTTTTTTTTTTTTGTACCAGGGATCACTTTCTATTGCTATCTCTTACATTTATGAAGCCACTGGGGAAGTGGTTTATAATCATTGGCTGCCCACAGAAAAATCTAGTTTTAAAAATACATAGACTTCAGGTACCAAATCTAAAGATTTTGAGTCTGTAGTTACAAAGGAAGTAAACATTCTCTAGCAGTGCTTTTTCGTAACTCTTGATCAGTGATTATATAAAAGTATGTTTAAAAATAACATTACTTTGAGAATTACAGAACAGACTCTTACAGAATGCAAAAACTGAAAATCCAAGGTAAGTTTTTTTTTTCCTTGAGGGAGCACTGAAATGATTCCTGATGATGTTCAAAAGCACCA
>NW_004624777.1:1962845-1988845 GCF_000247695.1 Heterocephalus glaber
TTATGTAAAGGTGCAAATTTCCAATGATGAATGTCATTATGTTGTATACCTAAAATGTACTAATAAAATTAAATTTTAAAAAAAGAAGGTTCTATTATTCCCTGCACTCATCATCAGTCCATCTCAGTTCCCTTCTTCCACTATCACCATTGCCTCACCAAGAATTATTATGGATTCTTGGACAACACAAGGCCAAAACATATAATTTACTCTTTTGATTCTAATCTTCTAAAATACCCATTCTTTAGCTCTGTAATTCTGTTTACTTTTTCCTCCTGTAAACTAGAAGTTCTCTTACCTCCCACCACTCCCCAAAAAACAAGATACACCAAAATAAAATGAGTAAAATTAACCAAAAACCACCTCAAGGGTTGCTTTTTCTACATACAGCATTTAAAGATACAGGAAAATCATATACAAATAACAATCTCACATTTAAAGAGGAGAAAACATTCATCAGTCTGGAACATTTTAAATAAAACTTTCTTAGAGGAACAAAGAAGGCTAAACCCTCTTTATCTTCCATACTATATAATCAAAGTTTAATCAAACACTCACCCAACATTCTGCACAATACTAACAAGGAGCCATAAACTATGCAGCAAACTAGCATAGTCAAGCAACTGCTATGTAGCTGTGTGGGGGTTTTAAGTATGGTTCTTCAGAGACTCAGGTTTCCAAAGACTCCAGGCAGCTGATGAAAAGGTGGGAGACAGAAATAAAAATGGGAGAGTTCTGCCCCTCTCATTCAGTAAGAGCGCGTCTGGTCGAACCTGCTGTGCATAGTTGAGGTCCACTAGCATTTCCTGTAATAATGAATTCCACCAATGAAAACAAAATTACTGTATTAATAAAGAAATGAGATAAGCAAGAAAAAAGAGAAAAATCAGTATGACCTGTGTTCTGCTTTAAAGTGAAATAAATACCAGAAGAAAAATAAGGCCCTCCAAGAGAACTGAGGGGTACAAACTCAACAGAGATAAGATCTCAACCTCTAATCCTTACCCTTGCTCTAATCCTATTAGAAACGATAAATGTTTCAGTTCAAATCCTCAAACTCAAACTGGCCTATTGCTTACTTTTGCATGACTTCCTTTCCTTTTCATTATCCTTCATTCTTATTTTTGCTTCTTTCCATTTTGTCCAACCTTTAACCTCTTCCTTAAGGTGAGGAAGGAAAAGAATCACTGTAAAATATTTGCATAGAGGTAAAAAAGAAGTTTTCAGGAACAAAATAAAGATTTGTAAGCATGATTCAAATCTTTGCTTTGTAATTCCTAGATGTTGTGTGTTTCTCTAAACCTCCCTACAAGAAGAAGGAATGCCTTCCCTTAGCAAATACCAAAGAAGTGGAAAGTTACCGTGTGTGTTCCTAGAAGGTGCCCACGTTAGTATCAGTGATGTGTTGAGTCTGCCCAAGTAAGCAAGTGGTATCAGCCTTCCGTGAGTTCACATTTGAAGTCAAGGGAAAGTCTGCTATTTTACCTAACGGTTCAACTGGGCATTCTGTGAGCATTACTTGAAAGGTGAATCAATAACCAATTCATTCACACCAGTGCTTCAGAAAACAGTCAAGTTTATAAAAAAGAGTGCACATGAACTTACAGTTTTCTTTCTTTTTATATCTACACAAGAAGCATAAATCTAAAGAACATGACTGGACCTTGGCAAAGATAGGAAATGAGTTGGCTTCAAATTCTCTTTAGTTGTAGGAAAAGATAAATAAAATGTAAAAAAATGGATCTATAGAGATAAAACGATTTGAAGATCATATATATCTTACTATTTACTAGAAAGTGCCCTCTAAACAGTTCATAAAGATTCAGCAAATCCACGTTGTCTCTTCTCTGCCTCAAACTTTCATTTTCTCAAAAATTAAAAAAAAAAATCAGTCCAGGCTGGCCAGCCAGTCATCTAGCCCCCACCTGACACCTCCATCAGCAGCCACCACCCCACCCATGTGCCACACTCAGCTCTTCTCCCACATGCCCATCCCATCTAAAGTCCCAGCCTCTCTTAGTGTGAGCCTTTAGGGCCTCACTGGAATTACCGCAGCAGATTCCTCAATGTCTTTCAATATCCAACTTCCCTCGTCCTCCCTCTCCCTACCCCCATCTGCAACTCTGCAACCTCCAGAAATGCAACCATCACACTGGCACCAAGGCAGCCTTTGTCAAATGCAAACCTGACCACAGCACATCCACCCTACAACTCTGACAGTTCTCCATTCCCTATAAAATAATTCATATTATTTAGGCCTGGCTCCTATCTTTTACATCTACACAGGAAGCATAAATCTAACGAACATGACTGGCCCTTGGCAAACATCCAGCTATCTGGCATCCCCATCTAAGAGAAGGCTTCATTTAACTACCTCACTGCAACTTCACTCCAGCAATATACTTCCTGCAGCTCCTGGTCAGCCAAAGTCTTCACATTCCCTGAGCATTTGTATCTGCTGTTATACTTCTTTACTTATCTCCCAAGGCTGCATGGGACACTACATAAGGGAACCACGGTTTGCTGAATGCTAAAGAATTGTTCAGTGACTTGCAACACAGCCAAGCACTTTGCATCTACTTCTTTCCCAGTGCAAAAAATGAAGACAAGAGTCAAAGGGATCAGGATCTGAAACAGACTCACCCAGAGAGGCATAGGCCATGGATAAAAGGTGACCTTGATCTAAGATCCCCAGATTACAGCAGCTACAGACATGTGACCTTAAAACTGAATTGACCACCAGTCAGCTCATGTGATCCAAGCCTCCTCACAAACAGACTCATGGACACTGATCGTCCTCACTCTGCACAGGGTCTTTGTAAATTGGCACAACAATTCTCAGCCAATCCAAGAACTTTCTTACTGAACTCTGCACAGTTTAAATACATATCATGGAGATAGCTCTTATATTCATGAAATTTCTAATGAACAGCTATGTAGCCTAGTTCTGCCTTCATGACATTTCTGCTACCCTAAAGATATAAATCTTCTTAAATAACATAAATAATGAAATTAAGCTCAGATTTCTCAAAATCAGATTTTTAAAGTTTGATTATCTTAAAAAGATATAAAAGCCTTAAATGGAGTTAAAATCTATTACATAGATTATACAGTCATGAAGTATAACTAACTCTTAATTTTTCCAAAGCAAACAAGCCCATGTACTTCAAGTACTTATATACTTTAAGTACTTATAAACCAAGATAGAGTGAAATAATTTGGGTCTAACTAAAAAGTAAGATAAAAAACCAGAATAAGCAAGTTAAGAAAGAAGACCTAAAGAGAAATTTGTATTTATATAATCATAAGTTGGCTATAGAAAGAAAAAGGTAAAAGATTTAAAAACCTATCATTAAATTGGGTGTGGTGGCACACTCCTGGAATCCCAGCACTCTGGGAGGCTGAGGCAGAAGGATCTAAAGGTCAAGCCCAGCTTGGGCAATTTATCAACTTAGCAAGACTTTGCTTCAAAATTTAAAAGTTAAAAAGGCTGAGGACACAGGTCAGTGAATAGGCCCTGGGCTCAATTCTCACACCAGAAAAAAAAAAAAAAAAAGAATGAAAGAAAAAAAGAAACCTGTCATTAAACTACTACTGTCTATCAGAATACTCCATTGGTAGAATGTCACATGTTTCAAAACTAATTAGGACCAGAAAAAGAAGGGCAAGTCAAGTGGCCTCCAGGTGTGAATATATTTGCCCAACATGACACTATAAATTATGCTGTGCCCAGTACTGTATTTTGCCACAATTTAATTTCCCTATCCTGACATGATTAAGGTAAAATTTAACTAAAAAAAATTTACTTCCATATGCATGTGAATTTCAAATGCAAACAAATACTAATACAAATATACACAAGACTAAAACTTGTAGTAATAGTTGGTTTAAAAAAAGCTTCAACATATCTATCAGAGATCAATCTATATTTTCTAGTTAAATTCTTAGCAAGACATCATGGCCATGATCTGTACATACAAATAATTTCTGGATTTTTACATATACTGTTATAGGCAGAGTGTTGACCACAACATAAGTAAAAAGAAGAAATTGTCGATATGGAAGCTATAGCTCATAACTGTGAGGAATTATTGTGGAGAAAAACTGCATTTTAATTCTTCAATAAATAAGGGACATTGGTATTTAAATAATAGATTTTCAGGGCCAGGGATGTAGCTCAGTGGTGCCATGCCTGCCTCACAAACACAAGGTCTTGAGTTGGATCCATGGTACCGAGAAAAAAAAAAGAAAGAAATAATACATTTTCAATTACTGAAACATGCACCTCTAGACTCAGGTATCCAATTCCATTACTCTCCAGTTGTCCCCAGAGTGGAAGTCTGGCTCCCAAAACTACAGGTCAACCAAAGGTACTTCCACAGAAACACTTGAAACCCAATACTGAAGCTCCAGCTGTCCTACGATTACACTGGGCTCCAAATCAAACTTTAGTAGAAGTACAATTCCATAATATGGGCATTCTCTACATCATAAAAGGTAAACATAAGGATAACAAAACTCCATCTTAATATTAAATGTTTCAGCAAAATATTTTACTTTCATGATTTCCCAGAATAATTAGTAACAAAACTAGAGCAAAATTCAACACTGCACTTTCATTACTTGTAATTTTTAAGATGACTAAAAACCGATTTTGATTTTTAAAAAAAATCTTGGGAGTTAATACTGTGATAGTGACCTTGTATGTGATTTTATAATGCAAGCCAGCATTCTCCTAAGCTTTGCAGATGTGATATTATTCTTTGAAATTATTAAAATTAATTATGAAAATAATTATTAAAATTAATGTCTACATTTGGAAAACATGTTCATTTATTCTAACTTGGCTAAAGAGTCTATATAATGAAAAGGAATTGATTGATGTGTCTTCAGACACTAGAGAAATTTACAAGAGATGTGAGAAACAGCCAAGAGAGCAAGGATAAAGGGAGTTATTCTTTAATTCTTGCTAAATCATCATATTTACCACCACGCAAACATATCAGATAGAAAAGAATCCTCAGGGAAGGAAAGTTAATTCCATATAAAAGTATCCTTCCTATGGGGGAGGATCTAAACCAAACTTTCCACTTGAAATAAAATGAGAACTGGTTTATAACATTTAAGTGCAAGCGATGAAGTCAGAATGGGAGCACTGTATAAATTTAATTAAGTTTCCAATTCATCTTAATCCTACCACTTTCTCTTGGAAAGGACCCGTGAAACCTTATTCAATTTTGATAAGTCAATCTGATAAAAAGTGAACTACAAATAAGAGAGAGCACTGTTTGTGCAGTTAAAATAATTGTTTAAAAAAATTATCTGGACTCTGACTAGCCAGTTAGATTGGCAAGATATACAAACATAGTATTGGCTTGGAATATATTAAATAACTGATGATAGCTTACTCAAAAAAGACTTTATGCCAGTTAGGTAAATGGTGACAACCAGTTAAGAACACAGTCAGCCTGGGGTGACACCAAAGGACAGTGGAGTCCAGTTTACTGAGCTGGGTCTTTTATGGATCGGGTAGGGGTTGAAAGGGGCGGACTTAAGTGGGGTGGCAAAAGGCGGGGCTTGATACTGGGCTGTGAGAATGGCTGAGTACCGACCACAGCAACAGTTGCCGCGACCCAGCAGGTGGGGCGGGTGTGTCTGGCCAAGCAGAATTGGCGTTGTTCCTGGGCTCAGGTGAGAGGCTGCTCAGGATGTTGGAATGGGCTGTGATTCTTCTCTGAGCTCAGGAACTCTATCAACGGGATCAACTGTTTTTTTCCTCTGAGACAAAGTGTCTCTGTATTGATCAAGGGAGCCTCAAACTCCTGAGCCTCTCCAGCAGCTGGGATTATAAATGCAAGCTGCCTTGCCAGCTACAGGATCAACTTTTGAGCTATTAATTATATAAATTAAACTATGTTCTCTTTCCTACATTTTGGTTAAGTACTAGTAAGAGGGGGGAAAAAATGCCTATATTGGATAACTAACTTTTGAAACAGTCCCAAGGCAAATTCAATTCAGAACTTGTTCCACGAGTTCATTACTTAAGAAAAACAGCTCTGCGGTCTAATCTTTTGCATAAAGAAAAAACAAACAACAACAACAAAAAGAATCGGTGCTGACGACGAACAGTTAGTTCCTTTTAGTAAAACTGCGCTGAGAACTGGAAAAAGCTCCCACTGAAGCTCCGCAGGAAAAAGTCACTGCCCGCCCACAGTATTAACATACAGGAAACTTTGAGGGAACAAAAAGAAAGCCAGGAAAAAAAAAAAATTAGGCGTTTCCTCACATGACCACGATGAGCTGTTCTTGCTCTGGTTCTAATTTTATCGACTCTGGATTTGGGGAAGGGCTGTTTTACACATTTACTCCGGAAAAAAGGAGCGCCCCAGGCCCCGCCACGTCACCGGCTGCTGCACGACCGGAGCTGGGGCACAGGGCAGGGTCGGGGGACACCGCCAGGGGACGAGGGGGAGCAGGGCCATCAGGAGAGGGCAAGATTCGGGGTACCCCTGCGCTCTCTGGCTTTCCCACACACTCTAGACCCCTCGCCCCCGTCGCGGTCTAGGAAGCAGGGGGCAAACCGGAGCGCGGCGCAGGCGCGCAGCCTTACCTGAGCCATGGCGTGCGGCGTCGGCGGGCGGAGATGCAGGGCTGCAAGAGAGGACAGGGACGCGGCTTCAGCCCCCGCCCGGCCCGCCTGGCCCCGCGACCTCCCCGGAGCGCCCCCTCCCCAGGCCAGGGGGCCACTCACGCAGACAGAGGTCCCAAGCGACCAGACTCCCGGAGAGCGGCGGGGCGCGGGGTGGCGGCCAAGGGCAGCGCGGACGGAGCTGGACCAGGCAGCAGCTGTCCACCGGTTCCAGGCGACTGAACGGGCGCGGCCCCGCCCGGCCCCTCCCGATCGCCCCGCCCCCAGGCCCTAGTCCCTCCCCGGCCCGGTCTCAGCGCGCCTGCGTGGGGCGCGGCTGCAGGGTCCCGGGGCTCCGAGAGGTCCCGCGGGAGCTGCGGGCCTGGGTGGGATCGGAGTGCAGCTGCGGGAAACCGGAGGGGGCGTCCCCCGGGGACCGCCTGGTCCTTATTTACTTCAAGAAGAGGGTGTAGGGAGCTGTCCAGGACTCGGGTTTGGGGACGCGGGGCCTCCCTCCCGTCCCGGGCTGCAGAACTTGGCTTCACTCAGCTCCCACACAGGGGTCGGGGGGCGGAGTTTGGGGAAACCAGGCGAAGTCTGGCCGCCGAGGACCGCGAGTCTTTGTCCTCACAGCGGGAAGCTTGGAGGGCTATTTCTCTCTGTTTCTTTGAACTTTTTTTTCAAGTGTTAATGAGTGCCTCTTAGATGGCCCATTCTTGAGTTCGTGGCCCTGTAATAGTGTGTTTAATAGACTGTTTCAAAATCCTCTGCCTGGAATCGGTTTCTATTTTCAAAGCCAGCCTGTAACTTTAGTAAGTCTTTAAATTTGAGTCATGCCCCATACTGGTTCCACATGAAGTCTATGATGAGTATAAGGGAGGGGGAAAGAAGGCAGGGGCACCTACAGAGCTTACCGCTAGGATGCTGCTGGGAAAGCGGCAGGAGGAAGTCGCAGCACGCGCGCTTCGAGACTAGCTAGCGCGGGACGGTGTGAGAGTGACCGCGCCCATAAGGCAGGAGCCAAAAGCTTGAGAATCTGGAGATCATGTGCGAGCCACAGGCCCCAGATATTCTCAAAGGAGAAGTGCACAGTGTTTAGAGATTCTGGACATCAGATAAGCTCCTAATTTTTGAGAATGAGGAAGAATAAATTAAATGGAGAACGAATGTGGTTCTTCGCACAGAACTTCTCATTTGTTTTCACAAGAGGGCCATGTGCTTAATCGCGACAAAGTCGCACAAGAGTGGTTGTTCTCTGGAAAGAAGGCAAAACTGCAGAGTAAATGCAATTTACCACCCTGCTAGGAACCCATTTCCTTTTCCGGTTGTTTTTCCTCTTCGCTGGGAGCCCGCTCCAACCCGCTTCAGCACCTCTGCGGTGGCTTTCCTAGAAGAGGCGCGTGTCTGAAGGCAACCTCTAGGTCATTCGCGCTTTTCCACTCCACCGCTCATCAGTTAACAGCGTCTTTAATCTGGCCTAGAGCGTGTTTCCCCACCCACATCCTCTTAAACTCTACTTTCCTACATTCACTTTCTGCTCTGCCAGTCATGGAATTAGACTGGCTCTCTCGGAGCCTATATTTAACACTCATTAATGTTATAGGAAAATTGTGCTCATTATGTGTTAATGACGGGCTTTATGCCCTGCAAAAAAGTAGAGACAGACATAAATTATTAGATACAGAGTCTTGATATACCTGATAGATATTTCTTTTACTTCCTGTTACTTCAGTTTATTTAAGTGGACCAGGCACATTTCTAGGCAGTGAAGATAAAGGGGGGAGGGGGCGGGCACCACTAAATCTCTGCCTGCCTAAGTCATACTTTCTGGTGGAGCAAACAGACAATAAATAGCCACTATTTCCAGTGTGGTGTCTACTATAAAGAAAGTAAAACAAGGTTCATGTGTGGGAATGAGAGGAACACTATTTCCCAAAGTCAGTCTGAAGGCATGTCTGAGAAGACCTGTACAGAAACTCGAATTAGTACAATTTCATTATATTTGGCAACTATTCACTGAGCACCTGTGAAAAGGCATACAGGAGATTTTGTCATAATATAGATGAAGCATGTATACAGACACTAAAATGAGAGACAGACTAAGTTATGAAAGAAATCCATAAAATACAATCAAAATGCAATTCATTGCCAAAAAGGAATAGCTAATATTTTGTGAAGTGATTAAAAAAATTGTTGGTAAGCATTTGAATTAGGTTTTGTAGGGGTGGGTACTTTATCAGGCAATAATGGAGGAAAAAGTGATCTGGTGCAGGAGACTGCAATGTTGATTATGCCCAAAGCAGGTGTCAGCAGTGCAGGCTGTGAAGAGTTAACCCAAAATTGGCTTGTTTATAGAAGTGAGTCTGGTCAAAGCCAACGTGCTGAGGTCAGAGTAACTCACACGCAAATTTCATTCCCACAATTCAAACCTTAACTAGAAGGACAGTGTTCTAATTACAATCAGGTATTTTGTCTATTCTGTTCCTAATTCAAGAATTCTATGTCTTTTTCCTTTATGAGCTTTGCTTACATTAATTTCCATAGAAACCACACGATTGCCCATCCTCATTCATAGTTCTGCCCTTGCATGTAGTTCACCTTTACCCCAATTGACTACCAATAAAAATCTGTGGTTTGGACTGGCCAGTGCCTTTGTTGGTTGCACCAGCATTGGTCGTCCTGGTGCCCCACTTTCTGTCTCTCTTAGTTCTGTCTTTTAGGGTTTTTTCCCCCCTCAGGCCTATATTGTACACTGAGCAGGAGACTGGAGCCTACTGCAGAGGTTTCCAGTAACATTTCAGGGGTCCCCAGTAATCTGGTTAAGTGAATTTCAAAGGCAAAAGAAGGAAAGTGCCTCTACCAGTCAGTGCTTACTAGAGAAACAGATTTAATGTAAGATATACAAATATATAAGGACTTACAAGATCAGCTTACAATGGCCACCCAGAGTCAGATGTGGAAGAGTGCAAAAGGGCTGTCTGTGTGCTGAAGATCTGAAGGGTGTTCTCAAAGGCCTGGATCTCACTGTAGTATCCTGCTCAAGTCCATATGAAAGGCTTAAGAGTCTTGGCTAGAAGGCTGAAGAGTCTGCACTGGAAGCCAGGAGATGACCTCCAAGGTAAAGACTGGAGCCCTTCCAAAGAAACAGAAGCAAGACTTCCTTCTTCGTTTTTCCTCTATACCATTCAGGTGACAATCTGCCCTAGGATAGGTCTTCTGTCTTTAGTAAATCCCTTCAGCCACACCCAGAACTATGCTGATCCAATTTAGGTAGGCATTTCTTACTTAAATTGACACAATCAGTTAACTATCACAGTGCCTTTGTAGATATGTGTGAGTTGCATTGTCTAAAATGGCTGGAGTGGAAGGTACATAAAGGGAGACTGCCACATAAAGACTGCTTTCAAGGGTGTATTTCATTGGTGGATTTTGAGCAATTTATATTCATGTGTAGTGAGTAATATAAATAGTGGGTACTTGGGAAGTCTCCTTTTACTACTAAATACCAGCATCTGTCATTGAATGCACAAGTCTCTAATCAGTGTCCAAAGGTCATGTTCAGAAATTCTACTTCATTTATCCTCCAGTTAATTTTCATCCTCCCACTCAAACTTCTCTTTCTATGCATTTAAAATTAAATTCCACCTTGGTCAGTGTCTTGTCATTGTGTTGTGTTTATTAAAAGTACTGCATGATGATTTGGGTTTGTTGTAATGTTCAAGGGTACAAATAATGAATTTCAGCTATTTTATGAGATGACTAGATCACATCAATATTTTCTTGTTGGGGGGGGGAACATACAAAATGTCAGACCACTGATTTACAAACACGCTTTTGAAACTCTATTTGTAAACTCAGGATTTTCCCTATTTCACTCTTTCCCTCAATTGTTTGGGTTATTCAAGAATTAATTTATTCTAAACAAGTCACTGGTCTACTCCATCTGGTAGTTGTATTTCTCAACTTTAATGGTTTAGTCATATACTCACTGCCTATTGCTTCCCTTGATTATATGGATTCATGAAGAAAAAAGAAATGAGTTTTTAAACTGTGTATAAATACAAAACAATTTCCCTCCAACTTTGAGGACTTGAAGTCATTTTTTAGCAAAACGTAAAATTTTCAACCAATTTATTTTTTAAATTGATTTTTACTTAATATGATTAGTTAAAGAAGAATGAAAACAGAAAATTGAATTGCAGGAGGCAGAGGAAATGCGAGAATACTAAGGATGCGGTAGGGGAGACAGGCAAAAAGGAGAAGCATCCTGACTCTCAGACAGTACTGCATCTCCTGCAGGTAAATTTTTATCTAGGGTTCGTAGAAAAAACCTGCATCAATAAAACAATTAGAGATGTAAATTCAGAAGGAGAAAAATCACTTTATTGGAAAGGGAAGAGAAATGGGGAAGCAAAATTATTTATTGGGAAAAGGAGGGAAAATAAGTAAATAGATAGCTACCTTGTCAGAGTAAGGTAGGGAGCCCAGAGCTGGCACTCGGGTCTTGGTTCTCAGCCTCTTTTATTACATGGTGAGAAAGGGACTGTCCCCCTTGAAAGTTATAACTTGATTGGCTATTTTGGGCTCTGAGACCCCTAATTTGGCCATTGCCCCTTCCATTGCCTATGTGTACATTCTTGGATAAGTGCTGTCTTGATCTCTTTATGCTGTCCAGGTGCTTACCTTGTGAGATTTACAGCAGAGTTGCATTCCAGGCTGAATTAGTAAAAAAGATACCTGTGCATTTTAATGTATTAATATGGGGAGAGAATAATAAAATGTAGATAGATAGATAGATAGATAGATAGATAGATAGATAGATAGATAGATATGTGTGTGTGTGTGTCTGCATGTTAGTGCATATCTTATATACTAAGTGACTTTTCATAATATAGTTCCCACACACACACTTTGTTTGGAGGTGGAGGGAGGAGGGAACCCAGCCTTGCCATGAAGGGAGCCAGGCCAGGAGTGAGCCAGGTCCGTTATCAGCCTTCTCTCTTTATTTTTCTTTGCTATTCTCTCCAGCAGGGGTTGAACTCTTTATTTTCCAGAAACCTCGCTGAGGCCCTCTAACTTTCCCTGCCTGTCCCCCAGCTTTCCCTACAGCAGGAGCTGGAAAAAATAAGAATCAAGATATATCATGTAAAGGTACAAGCTCCCAATGACGGATGTAACTGTATTGTATACCTAAAATGTACCAATAAACTTAATGGGAAAAAAAAAAAGAACACACACTCTGAAGTCAAAAGGAGATTCAAATCTCCACTCTCCCCACACAGCAATCACATGACTGGGACAGTTTCGAGATTCTCTGAGCCTTACCTAGACGGGTGCCTAGGATTAAGTAATCTGAAAATGCCTAAGAAATTGAAAAACTTAGTTTCTTTCCCAATAGCTCTTTCCCCTTTCAAAATCTTTTACTACCATTCTCATCTCCTGTTCTGATGCTTTAGCCCCCCACCTTCACATGCCAGCCTGTTCTCCTCTGGACACTCTGCTCCATGGCTTTTTGGAGGTGGCTGGATCTAGAGTGTGTGATGCTGGAATTGAGTCATGTGCAGTGCTAGGATTAAGGGTGTGAGGACAGGTAGCCTGGATAAAATATAAGGAACAGAAAGAGGCTGTTATTGTCATTGCTTATCATTGCTGCTTTGCCACTTCTTTGCCACTTTGCTGCTTTGCTGCTCGCCACGAGATGTTTCTTCTCCACAATGCCCCTCTGCCATGCCACACTGCCTTAGAGCTAGCCAACTATGAACTGAAACCTCTAGAAACTGTGAGCTCAATAAACTTTTCCTCCTTTAACTTTGGGTGTCAGGTATTTCGTCTCAGCAACTAGAAAAGTAAATAAGACATCTCCCCCCATTCTTCTTTTGCCAGAGTCTTCCCATCAATGTAGAGCTAACCTAGACCTCCATATACACCCCTCTCCATAAACAGATGCCCCCCCAGTCCCCATCTGCTGGTGCCAAGCACTCCAAAAGCATCACTTGCCATTTAATTCAAGTCTCTCCCTGGTCCCATTTCAAAAGAGTCTTTCAGATAGAATAATTTAGGCTTAATTAAAATTGTCAAAACTAAATGTAAAAGAAGCAATAAAAATACTAAATATACTCATAAATAGATAAGCATGTTGTCTCTTTTGTTTATTGATTAACTCCCACATCTAGCACAGGCCCCAGCACTTAGTAATTGTTCATTAAATGTTTTGAAGGGATTGTGATACAGGTCTGTTTGTTTGCTTGTTTAACAAAGGTAACTCACTGCAACCTGGTGATATTCTGAATGATCAGAAGGTATGAAGAGGCCAAAGAAAACCTTGTTGGGAGAGAATTTTGGCAGAAAAATACATGTATTCTTAGACAGGGATTTTTGGATTCTGAAGGAGACTCATCCCTTTGGATAAGGTTTTGTCTTATTATCTTACTAGTGTATGACCTTGGATGATAATTTGATTTTTTCCTCATTGGAGGTGGTAACTAGGAGTAAATGAAATGACTAGTTTAATGCTTAAAAGTAGAAGGAAGACTAGTTTCAAGTACTCCTTTTTCTCCTCCGAAAAATTCTCACCACTACTAACCCACCCCTCATTTTCCCTGCTGCTGATTCAGTCTCCACCTGTCCTACTCATCACTAAATTCAGTTCCTCCAAATCCACTCACTGCTCTCCTATTGCAGGCTCCAGCTGTCACCAGCCAGTTACTCAGCACCCACACACAGCCCAACTCACTCCAATCCCTGAGGCCAGTTGAATGAAACTCTCAACACTAGTGTCTGTATCTGGGGTGGTTATTCATCCATTCAATGAATTTATTGTCATGCCCTGTCATTGACAATGAGAACTCGGTAAATTTTTAAAACACTAACCATACAGAACCTGTCCAATTAGAATGCTCAGCCTAATGTACCCCCAAAGCCTCACGCAGTCATAGGTGGGGCTTTTTCAGAGGCAGGTGGATCTACAGTGTGTGATTAATTCATGGTGCAATGCTAGGATTAAGGGTGTTAGTGAGAGAGGAGACTACCCCTCCATATGGAATTGGACAAATATGAGTTAACTGTGTTATTAGGCTACTATGGACTAACTAGGTAACCACGCTCTTTGTAGAATGTACCTGAGTGGTCATAACAACTTCTGTAATCTTTCACCAATGGTGTGTAACAGACTCAGAAAGTCCTACCAGAACTCTTTGCTCTCCCCCTCTCCACTGCTCTGCTTTGTGTAAATCCTGCTTGCTATATTCCCAGGAAAACTCCAGTGGAATTAAGCCTCATATATGCAAAAAGAGCTATATAAGGAAGTGCAAACTTCTCTGGGCTCTCAAGACTGGCAAGAATCACTTGCTGAGCCACCTGCAACATTAAAAGCTACTTTTTACTCCTGTCTTCCTGTTAAGAGAGTTATCTATGCTGGAGTCCTCACTCTTTTCTTCAATAGAATTAAGGGTGGCTGATTACTAAATCAGTCCACTGATTGGTTTGGCACCGCCCTAATCCCAGTAGAATATAAAAGGGGCAGAAAAGAGCTGCTAAGGTCTTTCACTTGCTTTCCTACCTTCTGCCTGGTATGAACTGCCCTCTGTGATGCCTGCCTGCCGTGCCACCCTGCCTTGGAGCCAGCCGATTATTGACTGAAATTTCTGCAAACTGTGCGCTAGATAAACCTTTCCCCCTTTAACTTTAGATGTTGGATATTTTGTCTCACAATGAGAGAAAAGTAACTAAGACATGGACTGAGATGACACAGCAGAAGTCTGTTAAATAAGCAGGTAGAAACAGTAGGATAAGTAGGCTAGGGAGCTTCCTGTCTGTGATGGTTAGTATGTGTCAGTTTCACTGGGCCACAGGATGCCCAGATGTCTGGTTATATAATATTTCTCAGTGGCTCTGTGAAGACATTTCTGGAAAAGACTAGCATTTGAGTTGATGAACTGAGTAAAGCAAATTACTCTTCCTAGTGTGGCCCAGCATCATCCACTTGGTTGGGGGCCTGAATAGAACAAAAAGCAGAAGGATCAACTTCACTCTGCCTGACTCCTGAGCTGGGACAGCAATCTTCTGCCCACAGCACTCCCCCTTCAGATTGGACTGAAATCTATAGCTTATTGGATCTCAGGCCCTGAGGCCTGAGAAGAACACCGCCAGCTTTTGGTCTCTAGCTCACCAATGATAGATGATAGGGTTCTTTGGCCTCCATAATCACATCAACAATTTCTCCTAATAAGTCTCATATATACAATATATACACACACGTACATATGTATCATATATAAATCTATATGTATGTATTCATATGTAAGTATGTATAGACATATAAATATCCATATATATACTCATGTATGTACATATAATACAAATATTTAAAATATGTATGTACATATACACATTCAGTTTCTCCAGTGAACACCAACTGAAGAAAAAAACTTTTATCTACATATTTAACACCTCTGATACCAAATGTATAGATTTAACTTCACAGTAAGCAGTTCTCCAACTCTCCAGACACCAACTGGATAGAGTACAATTCAATTTTTACACTGTCATTTTTACCAGAGTTAATACTTGTTTCCCCCAAAATAAGACCTAACCAGAAAATAATCAGCCTTTAAAACTAGAGAACAAAAATACCAGTCCCAATCATCTTGCCTTATGTGCCATTACAGAGTAGCCACTGAGCAAAAGATTAATGAGGTGTAATCTACGTGATACTGGCCATCACCATGATAACTACTAGCGCTTATTTTCTAGTTAGGTCTACCCATTCTACAGGTTACTCATTCTGCAGGTTACAGGCTTAGTCGTCCCACAAGACTGCTTCTACTTCAAATGTTCATTACAAGTATCAAGTTGTCACTGGTACTTTTTGACCAATCAACTATATATCATATATATATATATCTTCTCACTATCAACTGACTGTGGGGGTCTTTTGCTCAATCCAGATAGAAATCAAAGGAGGCAAAATGTAGCTCCCTTTATGTTAATAGCTCTGAGGACTGAACACCAGCAGCTCTCAGCTCCTGGTTCTTAGTGTTAGGGTTCCCCTTCACTACTCCTGGTAGCTGGAGGCAGCAGCTATTAGAAGCTCTCTGTAACTACTAGCAGCTGGAGCTATAGATCCCAGTAATCCTCCCATTGCTTTCTGTTGCTGTTTACAATGGCTGCTACTCATTGTTAGTAGCTCTGGATGGTGGCCACTTTCACTGCCACCAGACTTTGGTGTTACCAGTTCTTGGTGTTACCAGCTCAGATTGCTTCACTCAAGATAGAAATCGTGGATAGACAAAGCAAAAATCATCTTTTATTAGGAGTTGTGGTACAGGATGTGGGGAACTGGTACAGAGACTGATCAGATAAGGATATGAAGAAGCTTAGATGCTTTCTTGCTTAGAGAGTGAGAGGTTCCTCTTTAAGGTTTATCCTTCAGATTTATGAACATGATGTCACCTATACTTAAATATTTTCCTCCCATTAACTTTTTTCTCTAGGCCTAAATTAATAAAAATGCACAAGTCATAACTCTCCTAGCTACAAGTGACAGAAACTCAACTCAAACTAGCTTAGGTAAAAAGAGAACTTTTTTGAAAGGGTGCTTGGCAGGATCTTTAATTGTAAACAGTAGAACCCATTCTAACTAATTTAGGCAAAACTAATAAGGGACCACATCTAGCTCACAAAACATCTGGCAGAAAATCTGTAGGCTGGATGGTGCCTAAGTCACACTGGCAGCCTCTTCTGCGAAGAAGCTACCATTGACACCAATGATTCTGGGCACAGACAAATGGCTGGAGTGTCTGACCTACTGTCTCTGAAAGCTTGCCACTTTACACTGCCAGCATCATCAGAAGATGGATTCCATGTAGCGTCTGTGGCTTACATTGCTGAAGACGTCACTTCATTGTCACACCACACACAGTGTGCACATGCACTGCACCCCTAGAGTGCTCAGCATCCCTGCCACTTCTTTCCAAGGTCTCTTCTCCATTGTGAAGGAGAAAACAGAAACTACATTTCCCAGAGCACCCTGTTAGAATTTGCCAGTGAAAGGTGTTTTCCCAGACTTGAACAGCAATTGAGAAGGTGAGAGTTGGGATCAGAAGCGTGGGCCAGTGTGAAAGTCCCAGCAAGTTCCTGGATAGGTCTTGGGAAACAGAAGCTGTCAGTATTGTTGAGGCTACAGAACAAGAGAGCTGGCAAATTTCTTGAAGATTGCAGTAGTTCCTTCAAGTATCCAAGCCTCCTGATAACCCCCACTGTGGTATCTGCCTTGATCTTGGCTCTTCAGTTTTTAGTTGGTTAAGTCACTAATACCTAATTTTAAAATGTCTCATAACTGTATTAGTCAGTTTTTTGTTTTCTTAACTGTACTTTGATTGATTCAGCTGAGTATGTAGATTGCTACATAAATCTGGAAGTTACTTTAAAAAGGAGACATCACCACCAAAGCATAAAAGGAGACATCAGTGTGGGATAGGCTTGCCCAAATCCTTTCAAGAGACATTATTTTGTTGTTTTTTGTTTGTTTGTTTGTTTTTGTACCGGGGATCGAACTTGAGACCTTTCACTTGCAAAGCAGGTGGCAGGACCACTGAGCTACATCCCCGACCCTCAGGAGACACTATTTTGCCTGTTTAGGAGAAGATCCTGCCATATTGAGCCAGTGAGGTCATTGTGAAACTACAGTACAATTTTCCTTCCATAAACCACATGAATCTAACCTCTAAGTTCTGGATTTTTTTCTTTTTTCTGCTATCACCATGAGCCTGCTATTTTGTTCACGGTTTTCATATGGCTATACATTTGCTATGTAATTATATACAATGTTTAAGTCCCAGGAGGGACTGAATAAGCAGGACTGGCCCAGCCCTGATAAGATTACTGCCTCCTGAATCAAAATATCTCATGGTTGATTCCAATTGGTGAACCCTCTCACTTTGCTATCCTTGAGAAATGAATTCTAGCCTCCACCTCATGGAAGCAGAATCTTTCATGCCCAAATTCAGTTCACCGAAATGAAAAAGAAAAAAAAGAAACAGAAAGAAAAGAAAAAAAAATATGAACAAATGGAAAGGATGACTGATGACATGCTCAGAGCTCTCTCTGTCTTGTGCATCTCATAGACCAACCGCCTCTTTGTGGCCAGAACATCGTCACAGTTAGCTGTGGCTCACATTCTCCCAGCTGCACAAAAGCTTTCTTTCCCAATCTTCAACTTAGAAACATCTGACTGTGTCACCAAGGTTATAGGCCACAGTGATAGCCCCCACTGCAATCACATGTTCTCATGTAGCACTTTCTGTTAGAAAGAAACTGCCCCTGTAAAACAGGAATTCTCAACCATAGCACTATTGACATCATGGGCTGAATAATTATCTGTTCTTGGAGGGCAAAGGGAGCTAGGATATTTAGCAGTGTCTGACCTCTACTACTATATTCCAGTAGCATCTTCCCTTCCCAATTGTGACAAACAAAGGTGTCTCCTGACATTGCCAAATGTTGCCTGATGGAGAAAATCAACCATATATGAGAACCACTCATCTATATAAGGGATTCCTCACTAAGCTGTAGCTACACGTTCCATTTTTTACTGTGTACCCAGGCTGCAGCCGACCTGACTATACCAATCCATACTTCTCAATTCCTATATCTAGCTCAAACCTATGTCCTAAACTCTAAGCTAATATGTCTACCTGTTTACTACCCATATCTCAACAAGCACACCCTACAGATAACTCAAAACCCAACATCCCAAACTTAACTCATCATTTTCCTCTCAGACTAATCTTTCTCCCACATTCTCTGTCCTGATGAATGGTATCAAGCATCAGTGGTAGCAGAATTTTGGCAGTATTTCTGGATCCCTCACTAACCATCTCCCATTGCCAGATCTAAGGAGGTAGATTCTAGTAACATCTTTTGTATCTTGTATTAGCTCCCTCCTATCCACTGGCAATTGCCACGGTTTTCTAGTGGCCTCTTAATTTCTCCTCTACCTAATTTACTTTCCCATTTGTTTTAAAATTTTCTTTTTCCTAAATGCAAACCTTATCATAGTGTTCCACGCTTAAAATTAATAGATTTTTAGCAGATCTAAATTGCCAGTGGTAAGAGTAAATTTTTTAGCAAGGTATACAATGACCTTCACTAACACATTACTTAAAAACCCTTAGGTTTGCATTTGCTGTCTCCCTGCCTGCTCAAACACTCCCCTGTTTGCTCTCAGTTCACCTGGTAAACTCCTATTCCTCCTTCAAGACCCACTGCAAGTGTCTTCTTAAGTTTTTCTCTTAGGGTTCCTCCTTGATCATGAGTCCTAACATCTTGACAACAATCTCATGAGAAATCTGAAAACAGAGCCACCCAGATACTCTGCTACTCAGCTCCTGGCACAGAGAAATTGGGAGATTTATGTTTTTTAAATTCGATGTTTAAAATACCAAATTTGGAGATAATTTGTTGTAGAGGGGTAGCTGACATCCAAATAGTTTACATAGTGGAGTGATGTGGCTAAAGTTCTAGGCCCAAGTTCCAAGTTTATACCACTGACTTTAAGTCAAGCCTCATAGGGGTTTTGAATGATATCTGTGACTTGTCTTTTATTTCTTCAGTTTCATTTTCAGAAACCGCAAAAATGACTTGTTGAAGAATATTTTTGATTATCTAGTCATGTTCACAGAGTAGTATACAGAAGAGTTCTAAAATTATCTTATATTTAATATGTTTTTAAGTTTCAAGATGGAAATTGAGAGAGAATTGAGATAGTCTCCTTTGGCATCAAATTTGTACCTTTCTCCAGTCTATCAGAGTGTAGTGTACACAGTCAGATATGGGTTTGAAGAGAGAATATAATTCCAATTTTTTGGACATTCTGTTAGGAATATAATGTCGATTTTATAAAAAGAATTCTCCATTATAAAGAAATGTTCTAAACATTTCTCCACAGTTTACTCATTTTAAAAATTAATGTGGAGGAACAACTGAAATATGTATCAAAAGAGAATTGCAGTTTAATGGTAGAGAAAAGGGATGAGCTTAGCATGGAAAAGCCCTGGGTTCAATCCCCAGCACAAGGTGATGGGGGAAGAGATAAAAATAAATGAACTATGGTTTATTTCTATCATGAAATGGTATTAGCAATAAAAAGAACACAATAACATGGAATAATTTCAATAGTTATTGAACAAAAAAAGACAAGAAAAATTTTATCTGATTTGCTGTATGTGGAGGTCAGGAACAGAAAAACTAAGTTGTGGTGACAGAAATCAGATTAGCTGCTGTCTTTAACTTTCAGGGTTTTGTTTTTCTTTCTTGAGGGTGAGGTTGATTAAAAGCAGAAAGGGAACTTTTTGGAGATGATGGAGAGTTTCTGTATCTTGATTTGAATGATGGTCACATAGTATACATATTTTTTTCAAGATTCATTCATTAATATACTGTTCATTTCACTTTAGTCAGATTTTACCTCAATCTAAAAAAAGGTAACAGTGTATAATGCCCAAATCTAATCATATTTTCCTGTGGGAAGGATAACTACTGTTTTCAAAGGTCTAAAGAAAGTATTCAGAACACCAAAATGAGCTTTCATGTTACACAAGCGAAACAGTATTCTCTGATGTTTTTCAGAAAGTATCATGGAGAAATATGACGTTCTGTGCTGGAACCTTACTAAACACTCCCTGATTCTTACAACCCCTGCCCGCTCTCACAGGCTGAACTTAGGGAGGAAAATCAACATTCCGCTCTCCCGGCTCCTGAGACCTCGCTGGGAGCAAAGCTAAACCACCCCAGGCAGGAAGGGGATCCTCCATGCCCAGAAAAACCGGGGCAGAGCCCCAGGAAACCAATAAACAGCAGCGCTGAGGGCTTCAGAGGGTTCCCTGCGTGACTCAGCGTCCTAGAATCCCATGAGGCCGGAGGAGGAGGATTTTGGCATAGAAAGGAGACTAGAGGGGGAAAAACATATTGAAAGGCTTTCACAGTTGCCATCTCAGTCTTCCCGAGCAGCAAATATGAGCTGCAGCTGGAACAGAAAGGGAGCCATTGACACCCTTAGCGGAGACTGGGGAAAGCAGGCATCTGCGTGAGCGAAGGGGAAGCAGTCGGAGAGACGAAGGAACAGTTTGGGGTGGAGACACCAGAAAAAAGCAAAAACAGTAGATTCAATGAAGCAGAAATGCATCATGTGCCAGGAAAATCATTTTTTAAAGAATATGAGCACCTACTAATTAAATCCAGACACCAAATTCCTCAGTAAGTCTTCAGTACACATTCTTTCAGTGCATCTCAGCTCCCCATATGGGATTCATCTTTGTCTCCATCGTCAAGTACAGGATATATTTTCTTTCCTAGAATATATATCTCTACACCTCCTGGTGTCTCTCCTTCCCCAACCGCCTAGCTGCAACCCAGGTCAGGATGTAGCTTCTGGATCACTGCCTTCATTGGAAACACTTTCCTAACCCAACCTTCCAACCCAGGTTAGGTACATTTCTGTGGGCCCCTAGCTCAAAGTAGAGGTATAAATGGCAGATGAATACATGAAAAATGTTGGAGAGCACTAGGCATTCAGGAAATGCAAATCAAAACAAAACTGAGATTCCATCTCTAGAAAGAAATCTTCGAGAAATCTAACAATAACAAATGCTGGAGAGGCTTCAGAGAAAAAGAAACTCTGCTTCATTGTTGATGGAAGTATAAACTGGTACAAACACTATGGTACAACCACTGATTATATGGAGATTCCTCAAAAAACTAAAAATAGAAATTCCATTTGACTCAGCTATTCCCCTTCTAAGTGTCTTCCCCAAAGAATTAAAGATTATAGTACAGTGATACATGCATGCCCATGTTTATAGCAGCACAATTCATAACAGCTTATATGTTGAAAACAGCTTATATGTCCATCAACAGATGAATAGATAAAGAAAATGTAGGATTTATACTCAAATGGAGTACTACTCTGCAATAAAAATAGACTTGAGTTGTGCACCTTAAGACTATTAATTTAAGTAAAGTAAATCACACTCACAAACTTAAATATCACATGGTTTTTCTTAAATAAGAAATCCAATATGTAAATTTAGTGCAAAATAAATAATAGGAAAAAAGTAATTGTAATCCATCATGGCCAGTATATCTAAAAGTGTACCTTAATTTAGTGGAATTGTTTAATGTGTTTTATATTTTTGAGGGGCTGTTAGTCTGGCTGTCAATTTGTGTTTATAATAATTAACCTGATAAGGACTTACAAAATAAATAAATCTGATGTTGGCCAAAAGAAAAGAAAAAAATGGGGGTGGAAGGGAAGGGGAAAAAAAGAATTGAGATACGTTATGTACTTATATCAATTCCCCACAATGAATGTAATTATGTACAGCAAACATGTACTGATAAATTTTTTTAATTAAATTTTTTTTTCAAAATAAAGAAGTAAAATGCTAAAGACAGAGTAAATAGTAATCAAAATAATATGTAGCTCCCCCATTTGGCCAGCAGTATTGCTGTGTTTGTGGCTTATGTTAAACTCCATAGATCTCTGTTCCCAGGGTGGGATTTGTTAAAGTTCTCACAAATGTGGCTGACTTTAAGAGATACCAAGTAAAATTTAGAAGATGAGAGAATAAAACTGATTACTATGTTTAGAAGTGCATGGTGATCCAGGACAAACTGAGTACAACACACCAAAATATAGGCTGAGAGGTCACGTAACTAACAGATGTATCACCTGCTTATGCCATATGGAAGGGAATGTAATAGTCTGCATAAGCATATACACATAAACTACCAAAATATGGCATGAAAAATGCCTAACAAATTATGCTGCATTGGTGTACTGCTTACCTGCAGACTTCTCAGTAGGTTTGGCATGGACAAGATCTATGAAGGCCAAGTGGAGACGACCAGATACATACTGTGTAAAGCACTGATGATTAAACCTAGTGCCTTTGCCTGCTATTTGGACACAAGACTTGCCAGGAGTACAGTTGGCAGGAAAGCTTTTGGGGCCCAGAAGGAGCTATAGGTGGAGGCTAGTCTGTCTGTCCATCATGCCAGATGAGTCCCTGATTATGGTTCTAAAACCAAAAAATTCAGTACAGAAGTACATCAGAACCATATCCTGTACTGGAACATTGTATATTAATATATGATACCTAATGGAAGAAGCTGAAGACACTTAGAAGAAACAATTCTCTCTGTACATAAAAAACAACGTAACTGCAGACATGATGGAGATATATATGAAAAAGCTCATACTATTTTGCAAGTCTAGCTGTCTATGAGAAGGAGCCCAAGGGAGAAGTTAAAAATAAAAAGTGGAACTGCCCCAAAATGTCCCCTGCTCAGAAGAACGAGCAGGTAGCTCAAAGGAAAGCAAACTTCCTCAGAGCTCAGAAGTGGGATGCTGAGATCTAGACAAAGCAATTTTTTTTTATGAAAATTTTTCTGATAAAGACAAGAAAGTTGTGACATGCCAAAACTACATATATAGGGCCAGGGATTTAGTTCAGTGGTTCCGCCTCCTGCCTCACAAGCACAAGGATCCAAGTTTGATCCCCAGTACACACACACACACACACACACATATATATAGTTTGATACAAAAATTTAATATAATTAAGTATACAGTATACAAGCCTTTTAGCACTTTTTGCACTCTACATTGTGTTTTGATGTAGTTTTTTTTTAATTTGGTAGTCCTGGGGATCAAACCTAGGGCCTCACATAGTCTAAACAAGTGTTATACCACTGAACTACATCCCCAGCCTGTATTTTGACATATTAATGAAGAAATTAAGAACACAAGAAAAGAAATGAACAACAAAAGGAAATGAATCAATTTGACTACATTAAAATTTTAAACAGAATATTACAGAATTTATCTGCAAAATATTACATGCATAAAGTTAAACTACATGCTGAAGAATGTAGTTGATTTAAAAATATATTTTTCCATCAAATATATTCACATTCATAATTTTTAAGTCAAAATGTTTTGTTATTTTTAGGATTGAGAACTCTCCTGCCCTACTAGTTCACACTAACTTGCATTCTCCAGAAGCAGAAAAAAATTCTTTTCAATTTATTTCAACTATCTTTTCTCAAATTGACCTTTATGCTTTTAAGTAGCATGATTACAGGGGTCTTTTTTAGAATAGCCTTTATTCACTCTATATCACTGAAGATAATGTCCTAGCTTTATCTTTTTCTTCCCTCCTCTCCCAACAATTTCAATGGTTATAATTTCTGATTGGAACAATATCCAGTGACTACATTATCATAATTATGTAAGTATACTTTATAGGAGGACAGTGTTTGTGTTCTTTGATTTTTACTCTCTTCTACCTATCACTTTTTCTTTATCATCCTCAGTCTTTTCATTAGTTTCATTTCCTGTGTGCATACAACTTACCTCTAAACTTTCCCCTAAAAGAATTTCCTCAGTATACTCAAACTCACAGGAAATGCTTTCACACACACACACACACACACACAGACACACACAGAGGAATGTACTCTTCCTTGGACACAGCCTTCCGGCAGCATTCTCTCCCCATGTCTTATAAGTTGTTCTGTGTTTGCCACCAGCTTTGAGTTAGGATGACCATGAATCTTGATTTGCCAGGAGCTGTACCGGTTTCATAACTAAAATGTCCACAGGTGCCAGGGCCCTCAGGCCCAGGCTAACTGGAACATTTTGTCCATGCACCTGGTTCCCAGAGTCTACCTTGCCTTCTTTTTGGTTCATCTTATTTTGTGGAACCCATTCTCCAGTACAGTATTTCCCATAAGAAGAGTGAAAGAGAGGTAAAATGTTTTCACACTTGCGTATCTGAAAGGTCTTTAATCTGCCTTCATGCATATTAGGAAATCTGACAGGAAATAGAAGTCAAGACTTGAAGTAAGTTCCTATATGAATTTCAAAGGAAAGACCCCGCTGACTTTCTGCTTTCTCTTGTAGCAGGTGAGAAGTTCTTGCGCCTTTCTAATTCTGTGTCTTTTTAATCTCTGGACGTTTGTAAGATCTTTTATCTCCAAGATTTGGAAATTTCACATGGCATGATTTATTGTGCCTTTTGGGGTTTTTATTCCTTGTGAAGATCTCCAAGTGAATTCTCCAAGTGAGTTCTCTCCATCTAGGAACTTGTGTCTTCTATTCAAGAAGAACTTTGCAGGTTTTTTTTAGTATCTTACCTTCTTGTTTTGTATTCTCCCCTTCTGAGGCTCTTGCTTATTAGGATGTTGAGCTTCTTGAACTCTAATGTGATTCTTTTCCATTTTCCATTTTTTATGTTTTGCTTTTGTTTTTGTTTTTGTTTTTTTGGTACCGGGGATTGAACTCGGGACCTTATGCTTGTGAGGCAGGTGCCGGAACCACCGAGCTAAACCCCTGGCAATTTTCCATTGTTTAAATCTTGGTTTGACTTTCTAGGAGATTTCCTCGGGATCATCTTCCAAACTTTTTTCTGTAATTTCTATCATATTTGAGTTGATAGAGAAGTGTTTGCTCTCTGAATAGTTTCTTACTGTAGGCTTCTGACATTACTTCTCAGATACAATGTCTCTTTTTACTTACATAAGGTTATGAAATGTAGGGTTTGTTTGTTTTTAATTTTTCTTCTATTCCATACACAGAGCTGCTGTTTCCTCAACTGTTTATTTGATTTGTTTCTGTCAGGACATAAACTCCTTGGCTATCTGCTCATATTTAAAATGGTGTACAGGTGCAAATTCCCTATGATGAGTGTTACATTATGTATGCCCAAAATGTACCAATAAATGTTTTGCTAAAAAAATAAAAAATAAAACTGACTGGAAAAACTGGTACACTCCTGTGTAGAGTGATTTGCCTTTCTTACTTCATTTTGGTTTCAGTCTTCTCTGGTCTGTTACATAAGTTTAGCACTAATCTAACCACTGGTCTCCAAAATTCTGTTACTTCTGTCTCCTCTACTTACATATATCCCATTTTTTTCTACTTTTCTTTGTGATTTTTTTCTGGTACTCAGGATTGAACCCAGCACCTTCAAACTGAGCTACATCCCCAGCCCTTTTCTATTTTGTCTCAGTTGGGCTCAAACTTGCAATCCCCCACTTCAGCCTCCTAGAGTTCTGGGACTACAGGTCTATGCCACAATACCCAGCTACATATTTCATATAACTATTTTTTTGTCTTTACAGTTCTGTGCCTTTTAAATTTGTGTAGTTTTGGGATATAAGGTCAATGGATATGTGTTCATTCTGCCATTTTAGTTTGGAAGTATTGAATGCTTCTTATCTTTTTTTTTATTAAATTCTTTTATTGGTACATTGTAGGTATACAACACAATTACATTTCTCATTGGGAATTGTACCTTTACATAATGCATCT
>NW_004624777.1:1990365-2016731 GCF_000247695.1 Heterocephalus glaber
TAAAGAACTTAAAAAGATCAGACCTCCCAAATTTAAAGACCCAATCCAAAAATGGGCATCTGAAATGAACAGACATTTCTCACACAAAGAAGTAGAATGCTTCTTATCTTATATATTTCTTGTTAGATCTGAAGCTGACTGAAGTGAAGACTCTAACTTGTTCATCGTTACAGTCTACTGTCTAACATAATGCCTGATATATATTTAATAAGCAAGGAAGGGCTTAATGAATGAATATACACATAGTACAATGATATTTTTGGAATATTTGCTTTGCTTTTCTCCTTTTTTAACTAGGCTCCTGTCTTATTACCTCAGAGAACATATAGGACAATAAAAGTAAACCATACCTGCATTTTGAGTTTCAAAACCTTAGGTCTTTAGGAAAGTCCAGAGAACTCAATGGAATAAACAAAATATTGGAACAAAATTTTCTGATAACACTGTTAAGAATACCTGTACTGTTCCTCTAAAGCTAGCAGCTTGACCCACAAGAGGGTCCAAGCTTAGCTCTCAGGAGGCCCCACGTCCCTGTGGAAAAACTAGTTAGTGTGCTCACACAGTTAGAACCTTTTCCTCTTTCTGGAACTCAGCTTGGGAGCAGAAGCTAGTTTTGTATGCATGGAAGAATAGAAGGTAAACAAAAGCCAGGGAATCTAAAAAGGACTTTGTAGACAAGAACATATGTGAAGGAATGCCAGACTGGACCCGCAGTAGGGAGACAGAATGTCGTGCTTGTCAGTGGATGCATCTTAGATAGATGCTTTTGAACCTTAGCTTCTACCCCAACCCTGAAGTTGTGGCACTACGTAAGGCTCTTCTTGGTACTTAACTACAATCCTGAGGGTATCCTTGTCTGAGATTAAGTTTCTGTTACCCAAGTAAAATGGGAGCTCAAGATTAAAATTAAGCTTCTCTTGGTTGGTTCAATTTCATATACACTACCCAATATGGTGACTCTGATCACCAGTTACTAATTTTAAAATGCATTAAGTTTTATAAAAATAAGTATCAACATAACAAATGACCAAACATGTTAACATAGCAACATACTAAATTATAGGTTTGTACTTTAAGTAACAAATCATCCATAAAATCATGCAGATGGTTAATAGAGCAGGTATATTTCTTGGCTAAACTGTTTATAGTCTTTGTTAATCTTAACAGGATAAATAAGGAACTACAAAATCATCTGTCAGGAATCTCAGGACTTCCACTTTAACCAAAGAAGAAAGCCAATACTTTCAATGGGCCAACTAGAAAAGCTGGATAAAATACACAAAGTAGCATAGGACTGAAAGCCCTTGAGAACTGTTATGAAACTCAGACATGATCAACAGGATTCTGGAAAAGGAGAAAACTTGAAAAGGTTTTTGCAGTCTTTTGCAACTGACTTTTCCTTGGGGCATTTGCTAATTCTGGGTGCTGGGTGAGAGGCCAAGAATCCAGGCAATGCATGTGGACATAGGAGGCCCTAAGGGGCAAAGAAGGTAGCAGAATTTTTCACAGTTTAGGGGTTGGAAAAATTGGAATCTTTCAAGGCTGGACTCTCCATAAGAAGTGGGGAAGATAGCACAATTCGTAACAGCTAAATTTTGGAAGCAGCCCATATGTTTATCAGCATATGAATGGATAAAGAAAACGTGGTATTTCTACACAGTGGAGTACTAACTACTCTGCTGTAACTAAGGATAAACTAGAGTCATTTGTGAGAAAACGGACACACCTTGAGACCAGAATACTGAGTGAAATAAACCAGACACACAAGCTTAAATGCTGCATGATTTCTTTTATATGAGAAACATAAAATATAAATAAAGAGCAAAATAAAGTAGAGAGATAGATTTTGTTGAGATGGGAAGGGTATGAAGACATGAAGGGAGGGGGGAAGAAAGGAAGGGAAAGGGAATCAAAAAAGAAAAAGAATTAAGATGTGGTATTTACATTTACCAACACCCCCCCCAAAAGAAATATAATCATTATGTAATGCAAACATGTACTAATAAAAAAATAAAAACTGGGGGAAGAAAGAATTGTAGTTGAAAAACTGAGTCTGACACTTGATCTGTTTTCCAACCAAAACATTTACCAAATTCTGATGCTGCAGGAAGCAAGATATTAAGAAATCAAGCAGAAAAACTCTGAATAAATAGAGCAGAAATTTTTCAGTCTTTAAAATCTGAGCGAGAAGAAAGAGCCCCTAGTGAACACCCAGGTCCTGGTAGAATGTGAATAGACTCTCCAGGAACAGAGATGAACCAGAGATAAGAGTCACAGAGCAGCTATGCTCTGTGTGGCATCCTAAAAATGGCAAACTATGGAGACAGTAAAAAAGATCAGTAGCTGCCAGGGCTTTGGGGAAAGGAGAGTTGAATAGGAGGAGGCCAGAGGAGTTTAGGGCAGTAAAACTATTGAAAATCCAAATCATATAGGGGAAATAAATGTAACTCCCGACCTGCTAAATATCAGATATGCCAAGTTCATGTTCCCCAAAATAGAAGATTGAATTCTAAGGAACAACGGAGGTGAGGAATAGGAAATAATTATTGAAGAGGAGAGATATAGCTCCTGAGAGACAGGAGGGGCCACAAGTGGGTAGTCACTGACCCCACTTAACAGAAGGAATTTTATAGGGCAAAATCATGAGGTGGGTAAAACATGGGTTAAAGCTTGACTTATAAGATTATTAGTATAACCGCTTAGGTAATATTGATCCAATGGGGAAGCAGGTCATGAAGCAACTGTACATGGAAACAACAAAGAACTTTTTTAGGGAGGGTCCAGGGGTCTTGGTCAGCCACTAAGGTGATTGATGTCTATCTAGGCTTCATTGGGTCAGGTGTTACCACTTACCTTATCCTTTGTGGAAGCATGTAGGCACAGTCATTCCATCTTTATCTTGGAGCCAGACCTCCAACAGATTGCCTCCAGCCACAGTTGTAATGCATTTTCATCTTTTGTATTGACTCTCTGGAGGGTCTCGCTCTGTCTGACTGCCTATATTTCTACCTAACTTAGCTGTCTATAATACCATTACCGGAATGCAGGAGTCATGTCACAGAAACAAAGAATGAAACTGAGGACAAAGGAGGTAGGGAGCAAGCAAATTTATTTAAAAGATATAAAGGCAACAAGTAAAAGATATAAAGGCAAGAAAGTAAAGTCCCACTAGCCAGGAGGGGGTTCTGAGTGGTTCTTTGTCTAAGGGTTTTTCAGAGATTTGAAAGGGAGCTCAGCCTGTTGAGGAAGCAATATAATCTCTATCCTATAGGAAACTATAGGATATAGGATATAGTGTTCATGCAGTACCCGTGTGGGGCCCATGTGTCCCTGAGCCAATGGCCTGCTTGATCATGCTCCAGGGAGGTCCCAAACAGCCACAGGACACCTGACAGATGTTTTTGTAAAATTCCTGGAGGATCATGACTCAGCAGACTCCATTTTGGGCTTCCTGACTCCATTTTAGGGCTTCACTGTTCTTACTGTCCTTACTACCTAATAGAATCCTAACTCTTGTCTCACTAATTCCTGTTACAAAGCTATATGGTATTACACGGTGGATACATGCCATTCTACTTTTGTGAAAACCATAGAATGTACAACACCAAGAGTGAACCCTAATGTAAACTATGAACCTTGGGTAATAATGTACCAATGGAGGTCCATTAGTTATAACAAATGCACCACTCTGGCGGAAGATGTGTTAGTTGGGGGAGGCTGGTGGCAGGGGTGGAGGTGAGGACAGGGACTATACTGGAAATGTCTATATTTTCTGTTTAATTTTGCTAAGAGCCTAAAACAACTCTGAAATAAAACCTATTTTTAAAAATAACTATGATCCAGCCGAGAGTTGTCTCAAGACTCTGATTGGATAAAGGTGACTAGCTCACTAACAGAAAAAGAAATACAGGTTCTGAGGAGGAAGGTACTGTGGCAGAGCCTCTATGATTTTTTGAATTGAATGTCTGGCATTGCATCAAAAGGAACTCCAGGAGACTGAAATGGTTACTAATTTGTTTTCCATTTTCTCATACCCCAAACCATGATAATGTGAGAGTGCCAATTTATCATAAGTTTCTAGAAGAGGTTTTATTTTTTAATCTGTGCTGCCCAATGTTTGAGATATGAAGGACTAAGGGGAAAAAACATTTAATGTGAAGTAAACTAAAAAGAGAAAATAAAAATAAGTATGTGGAACTGATCAAAAATTTGGTAGTGATTAATATTATTAATCACCACCAAAGTTATTTTGCAATCTTTTGTCCAGATATGCTCTAATTACTCTAATCTCCATCTTAGCTGCTGAAGTACACAATTACTGTGATACATTTTTCCCACTTTTTGATAGAAAACTTTGACAGAGAATTACACCAGGTATGTGAGTCTCTACTCTTCCCAGCAGGACTCCCTGGATAAACAGTCTTCTTTGTCTAACACTTACATTTTTGTTGACAGACACACCTACCTGGTCAGCCATCTCACCAGGAAAACATTTAAGAAACATATTTGAGGGGACAGTGGAGTTCCCGGCAGGAATTACTCTCCTATGCTTAATCCTTCTCCCTTCCCAACAGTCATTTTGTTGCCAGAAAAGCCTACCATCAGATTGATTTCTTCCTGACCTTAAAATCAAGCACTCATCTCCATTATTACCTTGGTGTGAACTCGTGAACTAATTCAGTACGGGACAGCTATCTGATCAGAGACGTGAGGGAGGCCGGAGCACTGCCTGAGATGCAGTGACCACAAGTCATGACAATGTTTTTAACATAAACTACAGGGTTATTTCAGGGTTTTTTTCTTTTACTTTTCACAAAATTAAGTTAACAATTAATCTCCCTCAGAGGACTGTTGTGAGGATTGCATGAAAATGAACTTTAAAATGTTTAGGGTGGTATTAGGCACACAATAGGTGTTCAATAAATTATGGCTTTTCTAATTAATCTAATTAAATACCTTTGACAATGACGAAAAAATGTAAGGAATCAAATATATTTATAAAGAACTGGCAAGATGATAGAGATAGTACTTCTGAATAAAAGAAAAAATTAACCCCTCAATTCAGTTTTCATTGCCTAGCATCGTTTTTGTTGCTTTAGATGATGTATAGAAAACAGAAACATCTTACAATCAAATTGTTTAGTATGCAGACCTAAAGCTTCATGGATTTGCTAATCTATTTAAGAAATGTTGTGGAATCAGAATATAAAATGTATAATTATGATCCTCTCCACATTTATTGAGTCATCCATTAACTCTCCATATCTGTTTAATTATAAACAATGTAATCTTATCATTTAATAAAATGCCACCCAATGACATGAGGTGCCCTACTGGTTTTTTAATATGAAATTTCTCCATTTGGCTCCATATCAACAGGATCTGCCCATTGAGCTATTTTCCCAATAACAGCAGCGGGTAATACATACAACTGGTATTTTGCCACTGAATTTGTTTTGTAGCCAGAAGTAAACATTTTCAACCTTGTTAAGAGATATTATAGCTATAGTTTGGGTACTAGTGAAAAATTAGCTGAAGTCCCTGGGAAGCAAGAACTTGAGAGTTCACCTTATTAGTGCCATGCTTAAAACAGTTCTCCCTGGCTTAGTTTCTTGGTTAGCCTGTGGGTGATACCAACTTTTACTGTCAACCTGAAAAGTTGCCATGTTAATGAATGAATGTGACTGGAGACAGGACTGAAAAGACAGAAGCCTGTTTGGACCAAGATGCCGTGTGAGGAGACGGGTCTGGCTGGAGTCGACAGTGAGACCCTGATCACTGCTTAGTAGCCCACTCACTTACCAGCCATTTGATCTTGAGCCGTTCACTAATATCTCAGTTTTTTCGTGGGAAAAACAATATTGTTAAGCCCAGCTGTATCCCGGTCCACACGGGGCCTGTCCGGTGCTGCCTCCACAGTTTCCTACAGCGGTCACAGCTTAGCAACCCAGAGCAAAGGACCCGTGGAGGAGCTTAAGGGAAGTGTGACCTCGTTATTTCTTCAGTTTGGAGTGCTGTAGATAGCTCAGGGAATACATCGGTGTGGTGGTGACCTGCATTTTCCAAAGGGCTGAAGATCGGGCACCCGGAGGGGATCTTTGCTTAAAGTAGAGCCTGGCGCAGAGTCAGGCGGGGCTCCTAGGCCGGGCTCCATTCTGGAAGGAGCCTGTGAAAGACAGAATGGCAGCAAGGCCTGGACCAGGGAGTTGGGCAGGACACGTATTACCGATGACCGGGATCGTCACAGCACACAAGCTTAAATGTCATTCCAGGTTTAGCTCTGCACTCACAATTTTGTGGAACTAGGTGAAAACAAATTCGAGAATGCTGAATAAGAAGAAATCAGCACAAAGTGGAAAGATAACAAAACAAGAGAAGAGACAGACAAATGCAACCAACAAAAATCTTACTCAAAAGAAGAGAGCAAGTCATAACATGAATGATCATAAAAGATATATTGCTAAGGATGAAGCCAGCAAAAACATTTAAGATATCAATTCCCAGGAGAAATTATTTCTGGGAGGAATCAGATGAAAACTTCAAAACTGGTACCCTTTCAGGTATCTTCCTGAGAGAGTTAAAGACATCATATTACAGTAATTTAAGCATAGCAGTACAGTTCGTAACAGCTAAATCTTGGAATCACCCTGTATGTCCAGCAGCAGAGGAGTGGATAAAGAAAGTGTACTATTTACATACAATGGAGTACTACTCTCCCTTAAAGAAAATAAATGAGTCACATGTAGGAAAATGGATGCACCTTGAGACCATAAAGTTAAGGGAGATAAATCAGACATACAAATTTAAATATTGCCTGGTTTCTCTTATATAAGGAATCCAAAATATAAATAGAGAACAAAATAAAAAGGAGATAATGGGAAATAGGGAGGCAGATCTTTTGAAAGTGGGAAGGAGGTCAAGAGAGGGAGGGAGGGGAGAGGAGGGGAGAGAAAGGGAATGCAGATGTGTTACGCACATGCACAACTCCACTCAAGGGCTGTAAACAACATGTACTGCAAATACTTACTAATACAAATTTTAAAATAAAAAAAAAACAATATTGTTAGAGTGGCAGGTTTCTAAGTGCGCTTTCTCACCCTAAGATTCTAGGGTAAGATAATCTTCCTGCTGAAAGAAGAAATGTAAGTTGAAGATTTTCTGTGTTTTATCAAGAAGTACCACATTCAAAGGGGAAATATGATAGCTGCATACATAGAGAAAACAAGATTTTAATAAAATTAAATGACACTAAATGAAGAAAAGTCAACAAATTTTCCTAGGAATCATTCTGAAGTTTGCCTTTAAAATCAAATGAATTGATCCCACAAATACAGACAACTGATTATTGACTGAGACACACAGGCTCTCTTCCTTCCTCCATAGTAAATGATATTGCTGCTGCATAATATAAACCCACCTTTTATTTGGTTCTCTGAAGATCTTTCAATTTTGTAAATAAATTGCACCCACTGAATGACATCTTCAAAAGTAAAATATCACCAACCAAAAATAAGGAGCAGGAGCTCATATTTTGTGTCTTTTATCAACAAATCAGTAATAGCAAACTATCATCCTAATAAGAAGAAACAAAGATCCTTAGAAGCCCTCAGCAGGCTGAATTTTTCATCATACTGTTAAATTGTGCTTTATTGTGCTCTCCTAAATTACTATGATTTTCTTCCTGGTAGATATTTTCCAGGAATGTGGCCTGGCACATGCCTGTAACAGGGAGAGATTAAAAAACAAAACAAAACAAAAAAAACTTGCCTTCTTGTCCTAATTTACCTACCAACAAATGTGTGGCACTAAACCACCGTTTATTTCTGTCCATAAATATGGATTTGGGTTGACCTTTAAGGTTGCTTCCTGTTATGTGATTGTATACGTAAGAGTAACTTATTAGCATGGGTTGATACAGGATTATAGATTTGCTCTCCAGATAGCTGGCCTCACCTGGCACAGAGTGGCATCTGAAGTGACAAGGAATAGGATGACTTAGAAAAGAACAGCTGAAGTCTAACCTAGGGGAAGAGAAGACTTGGGAGGGACCTGACTCGCGATGTTTGAAGAGCAGTCTTATCAGAAGAGGTAAGAGACACTTTCTGGGAAATTCCAGGGAACAGACTCAGAGCCAACATATAACTCATCATTTAAGGGGTGATGCCATGAGTCAGAGACAGACACCCTACAACATGGTTCATTGGGTCAGCGGTAACTTCATAGCAGGGAGGCAGATTGTCTCACCTGGCTTGTCTGTCCTTTAAAATATATTGCATAAATTCTTCCTTCTCTTCCCCCACCTCATTCACTTACCTCCTAACTCTAATCCCTGTCCCCATCAAAAGTTTCTGATACCCAGACCTGCAGTAGTTTTTAGTACAAATATTTTGTGATAGACAGAAGTAGAACTGATGTGGATGTTTAAAAACCTTGCGTGAGGCTGAGGGACCCTGAACACCACAGACCCCTTGGGAAGCATCAGCTCTGTGTGACCTCGCTCCTCAGTCTCATTATCACAATTCTGTGCAATCTCTCCTCTCAGAACATAAGACCTAAAGAAGACAATTTCACCAGATTGAGATTAGCTTTTATTGGCCTCTAGAACAATCTTTTTTAACCACCTAAAACTCTGCCTACACCATCTGCCCTGGATCCCTAGAAGATCTATGTATGAAGTCAACCTTAAATTCACAACATTTTTGGCCAGGAAAAGAATATTTTGCCTCAATCCAACATTCAAACATAAGAGAGCTCTCTTCTTCTCACAGTTGGAAAGCCACAGGCACTGAATAGATAAATTTTCCATCCCTTGAGTGATGTGTTGGTTGAAAGCCACAAATGCATTCCACCCAGGCGTTCCCGAAACCACAGATTTTTCTCCGACAACACAGGCCATCGTCAGTGGAATGAGGACACAAACATATGCTTGCTGGGCAGTGTGCCTGAGGAGGGGCCCTGCCATCTGACTTTTTCCCTCACAGCTCAGGAAACAAGCACTCCTCAAGGACAGTGCCCTCCTTATGGAAGGATATCATCTAAAACATTTCTTTCTAACTTCTTCCTGCTCAGAACCAACTTTGATATCTTGATCCTAAGTCTAACATTAAAGATACATTCTCGTCAAAAAATAAACACCCTTTATTTTTATTTTTTTATTGGAGTTGTTATTCTTTTTTATTCATTAAGTTTATTGGTACATTTTAGGTATACATTATTGATATAGGGGAAATAGATATAACTCCCAAATCTGCTAGATATCTGATATCTGAAATGCAAGTTCCTGTTCTCTAAAATTGAATGACTTCTAGGAACAATGGAGGTTAAAAATTTATTGAGAGAAAGATAAGCTTCTAAGAGAGACAGAGGGGGGACCGGAAAATGGGTTGCCAGCCCACCCTGCTTTTCAAAGGTGTTTTATAGGGCAAAGCCATGAAGTGAGGCGGGTACAAAGTGGGACAAAACTATAAGACCCAGTGGAAAATTACAAGGTGGGAATGAGGTGGGACAAAACCATGACCAACCAATAAGATTACAAGTACAGTCACCCAGGTAATATTGATTAAATGGGGACCAAATGGGAAAGCAAGTCACATACAAGGAATTTCTCCATTTAGAATATCAATCACTGCTATTCATCTCTAGGGGAAATAGCACCTCTTTTCATTTTTGTAATGCTAACCACTCACTGTGCCTCAGTTGTTGTCCATGTTGGGTCCTTAATTGTTCTCCTTGTTGGCTCCTTGAAGACCAGCCCTGTGTAACTGCCTATAAGATATCTAATCAACTTACCTATCTACAATATTATGATTGCATTCAACACTGGGAATTTGTACCTGTACATGATATGACCTGGTTCTTGTTTGTTTTGCCATTCCCCTTCCCTCCCTTCTACCCCTCCACCTTTCCCTATTTACAAAAGTGTTGGTTCTGTTTTTTCCTTCTTTTTTCATTTTTTTTCATTCTCTTCTTTCTTTCCCCATGCCCCCACACCCCCCACACCTAGTTCCCCATCCCCTTTGAACCTTTTCTTCCTTTTTCACAATATCAATTATACATTTTGGTCTGCACTTACAATTTCAATTTCTCACACCAGAGAAACAATTCAGTATTTACACATGTGCATCCTATTTATTTCACTTAAGAGTATGGTCTCAAGGTCCATCCATTTAGCTATGAATGTCTCTAGTTTATCATTATTTATGGCTGAGTACTACTCCATTTTATAAACAAACAAACAAACACATCTTCATTATCAAGTCACCAGTTGATGGGCAATTGGGCTGTTTCTAAGATTTAGCTACTTCAAACTGTGCCACTATAAACATGGGCATGCATATTTCACTGTGGTATGATGCTTTTAATTCTTTTTTTTTTTTTTTTTTTTTTTTGGTACTGGGGATCAAACTTGGGACCTTGCACTTGCAAGGCAGGCAATGGAACCACTGAGCTAAATCCCTGGCTGGATGCTTTTAATTCTTTTGGGAATATACCTAGCAGGGGAATAGCTGGGTCAAATGAGACCGCTAATCCTAGTTTTTGGAGGAATTTCTGCACTGATTTCCACAGTGGTTGCACCAGTCTACACTCCCACGAACAGTGGAGAAGTGTTCCTTTCTCCCCACAGCCCTGCCAGCATTTGTTATTGGTTGATTTCTTGATTATAGCCATTCATTCTGGAGTGAGGTGCAATCTCAGCATTGTTTTAATTTGCATCTTTTGAGTGACCAATGATGTTGAACATTTTTTCATATGTTTATTTGCTGCTTCTACTTCTTCATCTGAGAAATGTCTGTTCATTTCACATTTTTGGATTGGGTCTTTAAATTGAGGGGGGTCTGATTTTTTAAAAATTCTTTATATATTCTAGATAGTAGTCCTTTGAGGAACATTTGGTAAATTTTTTTTCCCACATTGTAGGTTGTCTCTTCACACTTTTGGTGGTTTCTTGCTGTGCAGAAGCTTTAATAAGATGAGATCCCAGTTATTGATTCTTTGTGCTAGTTCCCATGTGACTAAGATTTTGTTCATGAAATCTTTTCCTAGGCCAATGTCTTCAAGAATTCTACCTAACTTATCTTCCAGCAGGTTTAGTGTTGCTATTTGTAGGACAAGGTGAGTGCCTGCTTCCCAGTTTATCAGTTTTATTGCTAATGAGAACATGTATAAGTGACTGCCTGGCTTCTAAGTCATGTAGTACTTCATTATCTTTCTTTTCCCCAACAAAGTTAATCCTCATAATAAAATAATGGGCTAATGAATAATAATGGGCTAAAATAATGACTAATGAATGACAACCTAAATTATTTCTAAGTAGGTTTCATATTAACTGCACAGCAGTCACCTGCATGTGACCTATGTATGGAGCGGGCCATTCACCTGTGTCATTCATTCAAGGACATCCCTTAACTGTCAGAAGGGAATTACCCAGAGAATCCAGTGCCACATGTTGGTGCTTCCACTGTGCCTAACACTAACTTCTACTCTCATGATGTTACATGGAAACAGTTTATTTAGACATGGGTCTTGCCTGATAAATTATGAACTCTATGAGGACGAGAAGTATATCTTACTCGTGTTCAGAATTATAATTCCTAGAGTAAAGTTACTGCTTAATATGCACCTAATAAGTGACCAAGACAATAAGTAACCATTAGAATGAGACCTTGTGGCCAAAAGATGCTCTTGTGGCAAATATCTGTGTTTTTGAGTCCTGACTCCCCATGCTCCAACTGTGTGACACTACACAATTATATAACCCATTTTTACCTCGGTCTGTTAAATAGGGTTACTTACAGAACTTCATAGGGTTGTTGAGTTGGTATACATGAAGCATGCAGCATGTCAGGCCCATCATTACTTGAGGACCCCCGAACCCATCTTTCTATTTCACATTGCTTCCAGTATAATATGCGGAGAACAGATGATGTGTACAAATGCTATTAAATGTTCCCTCTAGCAGTGCCCAATTTATGAGGATGTAAGTCAGTATCACCAGGTCTTCTCAGCCTATGTTGCTAATGAGGTATGAAGTACAGTGATCTTCAAGTAACAGTGGTTCTTAGGCCTCCCTGCAGCCCCCATAAAGCTTCCCAGATACACTTCTGGGGCTGAAGAACACATTTTCTTCTGAGAAGACTTAAAGCAAGTTGCTACATAGTCATAATCAAATAGGGATGCATAACACTTCCCTGGGAGTCCTCTGTCAAAAATACATTATGTCCAGATACAAAACTCAAATGATGAATTGATATATTCTAGCTCATAGTTGGGTAAGCTTATTTCCCAGAGACATTAATTTAACTAGGTGTTATTGAAACAAAATACTGCCCATTAAGCGGTAAATTATCATCTTCATAGTCTGAGTGGAAAAAGTTGAATTAGACTACTTCTCTAAAATCACTCAGTTAATGGTGATCTGAACAGAATTGAAACCCAGACTGCCACCTCTTGAATTGCCTTTCTGGCAACAAGCATTTAGCCATTTATTGTAGCAGAACCTGTGACATGCACTGTACTAAGAGCCAGAAGAAAAGCGAATATAACAGCCTTGTTAAGGAAATGTACCCATAATTAATCACAATAGAATGTAATGAGGTGATGGTAAATGTGTGTGTGTGTGTGTGTGTGTGTGTAAAATGCCACTGGAATACATGGCATACTTTACAAAGAAGGAGATGGGCTTTGAGCCGGGTGTTAGAGAATGAGTAGGAGTTTGCTCGGGAGTGGAAGAGTACCCTAAGTGGAGACTCATGCTTATACATGGAGTGTGCAAAGAAACCTGGGTGAAGGACTGCTTGCTTCTTGCTGCATTTTGAGATGAGACCTTTTAAATTATATTCACCAAATACAACAGTAACAAACCTGCCCAACTCCTCTTTAAATTTGTCTATTTGATAAGTTTTATCTCCATGTGACTGGGGGCCATTTTGACTCCAGGGAACATTCGACACATCTGAGAACATGCCTGGTGGTTACACCTAGTGTGTGTTATTTTCATCTATTGGGCAGAGGCCAGGGATGCTACCAATTGTCCTACACAATGCACAGGGCAGCCCCATCCAGCTCAAAGTGCCCACTCTGCCCAGGCTGAGTAACCCACCTCTCTACTTGGAAGGTCATGATTCTCCATCAGATGACCAGAGAAAGAGACTCTCTGCCCCCACTCCACCCCTCCAGCCCCCAATCAAACAAAAGGCATGAACCTTTCTGTGTCCAACCCTCAGGACTGAGGCGGATTCCCAACCTGGCTAATGCCACTTAGCTTTATCTGACAGTCACAGGAGAGTTGGCATCGAAAGCAGGTGGGTCAGGAGTCCTGAGAACCAACAGTATCCCTAAAAAAAAAAATCAATTCACTGATGGCTTACCTAATAAACAGAACCCCAACCTCCATGTTAAGGGCCTGGTCTCCTTCTTCGAGCTGACATGGGGTCAAGGGCTAACAGTTTTTTCCAAGTGGTTCTGTCTTTACTAAGTTCCCTTAATAGCGACAACAGCACCCACCTCAGAATGGGCCTGCCACTCACGGAGTACCGCATGCCCTGCTAACCACTCTCTGTGAGTCATCACCAGAGCCTTCACCATTAAGGCATTAATTCTAGGATGTACATTTTCTTCTGCTGGACACTCAATCCTATGAGGAGAGAAAATACTGAAGCGGCTTCACAAAGAGCAATTACATCACTTACGAGAAAACACAGGCTCGAAGCTATCAGCTCTCACATCAGTGGGTGGGAGAGAAAATCCTGGGGCTGCCTCTCAGCAGGCTCCTGCCCTCTCAGAGCTTGTGAAGAAAATATTGGCTCAGCTTCTAAGCCCCAAACAACCAGAGGCAGATAACCGTCTGATAGATTTATATTCCGTGTCCCTAACGATTCCAGACAAGGAAAGTACTATCCTTTAATCAAAGACGCATTGGAGGAACCTGTCTCAGCCTGGGCCCAGAGCCAGGGTCTGGGACCATAACCTGCTGGCGAGGTGGGGTCCTCTGCAGCCAATCTTTGGTTATCAGTGAAAGCGGGAGCCCTCTAACAGGCTAGAGAAGGAAGAGCTACCAAGGACAGTGGGGGACCTTTCTGAGCCTCACCTAGAAGCGATTTTCCAAAGTTTTTGTCCTGGACTCCGGTAAGAAATGTTTTATTTAGCCCAATAAAAGCTTCACCACACCCTATTTCCACGTCTGTATGTGACACACTGGGACCTTCGCTGTGATTCTCTTTATTCCATTTCATTTTCTCTGATGCTAGTTTTGAACTAGCGGGTGACCAGATGTCCTGGTTTGCCCAGGACAACCCCACTTGACACTTTTGTCCCGTGTGAAAATGGATGGCTCTTCCCCACCTCACTCGCTAAACTGGTTTCATAACCCAGCAGGTTGGGTTTGGGAAAGCCCAGCTCTGGACCAAGCAGCTTCAAGCCGCGGGTGAAGAAACTGTTTTGTAGAGGAGAGCAGAGGCCCGGGCCCAAGCAGCGCTGGCTGAGAATGAGTGGTAAAGAAACAGCGTTGCTGGGAGCTGAGCCAGGGTTTGCTGCTCCGGGACGCCCTGCTCTGGCGGGGCAGCCAGGGGACAGTAGAGACAGCGGTAAAATGTCGCCCCCATGTGGTTTCTTACTGGAAAAGTTACTGGTTCAACCAGGGATCACAGCCAGGCTTGTTAAGGGACCGGAAGCCTACAGTGTATACAGGTCAGAACAGATGAGACACATAGATTTATTTCTGATGTTTAAACACAGAGTTTGAAGAAATAAATGACATTTATTGGTCCTGGAGGATTGAACCCAGGGCCTTCATTCTGAGCTACATCCCCATCTTCTTTTTTAAAAAATTTTGAAACAGTGTCTCATCTCACTAAATTGCCAGGCTGGGCTCAAATTTGCAATCCTCCCGCCTCAGCCTCCCAAAGTGCTGGGAATACAAGTGTGCACCACCATGCCCAGCTTAGTACAATTAATTTTTAAATTAAATTACAATTTAATTTTTTAAAATGTCTGTCTAGCCAAAATATTCCAGAAATAAAGGATCGTTTGACAAAGTTTATTATTCATAAAATTCAGAACTAAAAAATCAAAAATTTTTCTTTCCTTTAGCTTTAAAAAAAATGTAGTCAGTGCTATAAAATTCTCAGTAGACTTCCTATAAGTAATATTTAGATTTGAAGCAAAAATTGTTATGCACTATAAAAAGATTTTTCCCTTGGAAAAGGAAATTTTAAATTACTGAATTAGGTATTTATTTAATGAACGTAGGTGGCATTTGAAGCCATGTTTAGTGGAAATTATTTTCATTACGTTTTTAAAAGGTGATTTTCACATATCTACTTGAAATGACTAATATTTCAACTTTTGTCTTCTGAAAATACTTATTTTTAAATTCCTATGGCTGCCTCCCTCTCATCAAGTCTTATTTAAGAAAACAGAAAAAGCAGTCTCAAAATCAACATTATTTTCTTTGCTGCTGCCTGTGCCTGGCTTGAGCAGCATCCTGACCTGAATCCAGCAATGTACCCGTTGTTTGCTCCTCTTGTGTGCTATGCCAGGCTTAAGGCAACAGATGGTTGCTGGCTTTTTTTAGCTTTCCAGGCAAGAGTCCAAAACAACTGCTTAAAATGGGTGTTTGAAGTAAGATAGAAAGAGAAGAACTGTAGTCCTGATACAATGCTTTGAAATGTCTCTTGCCAGGGGCCCCTCACCCAGAATACAAGACCTCCCATGGAAATGATCAACTGGACCTTGACTGCCAAATTTCAAGAGTGCTGCAAAGACAGTGTTCTCTGATGCTTCGCTGGCATCAGCGTAAAGGCTGGTGAATGAGAATCAGACTCAAACTGCCCAAGGAAACAACTCTGCTAAAAAATTTCATGCCTAGCCACTTCATTTCTTTTGCATCTGATTTATTTATGTGTCTGTTTTATTTTTGTGGAGCTGGGGATCAAGCCCACTGCCTCACCCATGCTAGTAAGTGCTCTGCCTCCAGCCACACCCCCAGTCCTGAAGCTCTCTCTAAAGTGTTCCCCCCATTGGCTTGGGGACAGCTCTCAGAGCTGGTTTTCTCCCACCTCTTTGGCTGCTCCTGCTCCGTCTCTGGTTGGATCCATTCCATCTGCCCAGTCTCTGAATGTCTTAGTGCATTATGGTGAGTGCTCGCCATTTCTTGTCTTCCTCCCTACCCTCACTCCTCATTCATTCCCACCACTCTCACTTGCTAGGTCATTTCACTCACTCTCATGACTTCGAATGCCCTCTACATGTTAATAACTACCAAATGTATAGTTCTGAACACAGCTGAATGTGTCCACAACTGGATTATTTATTGCTTGCACCCTCACCTCAATCTCCTCCTTCCGTTATCTTCTCCATCTCAATTAATGGCAATTCAAACTTCCCAGGTACCTGGACCAAAAACCCTGGAGCTATTCTTGACCTCTCCTCACATTCTGCATCAGCAAATCAAGTTCCTCTTGCTTCAGAATGTAGAGCCCAGAATGTGACTCCCCTGGGTTTGCCACCATTATGGCTTTTAGCTCATGTGACCCCCAAAAGTCTCTGTGTTGAAGGCTTGGTCACTCAGTGATAGGGTTTTGGAAAGTGATTAGATCGTGAGGCTTACAACCTTATCAATGGATTAATGCATTGATGAGTTCATAGCCCAATGGCTTATTGGAAGGTAGGGACTAATTGGATGAAGCAGGTCACTGGGACATGGCTTTGAGGGCTAAGTTTTGTCCCCACCCCTTTCTCTCTCTCTCTCTCTCTCTCTTTCTCTCTTCCCTCTCCCCTACTCCCTCTCCCCCCCCTCCTTCTCTCTCTCTCTCTCTCTCCCCCTCTCTCTCTTTGCTTTCTGGATGCTATGAGATGAGCAGCTTTCTGCTCCACATGCTCTCACTGCCATAATATTCTGCCTGAGTTCAGGCCTCAAAAGCAACAGAGGCAGCCAACACTGGACTGAAACCCCTGAAACTGTGAGCCAAAATAAACCTTTCTTACTATAAGTAGTTTTTCTCAGGTATTTTACCATAGTCATGCAAAGCTGACTAATATAGCCACATTAAACAATTCTGAGGCCCCTCTTGGACACATTGCAAGCAGCGCCTCTGGAAGTTCCAGATGTGTGAGTCGTCACCTCCACTCTCATCATCCTGGCCTGACTACCATCATCTTGGGCTTAACTGTGCAATGTCCTCGCAGCTGATGTTTCTGCTTCTACCTGGTTTCCTCCAGTCTATCCTCAGCATGATACAGCAAAGATCCTGTTAGTACATAGATAATACCCTATCACTTATCTCCTCACCATTTTCAATGGTTTCTCACTTCATGCAGAGTGAAAGTAAACAATTTACTGTGACTTCTAAGACCTTGCACAATAAGGTCACTTATCACCACTGTGATCTCATCTCATCTTCTAGTGAATAGTGAAATTCACTGAGCATCTAAGGAACATTTGTACTTCATGCTTTCCCTACCTGGAATTACCTTACCCCAGCTCCCTTCTTACTTTAGATCATGGCTCAGATGTCACCTTCTAAGACAAGCCGGCCTTGGCAAGCCTATGTAAAGTTGTAACCATCCCATGCTATATGCTGTCTTTCCACGATAGCATGTATCACTAAAGCTGTGTGAGCGTGGGGCATCATCCTCCACGACACAGCAAACCCTTGAAGGCAAATGATTTTTGTACAGAGCTGTGGCCCCAACAGGCAAAATGAATGGATCCAGAAAGTGGGAGGCACTATTCACTCTCATTCCTAGGGATGCACTTGGAGAATGTGTGGTTATACCCTACTCTCTGGTATCATAAAATAGCTAAGATGTGCTGTTCCAAAAGAAAGTTAGCTTTGACTTCCATAAGCATTTTCACCCATTAAAACCACAAGTGACCTGTGCCAGGTAGATCTGCTCACAATCTATCTCCTCCAGTCTTTTCAAGCCCAATACTTCCCCCTGGTGGCCATGGGAATTCATATGTTACATGGAGAGTTTAGATCACATTGATAGTGTGTTCCCCAAATCAGAGCTACAGAGGACTCAAGGACCCAAGGCTAAGGGCCATCTAAGCTGTGGATAGAAAGTGTAAAAAGAAAAAAGGTGTGGGCCAGGCATAACAGCATCCTGCTGGATTTAGTGAGAATTAAATGAGCTTTCTGCACAGCAGCATTCTCAGTGCCCACCACATGAAAAACACTCAATATGACTCAATGCTTTTATCATCATGGCTCCAAGATAAAGTGATGTGGGTGAAATAATCAAGGCTACCCCAAACCCCACTTTTGAAGAGAACTCTGATTTCTGAGGGCAGATCTGAAATGTGAGATGAAAGACTAAGGCCATGTTCCCTCTCCCGGGACAGATGTCACATGGAAGAAAATAGGGAGTGAAGCTATGTGTTTAATGCAATTTAATGAATGTGGAGAGGAGCTCACACCTGAGGTCTGAGTTCAATCTTGTTAGACATCACAAAATTCCTACAGGAGAAAGGACCCAGTTAAGATTATACATATGGAAAAGGCTTCTATTATAATTCAACAACTCCCCACACGGAAGAAAACTGTTAGTATAATGAATGTGAAAGCCCGCTTCCCCTTATCCTTCATCCCAGAGCACATGCTGGAGAGGGTAGGTGTGTCATGACCCAGGGGGCAACGTCGCCACAGCAGCCTTGCTGGGCACACACCTCACACACACACATTGGGGTGTGTGTGACCCCCCTGAACATCAGAGAGCTCACGCTGAAAGTATCTAGAGGCCAACACTGCATCTATCTCCTCCCTAAACCACTCAGATGCTCATTATTGATGTGTGATGTATTCATATATTTAGGGCTATGTTATGTTTAAATTAATTCAAAAAGTCTGCCAACACTGATCAAATCCTGCCTCTACTACTTACCTCTAATGGTTCATCTGAGCATGTAAAATACATTTGGAACACTAAAATGTGTCTCTGTGTATTTGAAGGTCTGGGCAGGAGGCTGAAGGACCTCAGTGCACAGGGTGTGTTTTCTTTCCTTTGGGAGAAGGCTGTGCCTTTGTAGTACAAAGAGGATGTGAGAAGTTACCGACCTGCTTTCTTTATAGAGAAGAATTGAATTTCTGAAACAGTGCACTCCTGCGGAGGCTGGACTGTTTTCACATGGAATGGAAGGAATATGTTTGACTTAATATTGCTAACCTGAAACTTAAAAACGGAATCTGTCTAAAAATTGACCAGATAAAGCTATGTACATATGAGGAACATTAGCTATCACATGAAGAACAGTAACATGGGAGCAGTCTAAGAAGTATTGACAAAGAACAACTTTAGATGCCTAAATATAATCAAATACAAAGAAAAAGTTGTAATTCAAGTGAATTTGAAATATTGGAAAAATAAGAATAATGCTGTGTCAGACAAGATGCGACACAGGGCAAAAAGGAAGAATGAAATGTTGGCAGAATTTAACACATCTAAGAGAAACACCAGCTCACTTTCCCATTTATTGATCAGTTACTATGTGTCATTTGTGGTCACATATGTTAAAGTTGTTTTAAAATCATTGGTAACTATATTTTTCAGACAGGAAAACTGAGGCACAGCAAGGCAATGAAAATAGGATTTAAATACAACAGTCATGCTCTGTGATTTAGTTTTTTTTAGTGCTGCCTAACAGAGTAGAGCCAACCAATAGTAGATAAGGGAAATTCATAAGCTAGAGAGCAGGATTATTGTGAAATCTTTTCAATTGGAAAAAAAAAGTGAAATTTTCTCAATTTGTTTTTTATAGCAGTGGAGATCAAACCCAGGACCCTCACCCTAAGCTATATCCCCAGCCTTTTAAAATTTTATTTTATTTTAAAATTTGAGATAAGATATCACTAAATTGCCAAGTTGCCAAGCTGAGCTCAAACTTGCAATTCTCCTGCTTCAGCCTCCCAGAGTGTTGCAATTATAGGTATGTGCCACCATGTTCAGCACAGGAATACTGGCCACACATTCAGATACAAGTTAGAAAGCTAGAGTTCATCTAAAAACAACATAAAAAATACCCAAATAAACAAACAAACAAAAACTGACTATGAAAAATCAAGGAAAATGTAAAATACAAGTCAAACCTGGAGCATCTTGTAAAGAATAAAGGAAGTGTTCAAAAAACTAAAGAATGAGGATGTAGCAAAAAGAACAACAGTCAAACCAAAAGAGCTCACCTCTTGCTTTGCTGCTCTCTGGTCTTTTTTTTTTTTTTTTTTTGCCTGGATTATTACAGGCCTCCTAACTGATCTTTTGGTTTCCATTATTGCCCTGTGGTTATGGCTTGTATCTAGATGTCCTCCCAAAGCCTTAAGTGCTCATATGTGAGTCTTATGGGAGCTGGCTGTATCTAATGTGCCTGATACTGGGATTACGGTATGTGGTACTAAATTAGTCCACTGGAGTTAGCATGGTTCTGGAGTGGCTGAATGGATTTACTTAAAACAAAAGCCCCACCCTGGCTGTGGGTGGCACCACGCAAAAGGTTTATAGCCTGTTTTGGATAAAAGGGAGAGGCAGATTCACTTCTATTGCTGCTGCTGCTTGCTGCCTTCTGCCTGCCACACCACGGACTGTTTCTCCTCTGCAATGTCTCCCTGCCAGGCTGCCCTGCTTTGGAGCCAGCTGACAATGGACTGAAACCTCTATAAACTGTGAACTGAAGTACACTTTTCCTCCTTTAACTTTGGGTGTGGGTATTTTCTCTCAGCAGTGAGAAAAGTAACTAAGACATCCTGTTTAGTCTCCTCTCAGCACAGCAGAGGAATCTTTTTTAAATCCAGCACTGAGCACATCATTCCTTCTCTTAAAATCTCCCGAGGCTCCTGCCTCATTCAGATCATGGTATGAGCTTGGGTATTCAGTCTGAACGAAGCCACTTCCCCTCCCCTCTGCCCAGAACAGCTCCCCAGCTACCCACAATGCCCCCTTGCTCAAAGCTCACCTCAGCCACCAAGACCTCCACTGGCCCCTGGCTGGACCAACACTAAGCCCTCTTACTTTTTTGCACCCCAAAGAGCTCTTACTCTTTTCTCATTACACTGTTTTCTTCTAACATATGAAATGAATTACTGATTATGTTTAATGTATATTTTTAGTCTCCTTTCTCCAGACTGTAAGTTCCAGGAAGGCATAAATATTTCACTTTTTCAACAATCTACCTCATATCCCAGGTACAATGTCCTGACACATTGTCAGTACTCAGTAAATATTTGCTGAATTAACTAGTAAACTAAGCTATTAATTAATTGCCCAGTTATTAGCCATTTATAAGCTGAATGGATAGCCCAATTTCTTTCTTTGTTTTTCTTTTTTCTTTTTTTTTTTTTTGAGACAAAGTCTTTCTATGTAGTCCAGGCTGGCCTTGAACTCATGATCATCCTGGCTCAGCCTCTTGAGTGCTAGGATCATAGGCAGGCACCACCATGCCTGGCTCATTTTTTGCTATTAATAATGGTGATGCAATAGATATAAATACCTTTATATACATCACCACATGTACATGTGTGCTTCTTTATAAGACATAGGAAAATGTAGAATTGTTGGTTGTGTGGAGTTTAAATGTAAATAGACATTGCCAAACTGCCCTCTGGAGGATCTGTTCAGATTCACACTGCTGCATGAGAGGACATGTTTACCCACACCTATGACAACAGCATCACATTTCTAAGTGGAATATTATCAAACTGGAGGGCTTCCAGAGTAGTGCAAACAGAGTGCTGAGTCTGGCATCCTCTAAAAGAAACTTCGTATGTTTAACCTAGAGAAAAGAAAAATTTTAAAAGCTCTCATCTGAAAGTAGAATTCAAATAATTTTTTGTCATGCTTAATACTAGTAAGGTCCTGCCTTCCTGTGGTTAACCACAGAGCAAGTTGATTCATACCTGGTTCTAAATTACATGGCATTATTTTTCCTGAAGATGCCAGTGGCTTAAATTACTTGTGTAATGACCAAGCAGCGAAATATCAACTGAATAACCTATCTTTGTTTATATCACACTTGATAAAGAGCTGACTCCTTCTCATTAGTACTTATAATAATACTTTCTCATTTTTACTTGGATCTCAATATTACCATGACATGTACTAGATAAAAATTGCCTAATAGTTAATTAATTTGTGAAAAAGATGTTCATTCTCATCAATAATTCTAAACTATAAATGAAGATTTTTTTCATCTATCAGATGGCAAAAGATGTAAAAGCCTGACAAAAGCTTTTTGCAAAACTAAGGAAATTAACACTTGCCTGCATTTTGGGGTGAAGTATATATAGCTATCACTTTTCTGGAACTCAATGACAAATTGCAAATGTGCACACCCCTTCAGTCAACAATTCCATTTCTAGGAATTTATCCTAAGGAAATAATTATGCACATGCATAATAACTTAGCTAATAAGAGCTTCCAAAGTCATTCATTCATACTAATGAAAAAGTGGAAGCATCTATTATCCATCTGTGATAACTTGATTGGGGAATACTCAGAAAGCTGCTGAAGCATTCTCTGGTGTGGGTCCTGAAGGGTGTTTCCCAAGGAGACTGGCATTTTGGTCTGAGAGAACTGAGTGGGGAAGATGTACCCACATCAGGGACAGCCACCATCCTTTCAGCTGGGGACCAGAGAGAACAAGAAGAGACACAGGTAAATGAGTCTCTCACTCTCCTAAAGCAGGACCCTCCTCCTCCTGGCCTTGGACATTGAACTACAAGCTCTTTGGCCTTGGGATTCCAGGATTTACACCAGCAGCTTCTGAGGTTTTCAGGCCCTCAGCCTGGAACTGAGAGTGACACCATCAGCTTCCTGTTCTGTTCTGAGGCTTTCAGACTTGGCCTAGACCTCACTACCAGCATCCCAGAGGCTCTACCTTGCAGATCCTCATAATGGGACTCCCCAGCCTCCACACTGTAGTAAGCCAGTGCCCCCATAATCCTCTCTTACAGCTGGATCCAGTGGCCCATGCCTGTAACCCCAGATGCTTTGGAGGCTGAGCAGAAGGATAGAAAGTTCAAGGCCAGCCTGGGCAACTTAGCAAGATCTCACCTCAAAATAAAAGATAAAAAGGGATGAGGATATAACTCAGTAGTGCAGCACTTGTCTAGCATGTGTAAGACCTTAGGTTCAATTCCTAGTGCCACAAATAATGAAATAATTAATTAAAAATCCTCTCTTATGTGTACATCTATATATCCATTGGTTCTGTTTCTCTGGAGAACCATGATTAATATATCGTCAATGTAGGATTTATCATTAAATTATATTTTTAAGTATAATGAGATACATCCAGCCATTAAAATCTTATAGATTGATGTGTACCTGTACTTCCAATTTCACCCTCCAGATACATCTTTCCCCCTTTGCACCTTGATTTGGGTCCCAGTAGGGACATCAATGGACTCCCTTGTCCCCTGGCCTCTGTCTGGGTTTGGCCACTTGAAGGCTCTGGTGAGACAAGGACAATTGGAAACAAAGTGGGGTCTGAGTATTTCTTCCCTTACTTTTCCACCCTATCGAGTCACCCAGGGCTGCAGTGTCCATCTTCCAAAGACTTGGGCTCATTTCAAGAGGCCCTCTCCAGTCACTCTCCGGTCTCCCCACCAGCTTATTGGACTTGGGGTGGTCCCAGCTTCATCTCCCTACTGTGGCTTCCCCAGACTCTGTTGTCTTCCCTGAACCTTGTCCATGAACTCCAGTTTAACTTTTGCCATCCATTATCGAAACTTCTAAGACAAAGGAGTAACGAAATGGAGACGAGACACACATTTTTTGGTTCTATGTTTTCATTCTAACTATTATACACACACACAAAAATTAGTTTCATGTAGAATGTAAAATGCACAAAACTTTTCACTTTTCTGTATTTGCTATTGTTTTAGTTACTTTTCTTGTTGTTAAGACAAAATACCCAACACTCAATGTTAAAGGAGGAAAGGTTTCTTTGGCTCACAGTTTGTAGAGGTTTCAGTCCACAGTCAGCTGGCTCCAAGGCAGGGTGGCACATGGCAGAGGGGCATCACAGAGGAGAAATCGTCCATGGCAAACAGGCAAGTGAGAGCACATTAGCTCTCTTTCTGTCCTTTATATTTTATGCAGGTTATCCTCCCTAGGGCTGGTGTAGCACTCACACCCTTAATCCTAGCCAGAACTGTGCCAAACCAATCAGTTGACTGATTTAGTAATCACACACCCTTGTTCCCAGCACCACACACTCTAGATCCAGCCACCTCTGAAATGCATGAAGCTCTGGGAGGACATCTAGACACAAGCCATAACAACTATCATATCTTGTTTGGAGCACACTATTTAAAAATAAAGAGTATCATGGGCTGAAAGTATGGCTTAGTGGTACAGGGCTTGCTTAGCAGGAAAGAAGCCCTGGGTTTGATACCCAGCATTACACAAAAATAAAAATGGTAAAATAATAATAATAGTACATCTGAGTATCAAAGAATAAAGAATATATTTTTAAAAATACTATTATAATCAAATGGGAATGAATCCTGAAGTTGACAGGGCACTAGAAAGTTTCCACAAACAACCATGGATCTAAATTAAACAGCAAAATTCCCATCAAGAAGAAATGCCAGCTCCTAACCAACAACATGGTTATTTCTTCCATATACCTAAAAAATTAAAATATAAACATAAAATAAGATGATCAGCCCTAATTTTTAAAAATCAGGAAGATTTTTAAATAATGACAATAGCATTTTTCCCAATACCAAGATATATTTAGTATATCTTCTGATATATATTTAGTTATGTTTCAATACAAGTTTTCTAAATATATAAAATCATATCAATATTACTTTTTAAACATTAATAATTTATATTTTAGCTTGGATAGGAACAGTGTCAAGGCAGCATTGAAATCTATCATCAAAGGTAATAAAGGGTTTTCTCTAGCTATGAGGCAGAAGTTATTTTCTAAATCTATTTTATCAAAACAGGTCAAGGGCAATAAATAGATCCTGAAATCAGTTTAGTGAGTCAGGTGGCAAGGGGCAAGCTGTATTTCTTTATCACACAAAATAGGCTAGAATGAAAATAAATATCAGAGTACATTTCACATAAATGTACTATATAATAAGACAAGCATTTCATTTATTTTCCTGTATATGTCTACATACTGAGTCACAAGGCAAAAATGCATTCCTTCCTATGAATCTCCATCAAAACCATTTGAAATCCTCTCTTCAAAGCTGTGGTAACATCTGACAACAATTTTATTGCTTTCAGCCAAGATTATACTGAGACAAATAAAAGCAGCATACAGAACTAAAGGTGAATATCAAAGCAGAAAAAATTTATACCAAGTGTGTTAAAGTGGAGAACATTCTATTATCTTAAAAGGAATCTTCAAACTTATCAAAACCATGATATTTAATTCTCATAACTGAAATGACATTAGCCATAACATTTTTTGATGGACATATGATATTTGTACTTATTTGGGGTGCATAGTATTATAATTCAATACATGTAATGATCAAATCAAGGTAATGAGCATCCTCAAATATTATCATTTCCATGTGTTAGAAACCTTCCACATCTTCTCTAATTATTTTGAAATGTGTGCTTGTCTACTCTATGGTCGCCCTATTGTTTTGTTTTACATTAGAACTACTCTCCATTCCGGTTGTATTATGGGTAGCCCCTATCCACCCTCTCTTGTCACCCCTCTCCTTACCCTTTCAAGCCTCTAGCAACCACTCTTCTATGCTTTCTTAGTGGTCAACTTTTTTAGCTGTAACTCTTGAATCAGAGTGGGAATAATGAGGAATAGCTGCATTGGACAATTAGAACCTTAACTTTCCTGATATTTCTCCAAAAGGTGTTGTTCATTAAGTTATCTTCAAGAAACACCTGGTGTGATTACAAAAAAAGAGTTCAAATTTAAATTACGTGGATAAAAACCGCCAATGACATATTCCTATTTGAGAAAAGCAAGTAAGAAAAATAGCACCTAGAGTGAGTTCCAATTTATGACTCAAAAATATGTCATATGTGTATGAAAAATATGAAGGAAATACAGTAATCTGTTAAGAGGTGTAGGATAACGGAATATTTGTACTTAGTATACAGTATTTTTATGTTCAGAAAAAGAAATAAAAATATATTTGAAATACTTTCAACAAAAGAAATGAAGAGTCATGTGGAAGGACCTCCAGGTTTTCTAGGCAAAGGGGTCAGGTAAATTCATCTTTTTTTCCCCATTAAGTTTATTGGCACATTTTAGATGTAAAATACAGTTACATACATCATTGGGATCTTGTAAAATTACATGAGTATCTTGGTTCTTATTTTTTTCCCCTTTCCTTGCCCTCCCTTCACCCCCTCCACCCTTCCCTATTTGCAAAGACTTTGTT
>NW_004624777.1:2019486-2055918 GCF_000247695.1 Heterocephalus glaber
CCTCTTTTGTTGCCAATTCAGAGAGTCCAGGTGGTTGAGTATCAGATTGTTCCAACTCGTTTCCCTTTGGGGTTGCTGTAGGTGATCCAGAAGTGTTTTTGAGGCTTGTTTACATGTCTTCTCATTTCCATGGGGGAAGAGTGCTTCTGGCGCCTGCATGGCTCACCTTCTCTGCCCTAGGAGCATGGGATGGCAGCGGAGGAGCTTCCTTCCAGGTGCTGGCACCGGCTAGCTTCTCTGTCCTAGGAGCATCCAGGTAAATTCATCTTTGAGACCACAGCTGGGCCAGGCTGGGAGGGCTCCATCCCATGGTGGTGAGTCAGAGGTTGGGGTGTGAAGTACAAATACATTTGCACAATGTGTTTTTCTCCTAAATTTTAATAAATTTGCTTGTCCATTATAAAAGTAATAAAATAATATTTTTAACCTATAAAAAGTAGATGTGAGACTCCCATGTTTCACTAGTTTAACACAGTGTTTTAGTCATTTTCCTCATGGCTTGGACAAAATACCCAGTACCAACAACTTAGAGGAGGCGAGGTTTATTTTGGTTCATAGTTACAGTCCATGGTTGGCTGGCTTCAGGACATAACAGCAAGACAGAAGGATGCAAAGGAAGAAAACCGTGCACGTCATGGAAGTCAGGAAGCAGAGAGAAAAAGAGGGGCTAGGGAGGGAGATATGCCCCTCCAGTTCAGCTCCCAGTGACTCGCCTTTAACCAGGCATCACCTCCTATCAAGAAGTCAGCTATAGCACCCCCAAAATCCAATCTTCTTCTAACAGCCCTGCCTATGAGCGCATGAAGCTCTTGGTAGGCATCTAGATACAATATATGCCATAGCACACAATTATTCTCATTTGTATATATTTTTGTACTATTTTTGTATGCGTGTTTTATATGGCTACCATCATAAATATAAAATCTTTGGTCTACTATCTCAAATCTATAAAGAACTTAAAAAGATCAGACCTCCTAATTTAAAGACCCAATCCAAAAATGGGCATCTGAAATGAACAGACATTTCTCAGACAAAGAAGTAGAAATAGCAAATAAATACATGAAAAAATGTTCAACATCACTGGTCATTCGACAGATGCAAAAGAATACAATGCTGAGATTCCACTTCACTCCAGAAAGAATGGCTGCTATCATGAAATCAACCAATAACAAATGCTGGTGGAGCTGTGGGGAAAGAGGAACCCTGCTCCACTGCTGGTGGGAGTGTAGACTGGTGCAAGCACTGTGGAAATCAGTATGGAGACACCTCAAAGAACTAGGACTGGAAGTCCCATTTGACCCCACTATTCCACTGCTTGAGATCTTCCCCAAAGAATTAAAAGAATCATACCACAGTGATATATGTGCACCCATGTTCATAGCAGCACAGTTTGTAATGGCTAAAACTTGGAAACAGCCCAAATGCCCATCAACTGGAGACCAGATAAAGAAAATGTGGGGTTTTTTGTATAAAATGGAGTACTACTCAGCCGTAAAAAATGAGAAATTAGAGACATTTATAGCTAAGTGGATGCACATTGAGGTGATACTCTTAAGTGAAATAAATAGGACCCACATGTATAAATACTGAATAGTTTCTCTGGTGTGAGAAACTGAAAGTGTAAATAAGGACTAAATGTATAATAGGCAATGTGAAATAGGAAGAAAAGGGGCAAAGGGGAAGGAAGTGGGAGGGCTAGAGGAAAGGATAGAAGGGAATGGGATTAATATGAGAAAATGGAAAAATAGGAACAAAATCTTTGTAAATAGGGAGGAATGGAGGGGTTGAAGGGAGGGCTGGGCAAGGATGAAAAATAAGAACCAAGAGAGACTATGTAAAGGTGCAAATTTCTAATGATGAATGTCATTATATTGTATACCTAAAATGTACCAATGATTAGAATGAATAATCAAAAATGTAAAATAGGAAGAAAGGGTCCAAAGGGGAAAGGAAAAGGGGCAGGGGAAAGGAAAGAAAGGAAAGGAAAAATGATGAAAAATGGAAAAAATGGAAATAAAGTCTTTGTAAATAGGGAAGGGTGGAAGGCATGAAGAGAGGGCTAGGAATGGGGAAAAAATAAGAACCAAGATGCATTATGTAAAGGTACAATTCCCAGTGAGAAATGTAATTGTGTTATACACCTACAATATACCAATAAAAGAATTTAATACAAAAAAAAGAAAAAAAATATGTAAAATTTTATGGTCAAATTTTTTGTATAAAATTAGAACATTGTTCTTGTTGTTACATATATTTTGTAACCTATTTTTAAATGACTGTATCTTATTTCACTGAGTAATATGATTTATTTAGTCATTCCTCAGTTACTGGAATGAGTTTTATTGGTAAATATTTATGAATATTTCTATAATGACTTATATAATGTACTGAAAACATTTTTCTTGGACTGTACAAGATATTCTCACTTTTTTCATTTTATCCTTTAATTCTGAATGGCCAAGCTAATATCCTCATTTTTTAAAAAAAAGAGGGCAGGGCTGGGGATTTAGCTCAGTGGTTTCACCACCTGCTGCACAAGCACAAGGACCCAAGTACGATCCTTGGTACCAAAAAAAAAAAAAAAGGCAGATGAAATATGTAACACTGAAGTTGCAAAATCAAATCAAAATCTTACACCAAAACCTTAGGAGAAGCCAACTTTCCAAGATATACTTTTAAAATTCTTTTTATTAGCTAAATCTTGGAAACAGCCCAAATACTCATCAACTGATGAATGGATAAAGATGTGGAGGTTTTTTATATAATGGTGTACTACTCTACCATAAAGAAGGATGAGCATCAGACATTTATAGCTAAATGGATGGATCTTGAGACCATACTCTTAAGAGAAATAAATCAGACACACATATTTAAATACCTCATTGTTTCTCTGGTGTGAGAAACTGAAAGTAGAAATAAGGACTAAAATGTATAATAGATATTGGGAAATGGGAAGAAAATATTCAAATGGGAAGGAGAATAAGGGAGGAGGGAGGGAGAAAGGAAGGAAGGGAAAGAAAAAAGTGAAAATAGAAAGAAAAAAAGGAGACAAAGCTTTTATACATTGGGAGGTAAGGGGGTGGAAAGGGAAAGGGTGGGATAAAATAAAATTTATTAATAAATAAAATAAATAATTCTTTTTATTAAACATAAAATCCTTGCACAACTAAGACATTTCAGAATCTGAGAATAAAGATTTGTTTCCTATTGTATTTTGTTTGCCCAGCCTAGTATCTTATAAATTTGTGAACAAGAACATTTAAAGGTAGAGCAGGTACAATCAAGTTAGTATCTTTATCTCTCACTTCATGCACACAAATATTCACATGTGACATGTGCTCACACACGCAACTATTCATAAACATAAATATAACCACACACAATGACAAACACAACTACATGGACACACACACATAGACAGACAAACACACACATAACACAAACACACAAGGACACACACACAGTGTTATGCCTTCTGCTACCTACCTGTCCTTGGAATTCATCTGAGTTTGTTTCCCCTTTGTTAGACTCTCAGTCAGATAGAGGGGATGTCAAACAACTGTTAAGAAATTGAGAAGCAGCTGAAGCAAACGTGTGATTCATATAAAATTAATAAGAAAATTATGCTGTCCATAGCAGTAAAAAGGTGATTTCTGAAGTTATTACATCAAGCCAGATATATGCATATTTGGAATATATAAAATTTATATTTTTATTTGTACTATTTCAAAGATTATGCCTTTTTTGAGGTTGCCTCAGCCAAAAACAAAAACACAGCAGCAACAAAACAAAAAAATTGGCAGAATAATGATATGGTCATAATATTGATAATGTAGATTTGTAAGGACAATTTTAACCTTTTAAATACATTCACATCTGTGGTACAAGGCTCTAGAATGAAGAGCAATTCAAATAATGCACATGGACAAAATAATCAACATATTTTAAAACTTATATTGAAACATCAAAGAAAAACATTTTAAAGAGATCTCATTTTATCACTCCATTAGAATTCCCATTAATCTTTTCCAGTTATTGTCTAATCCTAAAGAATGTTACTGATCAGTTAATTCTTTGTTCTCCTGGGATGATGTTAAAAGAGGTTTTATCCTTGAGCAACTGATAAGTGTGTCAGAGAAGCCTTAAAGTTACCCAACATGCAGCATTTAAAACTCACTAAGTGCTGATACTAAGAATATCATTTTAAGACACTATTTGTCCACTTGGACAACTCTTAGCAAAGTTTATTATGGTGTATGGATAATTATGAGTGGAATATTATAAATATTTATTTTATTCACAATATAAAAGTAGCCTTGTGATAATTTACTGTTTAAGCAAAAACTCATATCCAATTAGTCTCCGTGTTGATTATAAATTCAGCTTTTCCAAATCTTACATTAGTAAGAATTTATTATGTTTAGGAGGAATAAATATATTGAAAATTTTGGTCTTTTATTATCTGAAAAATGAAGGGTGAACCAACTTCATTCACATTACATTATACTGTACATGCAAAGTTAAGACATGAGACACAGTCTTTTTTTCCTTGTCTATACATAATTTCAGATGCTGGACACAGGTAGCAGAAATTCTGTTCTCTGTTATCCTAAATCAATTTTCTGTATACCAGAAGATCTAGCCCAATTGAGTCTAGAAAGTGACTGGACTTGTACTTGTTAAGGCTGCCAAAGAACCAGACTGGTGGTTTAAGAAACACAAATTACTTTTTTGCAGTTCTGGAGAGGAAACATCTAAGATCAAAGTGAGAGCAGTGCTCATTCTTCCTGAGGCCTCTCTGCCTGGCTTGCAGATGGTTGTTCTGATGGTTAACTTATGTGTCAACTTGACTGAGTCACAGGATATCCAGATCAATGTTATCTTGTGTGTAACATCTAAATTAGTGAATGATGGGGAGGAAATAGTCCTCCAGCATGTGGATAAGCATCATCCAACCCATTGAAAGCCTGAATAGAACAAAAGATGGAAGAAGGAAGAATTACCCTCTTTTATATCTGTCCCACCATTAGAGTTGGAGCACCACCACCTGTCTCCTCCTGCCCTTGCACTAGGCTGGCATTGTGCATTTCTTGGCTTCTAAGCCTTTGGACTGGTACCCCATTGGCTCCATTGGGTCCCCAGCTTGCAAAAAACAGATCACGGGTTTTATAGTTTCTCTTCTGACGTTCTCTGAAGGCACATGTGTTAAAGAATTGGTCTCCAACATATCACTACTGGTAGGAGTGGTAGGGCCTTGTCAGATGTCAAGAGCACATTTGGTGTGTGTCCCCAAAGAGCATTGTGGAACCCTGCTCCCATCCTCTCCCTCTCTTGCTTCGAGTCCATGAGTTGAGTGGTTTTGCTCTGTCATGTGCACCTGTCATGAGGCAATGCCTCCCCACAATCCCAAAGTGATGGGGCTAACCAATCGTGAAATGGAACCTCCAAAACTGTGAGTCCTAGTAAACCTTTCCCTTTATAAATCTATTGTATCAGGTATTTAGTATAGTTTTATTGCAGACTAATACAATGGGACTTCTCAGCCTCTGTAATATGAACCAATTCTTCACAATTATACATGTAGGATATACATACATGATTCTGTTTTACCCTAGTATAGTATAATCTTGTGCTTCTGTCTTCCTAATCTTCTCTTCTTATAATGAATGAGGACCTATCCTCATGACCTTATTTACCTGTAATTACTCTCTGAAGGCTCTGTCTCCAAATGCAATCACATTCTGAAGTACTGAGAGTTAGAACTTTAATAAATGAATGTGGGGGAAATCCAGTTCCACCTTAAAAGATTTTTGTTTCTGTGTTTCATAATAGTGGAGGAGATAAACTGTTACATTTGTGGAGATGTGTTACATCTTTAGGAGAGAGAGAGAAACTAGAAGACATCTAATCTTTGAAACCGTATTCTCTACCAACTCAACCTGACAAAAGCAGTTTGGTCCACAAAAAGGTGCTTTATATCCAAAGCAGCAGCATAAGGACCCTTTCCTGGCCTCTATCTGGTCTTCTTCAAATCTGACATTCCAAAATATCAAAAGGAAAAATTCAAGATAATTGATTAATTATCCTCTTCCATTTAATAACTATGTCTATTGTTATCACTGATGCTGCAAAGTCAAAATTATAAATATTAGGATGGTGGTCATCAAACAACTAGGACAACAGTACATCAAACTAAACTAGGGAGAATTTTCAATATATTGTCCATTCTCAACTTCAGATAATCAGAATATTCAAGTTAAAAGTGAAGAAAGGATTAAAATCAGCATTATATAACACAAATGTGAAAATAATAAAGGCTTTAAAAAGAAGAAATTCATAGAAAAGTGTTCCAGAGCATGTACGGCTAAACCAAGGTCATCTGAGACATGGCTTGCCCATCTCTGTGGGTATCATTCTCAGCACAGGCTTCCATGGTAATGCTGGACTAATGTTCCAAGGGGGATGCTGGAGCTGAAACCATTGTGACTATTTGTCATAGTTACTTTTCTTGTTGCTGAGACAAAATAACTGACACCCACAGTTAAAGGAGGAAAGGTTTAATTTGGCTCCCTGTTTATAGAGGTTTCAGTTCATATTTGGATGGCTCCAAGGAAGGAGCATAGTAGAGGGACATCACAGAGGAGAAACAGTTCATGGTAGGCAGAAGGCGGGGAGGCAGCAAAGCAGTGAAGTAGTAAGGAAGCAGCAGCAGCCTGCTCACTTCTCTCTTTTATCCCTTCTAGGCTACCTGCCCTTTGGATGGTGCCACCCACACCCAGGGTGGGCCTTCCCATTATCCACACCCAGAACTTTGTCAAACCAATCAGTGGGCTAATTTAGTAGTTACACACCCTTAATCACAGCATCACATACTTAACCCCAGCATCACACACTTAATCCCAGTATTGTACATCCTAGATCCAGCCACTTCTGAATAGTCCCACCTATTATTGCATGAGGCTTTGGCGGGCACATCTAGACACAAGCCATAACATTCTTCCACTCCAAGCAATAGGTAGAAAGAGGTAGAATGAACTTCCAGGCATGATGTAGCATGTTTGCCTTTTGAAGAGTCTTCCCAGAGCCCCTGTATGGTAACTTCAGCTTTCAATTCATTGGCAAGAGTCTACAAAAAGTAGTGTATCCATTGTATTATTCTGAAAAAAAATTATATTTCTTCCCTAAAGGTTAAGATGTGTATGTTATAAGAGCTTGCCAGATGATCCTAATACATCTTAATCCCTTGTAAACCATTACTAAAGAAATAGCTTCTTGAAGAATTTTCCTGAGTCAGTAATCCAAAGAAATCAATTGAAGGGAAAGTTTGTCATTTGTCTCCCAGGATCCATTCTGACATTTTTAACAACAGCCCAAATGTCCACTTGGGCATCAAACTCTGTCCCACTGTCAGACCATGTGGGCCAATTGCAGGGTGATCCCTAGTCCTAAGCATGCAGTTACAGCCAGGCCTAAGCCACATCTGTATCATGCTGACCAAGTGATGGAGTCATGGCATGTTCATGACCTCAGTCAGTCCAATCAGAGTGAATCTCAAGACTTTTACTAAAATGTAAACTCCATAAAAGTGAGACTTTTCCTGTCTTGTTTCCTTCACTTTCCCAGAATCTAGAGTAGTGTCTGGGACAAACTTGATGCTTAATAAATATGATTGAATGTTACATACCTAAAAATAGAGCTATGAGATGAGAGAAAAACTAGACTTTGATGACATTGTTTGAATCTCTATCTCCATTGTCAATGAACAAAATTACAATAGTTTTGTCTAAAGCTCTTAATTGGCTTTATTTTCAATTCCAGAATCAGACAACTCTTCATTTCATAAAATAGAATAAGAGTTGCAGTGAGCTGAGCAGAAAAGATTAGTTGTACAGACAGAAAAGGGCTTGAACAAACCAGAAACAAGAAAAGTAAATTGGTTGTTTCAAAGTTACTTTCTTGTAAGATGGGGACAGGGAGACAGAACAGGAAAATCACTGATTCATTAACATCAAGTTATTTCAGGTTACTCTTTTTTTGTGTAAGGAATAAAGCAAAGGGAACATTGTTATCATCCAAATTGAAAGTACCCTGTTTGGGAATTTGGCTTTTATCTCTCAAAGTCAGATAAACACCTTAGTTTCAGCTCAGTGATGTGGAACTTCAGTTTGAATGACTCCATTTCAATTTTTAGTCTGGCCTGTGGGGACCCAGTGCAGGAGGAGCTTAATTCAAAACAATAGCCTCATAATTTTTATTTCACCATATGTACCTCAACTACATTTTACTAACAGGTCATTCAGTTATTAAATCAATAAATTCCCCTTGTTTGTTTCACCAGTTTGAGTTTGAATTTCTCACTTGCAACCAAAAGATAGGGAAGTAAAATCCTAAGTTATCGTGATGCACAGGACAAATAATGTAAGCCAGTAAGGGCTTATGAAATAACTCCATAATATGTTAATCACTTCTACTGAGAAAGAACTAAAAACAGGATAGGTTGCTGTGGTACCTCAGTTCATGAACATTTTTGTTTGCAAATAATTTGGTTCACAGAACCATTTGGCAAAATTTTGTTTTTGTTCACAAACTCTGCATTGGGTGACAAACATGACTGTGGCCATCTCTCCCACACAAACAAAAATATGACCATCTTTTCCAGAATTGTGGAGTGAATTGAGTTCATGAACTGAGGTACCACTGTAATAAGTAGGACTTTGAAGTATGGAGAGATGAAGATTCGCCTTCTGATGACATATTTTGTTTTTAAAAAATCAATGAGTGTTTCCAACAAATAGTACAATGTTAAGTGAAATAAATCACACAAGCGTAAATATTGTATGATTTCTCCAAAAGCCCCAAAATATAAATAAATTAAAGAGCAAAAGTAAAAGTAGATACTAGGAAACAGAGAGATAGATCTTTTACAAATGGAAGGGGACCAAGGGATGGAGGTAGGTGAGAGGCCTGGGAGAGTAAAGGGAAGAGAAAGAATTAAGATGTGTATGTATATGTATCAACTCCTTGTGAGGAATGTAATGAATATGTACTGCAAACATACTACTAAAAAAAAAATTTCAAGCTGGGCAGAGTGACTATTGCCTATAATCTCAGCACTCTGGAGGCTGAAGCAGGAGGGTCACAAGTTTGAGCTCAGCCTGGGAAACTTAGTGACTTAGTGAAACCCTGTCTCAAAATAAAAAAGAGTTGGGGATATAGCACAGTGTGAAGGCCCTGAATCCCCACTAGTGAAAAATAAATAAATAAATAAGTAAAAATTTCTTCAAAAGACACTATAAAGAGAATATAAAACTAAGCCAGACTAAAAGAAAGTAATTGCAGAACATCTATTTGATAAAGGACTGATTTCCAAAATGCACATTTAATTCACAAAAAGAAACTAACCCAATTTAGATATGGGCCAAAAGACTAAAGATACCCTTCACCAAAGAAGATAAACAAATGGCAAATAAACATGTGTCAAAAAAAGCTGAGCATCATATGTCATTAGAGAACTGCATGTTAGAACAACAATGAGAAACCTCTGCACACCAAAAATAGCTAAAATCGAAAACAATGATAACTCCAAAAACTGGAAAGAAGGGAGAGCAATCAAACTCCTTTCATTGCTGTTGGGAATGCAAAATGGTACAGTCATTTGGAAGACAGTGTAGTTTCTTACAAAATTAAACACCATCTTACCACATGATCCAGCAATTACGCTCTGTGGTATTGACCCAAATAAGTCTACAACTCATGCCCGCACGAACAGTGCATAAGAAAGTTTACTTTCCACTTAATTTTTCTGTCACCATAAAACTGTTCCCCCCAAAGTATAAAATCTATTAAAGAATAAATAAATACCATTTCAAAATAATAAATAAAAATGAATTTTGGAGCAAAATTCCCTCTACTTTTATAGATGTTTCACATTTCCATAGCAAACTTATACAAAATACACAAACCCCAAAATTCTACATCTAGGATTTTATTCTACAGATGTGTGCACATATTGATCAAATGTTTATGCCAAAAGATTATGTAGTATTATCAGTAAAAGCAAAACAACCTGGAAACAACTAAATATGCATTAAGAAATGTTTAAATTATTTTTCTTTTAGATATGGAACACTATAGAGCAGTGAAAAAGAGGTAGCCATATGTGCACAATGCTATACAAAGGAAGTACTTGTCTTTTGTTTCTAAATATGGCCTAAGTAACTAGAATACCATGTGCTCATCACATGGTAGATACTTGATGTATATTGGTTGGCTATATGAATAGAAAATGACCAACATTTTTTAAAGCAAGATATAAAACAATGTGTGTATGGTTTGTCTTTGTTTGTATAAAAAGATATAAATATAGATGTACAATATATGTTTCATAAGAAGGACTCACAGGAATCTGGTAGCCATGATGGAAAAATTAAGAATGGAAGTTAGGGAAAGGAGTAAGACCTCACAGCATTATCTTAGTGCTTATGAGCAAAATGATATTCTCCAATAGAAGGAAAGAAAACATTAATAAAAAAATCAATAAGGAACTAAAGAATGTACCAATAGAAAGATGGACAAGATCTGAATAATCAATTTGCAAAAGGACAAAGAAAAATTATTAATACTCAAATAATAAAGTGAAAATCAATTAAAAGTATCCTTTTTTAACTGTCAAATTCATAGATGAAGAAAGATCCTCAAAAGGTGAAAATGGGTAGAGAGAAATGGACACACTCATGCACTGTTGATGGAAGTGTAAATATACATATCCTTTCTGGAGGGCAGTTCAGCCCTCAACCATTTCAACAAAATCAACAATAAAGTTAAATACCTCCTTTATCTTCAACCAACCTATCCAACTACCAGGAATCAAACAAATGTGAAAAGTTCTTTACACAATGACATTCTAAGCAATGTACATTATATATACTTGGGGGGAAATCTGCTTTTAAATAGACTAAGTAAGTACATTTTGTTTGCATATTCATTGTGATGGTTAAGCTTGTCAGTTGACTGGGTTAAGAGACAGTAAAATGCACTTCTGGGTATGGCTGAGGGCCCATGACCATGGGAACTACAGTATATCTGGTTCCAGGCCCCTTCTTCTCTGGTGCTATTTCCCTGCTTTGCTTCTTGCCCACCATGAAGTGAGCTGCTTTGTTCTACCATGCCCTTCCACCATGACATTTCTGCTTTGGAGCTAACTGTTATGGCTTGTGTCTAGATGTCCCACCAAAGCCTCATGCAGTCATAGGTGGGGCTTTTTCAGAAGTGGCTGGATCTAGAATGTATGATGCTTGGATTAAGGGTGTATGATTACTAAATTAGTTCAATGATTGCTTTGGCCTAGTTCTGGGTGTGGATAATGGGAAGGCCTACCTGGGTGTGAGTGCTACCCACCCTAAGAGCGTGAAGCCTTGGTAGAGTATAAGGAACAGAAAGAAGGCTGCTGCCATCACTTGCTGCTGCTGCGTGCTGCACCCTGCTTGCTGCTTTGCTGCTTCCTGTTTGTCCTGCCATATCATGGACTGTTTCTCCTCTGCAATGCACCTCTGCCATGCCACTCTGTGTAGGAGGGAGCCAACTATGGACTGAAACCTCTGTAAACTGTGAGCCAAATAAACCTTTCCCCCTTTAACTTTGAGTGTCAGATATTTTGTCTCAGCAACAAGAAAAATGATTAAGACACAAACAAAACATGTACTGAAACTTGTGAAACTGTGAGCCAAAATAAAAGTCTCCTCCTTTAAATTGTATATGTCAAGCATTTTGGCCACAGCAACGAAAAGCTGACCAATACATCAGTAAAATACTGTGCAGACATTTTTATTATTTATGCTTATACTTCTGGATTTGGAAAGCAGTCTGCTCTCAACTATGATAACAATAAAGAGGACATTTCCTACTTATCATGATAGGTGGGTACATGAAGGCATCCCTCTTGACCAAGTACCACCCCAAATCTGGACTTAAGCATACAGGAGTAAAGGAAACATGACATCAGGTGGGGTTTCCTTACTGAATTTGACCATTTTCAACTGAAATTACTAAAGCCTCTTGGTTTGTATAGACTCTGCTTTTGAGTAGGAGTTTTTTTATAAAAGTTCAGATGTATAACATTTTATCGGGACCATCAAGAACTTTCTATAAAACCACAGTCAAGGCAGTGTAGGAATACCATAAAGATGGCCCTGTAGAATAAAAAAGAAAACCCAGAAATAGACCCACCCTTATACAGTCATTTGTTATCGACAAACATGCCAAAGTAATACAGGAGAAAAGGAAAGTCTTTTTAACAAATGAAGAAAAAAGAGAAAACTGGTTTATCTATATGAAATTGTTCTTTACCTCACACCATACACAAAACTTAACTCAAGATGAAACAGATCTAGTAAATATTAAAATTATACTTCTATTCCATCTCCTGCCTCGCAAGCACAAGGTCCCAAGTTTGATCCCCGGTACCAAAAAAAAAAATTATAGTTCTAGCTTAGAAGAAAGGATAGAGGAATAAATTTGGTCACTTAGGGTATAGGCAAAAGTCTCATAGGACACAGAATACAATAAACATGAAAGAAAAAAGTGGATAAAATAAACTTCAAAACTAAAAATACATCATTTAAAAGCATTGCTAAGATAATGAATAGGCTATCTAAAAACTGGATTAAATATTTGTAAAACATATATATGCTTAAGGAATGTGTCTAATAGATATCAAGAGTTCCTGTAACTTAATAAAAGACAAACAACCCAACACAGGGCACTTGTAGTGAAATAAGGTCCAATTTATGGTTAATGTAGAAAAACAACGTTACCTAAAAAAGAAGAAATACCACTACAACCTTCACATTTTACCCAAACTTTGAATATAATGGAAAAATCATTTAATTTTTTAAAAAGATAAGATTAACTGGCATATAAACTTTAAAAAGATAATCTGATATAAAAATTAAAAATATCTTTGTATTAACCTCATCTTAATTAACTTTTAACAAAGTATGGGTAATATAATTCACCCCCACAAAAAGAAGTCACACAAAAAACTGAGTTGCATATAATAATATTTTTATTTCATAGTCTTTTTAAAAAATATAAACCAGTTGCATATTTTGAAAAACTTCCACAGAATAATCATTTAGCAGTCATAATATTACAAAAATAAAGTAACAGAATAAATTGCATGATTAAAACAAAATACCTTCTGCTGAATCACTCTGACTAGGAACACAGCCACTAAGAAGGTTAGTGGACCAGCACTGCCATGTTTTCAATTAGTAAGCATCACTACAGTCAGGCACAAGACCTATTCCCAGGAGACCATTCCATTTTTTATAGGAAGATGTGCAATGCATAGATGTCATGTTAACATCTTGTGTTTAGTTCCAAAATACCATTGTTCTTTTTCCTCTGGGAGAAAAGTTCAATGGTAAAGTAGAACAGTGATGGGACACAGCACATGACTGGCCCACATCTCTCCCACTAGTTCTAAAACACAACAAAGAGAAAGATGTGGACTTCACTGTTCAATACAACAGCCACTAGCCCTATGTAGCTATTTAAAACAAGAATAATTAAAATTCAATAAAATCTACATTTTACTTCCTCAGTCACACTTGACACATTTTAAGTGTTTACTACTTGTTACCATATTGGACACTGCAGATATAGAACATTTCTATCATCACAGAAAGTTCTTTTGGACAGCCCTGTATGTGGGAAGTGTTTCTTCTCCCTTTGGTTAGCCAGGGTGTAGGCTGCTTGTGGAAGCAGCTTGGAGAGACAATTCTTGTCCCAGAATATTCCTAGACTGGTGGTGGAGTCACAGAAGGAAGTAAGGTTGTCTTTCTTTGCATATGAAAGGGATGGTCATTTACAGGGATCAAATACACACTCTAGATTCCACCCAAATCTAACTGCCAGGAAAATTAAGGAGGAGATAAATGGTGCATGTGAGGAAGTGGCAAAGTAGAACATTCTTTATCCTACGCCCAACCTCCATACAGGGATCATGTCTACCAAGAAAATATGTGGGTCTTCAGGCTCCTCCTCTAGAGAATCCCAGCTCAAGGCAAGTATGTTGGCAAAGAGGTCAGTGCTGACGAGTGTTTCATGAGAAAATCTGCCATGTCTTCACTCTGCTCACTTGGAGCTGAGCAGTGTTGCTGGAGTTTTGCCAGTGAGAAAGCTATCATTTTGATCTGTTTCAAATATTATGCTCCCGTACAACTATATTTTATAACCAGGGCATAGACCACTAGTTGTCCACTGAAGATCCACCATTATTGCTCTTACCAAGGAAACTCAGATTTTGGTTGAAAGCTACAAAAATTACATTTCTTGAGCAATCTTGCAGATAGTAGTAGCCAGTTACACAGTTCTGGCCAATACAAGCAAAAGTTGGGCTGCTGAGAAATGCTTTAAAAGGATGTGCATTCAAATTGCAAGGCTGTGCTTCCCTTTGGGGTGTTTGCCTTCTTGTTGTGGGGGACTGCAGGGATAATCTTGGAACCTAGAGGGGAAAGCCAAGGGTTAGAGCCTGATATCTGTGAACTACTGACCAAATTCCAGCAGTTACCTATCTCCAATACTCATCAAATGTGAGTTACCTGAGAAAAGAACAAAACCTCTAATTTGGTGAAGCCAATGTTTAATAACTTCCTACTCTCTTATAAAACAAAGGTTAACTATGAAGATGTTTAACTTAAACCCATCCGTGGCTTAGGGATCTGTCTATAAAGACCAAGCAGAAGTGATCAGGTTCATTAAGTAAAGTAGCTGCTATTCAAGAAAATAAGAGGATTTTTAAAAAGCTTAATCCATCAGGAAGCATTTCTGAGCTCCTATTATGTTCTGATTACTTTCCAAACACAGGTGTCTGTCTGCCTTCTGAATATCCAAGTTCCTGTATTCCTGTATGGTAATATGCTCAGTACTCAAAATCAGATCAGCATTGAACTATTACTTTATTTATTTTGTGTAGACAAAATAAGAAATGAAGAATTTATTTCACTGATTCAAACAAACAAAGAAGAATCTATATCAAAGACCTGTAACTCAACTCTTAACTTGCCCTTGCATGTGACACAGATATCTGACAATGGCATCTAATGATTTTAATTGTGGATTTAGTTTAAATAAGCATAAGTACCTCAGACTAGCTGCAAAAATTAAAAACAAAATGCAGAACTCTGCAGATACTTTCTATGTACTATATTAGTCTCTTTAGTATTGTAAAAGTCCCTAGATTAATAAGTATAACTTAGAAAAAAAAACATTTCCAAGTATCCTAAATAGTTTAACCATTTACAATGCTTAAATTTTTAATCATTTAAAATTTAACTCTAATGCACTTATTTTGAAACTATAAACAAAATTGAGAACATGGAATGTCAAGTTAAAAATAGAGTATTGTGTATTTTTTACTTACCTAGTTCCAAGTTTCCACCCCTGCAAGTGAACTAAAAACAAATCCTGGCACCTTGTCATTCCCAGAAAAACCCGTGCATGCATGGCACACTCTGGGTAAATTTTATCTTTCATTCTGTAGAGTCACACCAGATGGCATCAGTCCTGCATCTACAGCTGTGCCCTAAAATTGAAGTTCAGGCACAGGAATCTGCTTTATTAAACACTTTGGATTTTGCAAGTGTGCATGTGTGATGTCATTCCCATTCACCTCAAAATGGTTATCTTTCCAAGTGGAACTACAGATCCATTGCACTTACAAATTTGGAAATTAATGAAACAATCAAGATTGTCCTAAGAAGATCTGAAGTCATTTTGAACAGCTGAAATTTAGAAACAACAATGAAATAAGAAAATCTAAAATAAAATATTAATACTGAATTATAGAATCATGGCTCATTTCCTTTTAATGTAAGAAATTCAATTCACCTTCTAACACTCAAAATCTTTTACTGAAAATAAAACAAGAATATTTTATAATCAAGTCATACTTATAGATTAAACAGTTATCTTAAATGTTCCTTACTTTTCAAATCCTTTAATGTCTAATTCATATTTATCCTACCTTTAAAAGTAGACTTGACATAGTGATTGTCAGAACCAAGGTATCATCAGTGGCTGGAGTACCCAGTACATGGAAGTTTGGAACCTATAACATTGTGGATGTCAGAGCAAGCATTTATACAGGTAGTCAAAAAATGTGAGTTCAAAAACAGTTCTGCTTCAAGAGATTAGCCTTATGCTGGCCTGGGGAAAAGTGACGGTTGAATAAATGGATAAGAGTAGATAATTCATATACGCGTGTCAAAAGTTTCAAAAAGCAAGGGCAACAAAGCAAGGGCAAGGCAGGAGACCAACAGCAGCAAGTTTTGAGGGCAAATGTGAGGAACTTCAAATCCCAACTGTTGGGGTCAAATTCCAAGCAAGTTGGGATAATATGAATATATATTCATTTTTGCTGAATAAACAAGAACTTAGTAATTAATGAATTAGTTTACAAGGAGGTTATAAACTGGCATGGGACACAAGATAGGAAGGCAAGCTCTCCTTTCTTAGGAACCTGAGTCAGTAGAGCCAGCAGAGAGGTTGGCTGACACTAAGATAACAAAAAACTACTCACCCAGAGTTCTCTACACTTTCCTGCTAGGAAGACTCAGGACAAGTTAAGCTGCTGGACATCAGTGGGACTGCTAGCAAGATTAAAGGATTAAAAATCAAGAATCCAAGCAGGTGGTTAAAAATCATTTGCATTCTGACTATTTATAAAGTATGAAACAATTGTTTGCTATCCTTATAAACAACCATAATTGCTAATTACTCCCACATTCATCTTCAATGTTCATTTCAACCATATAACCCAATAACTAAATGCCACTGCAGAGATATCAACCAATTAGAGAACTATTGTTCAATGCACAATGCAGAATTCCAACTGGAAATTCAAATTAAGTCCGATAGAGAAATGATGCAGAGGTGAGAATCTGCTCATGATTAATAGTTAAAAGAAACCGTTTATTTCATTTAAGAACAAGTTTATTTTGACAAAGTGAAATAGAAATGTGGGAAATCATCTAAATGTCACAGACCAAAAACTTTTCCCATAATTACTCACCAAAGTGGGACTATTCTTTCTTTGCTTTGAATTACCAAAATAATTTCTTCCACTTCACTTTTGTTTATCGACTTGGGTAAAATTTAGTATTTCATTGGTTTTAGCCTCTCTAGATGGTCTTCCTTTGTGTCTAAAATTAATATTGTCAATATTATAGTCATGATATAGACAGTTTGTTCCACCCTAATATTAGCAAACCCAAATCTACCTTTATTGAAGACAAATTACATCTGTCCTACATATTTCACTCCAAGGATCCCTGCATTGTTTTCCAAAAGAGCACGATGATTTCAAAAACTACAAACTCTTAAATCTGTCTAATTTCCATAATTCTCTACCTAGACACTGATTCATTCAATGAGTGAGAAATCAGTTTGGCTTCTTGGTTCCAGTAGAAGCTCACCAGTTGTAAGTGGGAAGAGAGCCTTTTAGTTCATGATACCCATTTCCCCCATCCTGACCCTTCACTTCCTCAGGCCCTGGATCTTCCAAAATCTAGCCATTAAGGTTAAGGTTAGCGTTGAGCAACATGCAAGTATGCGCGGTCCTGACTTACACAGCTTCGATCTCCCACTGTCCCGGCCTTCTAGCAGAGTTCCAGGTAGCAAGTGGAGTTGGAGTCTGTGGGGCACCAGCTAAAAGCAGCAACTCCTCTCCAGGTGACACGAATCTAGGAAAAAGCATCTGGAAGATGAAGTTATTTCCCAAGCTAACATTGCTTGGCCAATGGTTAATGGGCACAGGCGAGTTTACTTCTGCTCTCCAATCTTTCTGCAAAAGCTCTGACCATTGAATCTCACCACAGGACTGCGCTCTGGTCTTCTTTTACCTACTGCCCTACACCGTGTCCGGAACCCTGCAGCCCATCACCAAAAAAGGTCACAGACCAGCCAACCCAAAGGCACTTGCCGAATGCATACTCCAACATTGGCGCTCCCGTGTCTCGGAGTCTGAACCCACCCTGCGCGGCCACCTGCAGGCTAGACTCCGAGTAGAGATCTGGGTAGGAAGGAATTCTCTATCCCGTCCCTGCCAGTTCAAGTCCATTTGGCGCTTCCCAAAGCGCAAACATTAAGGTATATTTGGAACATTTTACAAATGTGCCCTCTTTCCTCCAACCGCCTGCCCCAAAGCTCAATCATTTGGATACTTAGGTTGATTTTGTTTGACGTGGCTGGACTGACTTAGCTAAATAATATAATTTCCCACCTCACGGCTACAAATGCAATTGGTCTGGAAAGAAGTTGCGGGTCCCCCAAACCATCCAGACTCAAAGGCTAACCTCTGTTTCATCCATCTCTCCTCGGTCCAGACCAGGCTCCCTGGAGACGCACAGCGCCAGGCCAGATCCCGTACACCCGCGGTCCACTGCACGCCACGAGCCCGGAGCCTCCAGGGAAGACAGACACCTCCATCCCTCTGCGGCTCCTCCAAGCGGGAACTGACCTCCAGGCGAGAAGGTAGCGCGGACGAGGAACCAGGCAGCCAGCCGGGTGCCCTCCTGCAGGAGCCCGCGCCTGGTTCACACCGCCTGCTCGTGGTTGAAGCCCCAGGGCTCTCGGTGCAGAGAGAGGCGCCCTGGCTGGAGCGTCCCGGCCGTGCTGGCCACAGAGTTCTTCAGCTGCTTGATGACCACGAAGAGTAGGAGGAAGAGTAGGAAGAGCAAGAAGAAGAAGAGGGCCAGATAGAGCAGCAAGTTGAGCTCCCACTCCATGCTGGAGGCGCCGGGTTTCAGCGGTGGCGCGCGCTCAGCGCAGGCAGCAACCGCAGGGCGAGGGGCGCCGCCCGCGCCCTCCTCCCGCTCCCTTCCGCGCCACCCGGGCTCCGCGCTCCGCCTCTCCCAGCTGCGCGGACCCGCGCCAAGAGGCGGCAGGAATCCTGGCTCCGACTTGCCAAGCAAGCACGAGAGCCAGCAGCTTCGCTGAGATCCTCGTCTGCGCTCTTGAGGGCGCGAGTGGGTTTTTCTAGGAGCGAACTTCAGCGGGCGGGGACACAGGAGAGGTAACAGCTCAGGCTCCCGGAGTGTTGGTCATGTTCTGCACACGACCGAGGATTTCCACTGCCAACATCCCTAGACCCCTCACTTTCTAATTAATTCCCTTGGTTATTTCCCCTGTTCCAGCTTTCCGGAAAGATAGGCCATGCCGTGGTCCAGAGACGCGACAGGATTAAAGGTGCCTTCTGAAGGCCCATGAGATGACCTCGTGCTATGACACCAATAACTGTTCAAGCTGCCTCGCTCTTCAGGGTTGCAGGTGCGCTCAGGTTGAGTGCCCTTTTCTTTGGACAATCCGGTCCTTAAGAAAAGCCTAAAAAGCCAACTGCATGTCAAAAGTTTAATTGTACAAAGCTTTAAAATGATGGCTGCAATTAGTTCCTTTAATGAAAAGACTGGGGTGGGGGAGATGCACAAAGTGTTCCATGATGCCTCTGACACCCCTCCGCGTTTGACTGAGGTCATCTGTAGCCCATATGGTTATGTCTGAGAGAAATGGTGCACGTATCACTGTGCAACAAGTTATCCCCAATTTAGTGGCTTAAAACAATGTAAACTGGTTATTTCTTGGGGCCAGGGATGTAGTTCAGTGACACTGTGTCTGCCTGGCAAGCCCAAGGTCCTGAGTTTGATCCCCAGTACTACAAAAAAAAACAACAAAAAACAAAAACAAAAAAACATGGCAATTTCTTCAAGTTTCTGGGAGTTGAATTTGGGAGCATTGCACTGGGTGATTGTGGCTTAGGGTTTCTCAAAAGAAGTACTGTGAGATGTCCACTTCCAAGGTGGACACTCACACATCTGGTGGAGAGGCTGTGGTTGGTGGGGGCTCAGGGCATGTGGACTTCTGCACTGGGCCCCTTGCTACTCACAGCACAGCCACTGGCTTCCCACAGAAGTGGGCCAATGGATTGAGGCAGAAGCTACAGTGCTCCTTAACCATTAGCTTCTAATGCAACGTGTCAACATTTCTGCAATAATCATATGGGCCACACAGGTCAGACCTATTCCATGTGGGAGTCCAGAGATGGGAACACCAAGGGGTAAAGCTTACTGGGTCCATCTCAGAATCTGGCTATTGCAGCAGGTTATCATTTCCATTTCATAGACCTTCAACTTTCTTTTTTTCATTTACTTGTTTGTTTTGTGATACTGGAGATTGAAGCCAGGGCCTTTGCCCTGAGCTACATCCCCAGATTTTCTTTCTTTTCTTTTCTTTCCTTTCCTTTTCTTTTCTTTTCTTTTCTTTTCTTTTCTTTGAGACAGGGTCTTGCTTGGTTGCTAAGATGCCCATTCTGGGCTCAAACTGGTGATCCTCCTGCCTCAGCCTCCCAGTGTGCTAGGATTACTGCACCACCAAACTTGACTTTCATTTCATCCTTTATTTGTGAAGATACCTGACAGACCCTGGCATGAGTTCAGTAGGTGAGGCCTGCCAAACACACACCAGGTTTTATAATGGGTAGTCTATAATAAGTGTCTGGTCCAGTTTCCAGTTACAGCAGGTTATTCAAAGAGACAGGAAGGTATGGAAAGAGCTATGAACTGGAAATTCCCAGGACCTAATTCTACTTTTGGCTCCATCTGATCATGGTCACTTTTTCTCTGCATCTCTCAGTCCCCTGATCTGTACTATATTTTGCTTACCTTTCCCTTGGATTTGTTATAAAAGTCAAAAGTGAAAGGGATGTTAATTAAGAAAGTGTTTCACTATATAAATGTCAGGTACTACTATTATTCTATTATTATGGAATTTTCCATGTTATAGGCTACTGTTAAAAGTTTCTAGGCCTTTTCAACAAGCAGTCTCCTTAGGCAGGGATTGGAGAAGAAATACAGGGCCTTGTGTATGCTAAGTAAGTGCTCTACTAAGCATCTAGCTGTGTATGGAATCTCAATCTCTTATCTCTCTCAATAATATTATAGTGGTTCACTTCATAGGCAACAGCATTTTAGAGTTGGCTTATAATGACTCACAAGAACTGATTGTTAAATTTTTCAAGCCAATTGTTAAAATAAAGCTATTATTAGAAATTATATTACATAAATTCTCAAATAAAGAATATGTTAAGAATAAAGGTAATAGATTCTCAAAAATCTCCTAATTACTGCATCCATCATTATCAATGCATTTGAGGTGATATGGCCTGTTGTAGCTTATAGTAGAGATGCTATCTGCTACTGCACACCTCTTTCCAGCTATATCCAGTGATGTATATTGGTGGCTTTGAATTGGCCAAGGTGACAGCATTTACCCTGAAGAAATGCTATAAGTCAGGATCAGAGAGTTAGCATTAAAGATTAACCAGCACACTGCTGCACCCTGGGCTATGAGGAAAAATTTGAAGTTGTATATAAGTTTAACAAAGATGCATTATTTTTCTGACTTCCCAGAATCCACACACCTCCACCCTAAGCACCACATGTTCCTCCTGGTGTAATTCTCCATTTTATGTAATCTTGGCAAGAGAACAGATTCCAGTGCCTGCCTTCCGTTGGCTCTTCCCATTATGGAAAACAAGGGGATAGGATATAGCTTCTACCTAGACCTGACACAGCATGGGGAGGAGGGCAGGAAGAGCCATTGCAGAAACCCAACCAAACACCCTTAATTCCAAAACTCAGAAGCTTGGGAAATGGTAGACCAGGAGGGGATGTGTGGAGGGATTCGAGGCACTCCCATTGTTCTGAAAGCCAGAATAATCCCAGGAATGGCACGGACATGGCTCCTATCTACCCTCACAGAACACTCCACCTCTTTCCCAAACCCGGCCCTCCTGCTTCTTTCCATTTGGTAAGCTTCCTCTGGTTTTCTAGAAGTTGCCTTCTTATTGTGGCTAGGCTGAGTGTTAATGCCAGCTCACAGAGAAAGCATCATTTATACACTTTGCAGAGGACAAGCACACATAATCAACAAGATGTTTGGCAGAAAAGGCATATGCCTTTGGGCACATTGCCAACCAGATAGTCAAGCCTTCAAAGGATGAAAATGAAGCACAGGTTAAGTTACCTACTGAAGGCTACATAGCTGGCAAGTGACAGAACCAGGATATGACCCAGGGATTTGGCTCCAGAACTGGCTCCCCCATACCCTCTGTTATTCTACCTTGCAAGGAAAAGCACACGTTTTTGTGGATGATCACCAAATCAATGCCATATTTTTTCTTTTGAGCATCAATCTAGAAAAAAACAAATTTCAGGAAAACAGACCTTCTGCTTACTTACATCTCTGCTCCTTCTTTGAAATCCGGAAGGTCAAAGCTTCAGATGAGCCAGTGTTTCCCTGCAAAATGCTGAGCAAAGAGACCAAGAGATGAAGGTTTTATGTCACCAAATGCAAACCCACTTCAGCTTTGCTAACCATAACTATTTATATTACCCATTTATCTCAGCAGCTTAAATGGATTTATAAATATTAACTAATAAATCCTCATCTCCACTATCAATAGAATTTGGATTTAAAATAATATTGCTGCCACAAAAAATACCATTACATTTATTAGATGCTCCCGATGCTTTTTAGTCTCTGGTGGTACTTATATACCTCCTGATGTTTGGTTTCCATTATGTAAATGACTCTATAGAAATAAAACATAATCTTTCTCTTTCTAAATATGGACATTAATGAAAATCCATGGAGAGAAAACCCAAGCACTTTAAAAGGCAGGAAGGATGCCCACTATAGATAAGATCTTGGCTAGTTTCAGTAAATAAAAAGAGGGCCTCACAGACAAGTGTATGGGCAAATGGCTATAATCTTAGTTACTTGGGAGGCTGAAGCAGAAGGATGAAAAGTTTAAGCCTGGGAAATTTAGCAAGACCATATTTCAAAATAAGAAATTGTGCATGAGACCCTGGGTTGAATCTCAGAGAGAGAGAGAGAGAGAAAGAGAGAGAGAGAATGAGAACGCACTGGTAAGGTGTGGGGAGCTGTGTCATGATGATCTCATGCTGCTGCCCACAGAGTGAATCCTACACATGTTCCCACTTAAAACAGGATGCCTGGTCCACCTTGTCCACCCCTCATAGTCCAGGCTTCACGCATCTCTCAACCCCTCAGTCTCTTTCCCACAGGTCTCAAAACAACTGGATACTACACTGGGGCTCCCTGGGTCCTGGCCTGTGGACTCCATGGCATGGACAGGGTTCCCATCACTTTGCTTGCTTTGCCCCCCCACACACACACACCTATGATGGGAGTTTTTTTCTTTTTTACAGTGACAAACATCACAGATATTTATGAAAATTGACTTATACTACCAATAGAAGAGTTCATTTATCTTGTAAATGTCCATCTCTAAAAAGCCTAAACCCCTAAAAAGGCACCCAGAAAGGGCTGTGAAAGCTTGCTGTTATAATCCCAGGAGAACCCCTACCTGAACTTACCTATCGGAACCCCCTGCAGGATAGAAGCACTTTCAGAAGAGCAAGAGTGGGAGAGTAGAGAAAAAGATTACCATGTACCTTTATAAGGTCTGAACGAACCAGAAGAAATGGAAGAAATGTTTTGCATCATGCTCTGGACTTGAAATATGTTTTTGACCCTGATGGGTAAGACTGGATCCTTACATAGCTGCATACTTCCCCAAGTATCTGCGGCCCACAAGAGCTGGGTGACACGTGGATGTCTGCAGCATGGGTGGGATGTCCTTTAAAGCACCCATTCATGTTCCAGGGATGAGGTCCTTACTCCATGGAAGCTTCCAGGCCCTGGGACACTATTCTAGCTAGTCAGGCCCTGAATCAGCCCCAATGAGCCTGGTGACCCTTAAGGACTCAGATGTATTCCAGCCACACTCTCCTTGTCTCTCTGACATCCTCACTTCCATTGCTTCTGCTTCAGATACAGTTACACCATCATGTTCATTTCTAGGAGAGGCAAAGTGGGCCTCTTAGGAATCACCCCCTATTTACCTTCATTATATCACACACCCTTCTAAATGAGAATTAGAAAATCTATGAGAATGTTCTCTGCTGTTGGAGAGCAGTAAAGTGAATTGTTCTACTAGCTAGAATCATGTAAATCTAATTAATCAGCATTTATTGTAACGCCTCAACAATAGATATGCTCACTATACCTTTCCCTCTTCCCTTACTCCATCCCCAAATGAATGACTTCAGTGGTTATGCAATGCTTATAAAATAATATACTCTTCAGGAAATAAGTCACATTTACGTGATAAGCTACTTAAAGCTCATGTAACCATTTAGGAATCCCAGTGAGAAAGAAGGGAGGTAGGGATGGAAGAAGGGAAATCTAAGGAAGAAACTTATTTGAGGGATATGTGGGAGATCATCCTATGTGGGTAGCCTTCGAAATCCAGAATTCATCACTAAGAATAGTTCTATGAAAAACACTTTAGATTCTGTCCTCAGTTTAGAACATCTTAAACATAACACAGGATGCACCAAATCTATCCATTACTAAAACAGAAAAATATTAAGTGACAGATTGTAATTATGTTCAAACGTTATTTCTTTAATTTAGAGGCTCTTTCCAGTAAGTTAGCAGGAACACTGGAAAAAGTCGATATGACTGTGGCGGACTCTAGATGTGATCAATACCATGTCCTGTAGCAAAATAAAGAATTTGAGCATTATGAAGCTATATATCCTTCGTCCAGCACTACTTTAATATTGACAGTGGTGAAAATGTTGCCACTAATGGAAGGTCTGCAGGCTTCTATCTGAGCTGATAATGATCAGGAACTGTGGGCTCACACACACATGAACCCACACCACACATGCACACACAAGGCTAAAATTGAACTGCCTCAAGGAGAAAAGGAATTAGGAAAAAAAGTAGACTTTGCCTATCATGCTTACTTCCTTATCAAAACACCAGTTTGTAAGATTAGGCCAATCCAACAGCTAGAGCTTTTTCTTCAAGATCTGGTGACTAAAGCTGCCGTCTGGATGTCCCCTGGTAGCACTGTAGACTGGCAATGAACAAGCTTGGATCCCAGCCCTGGCCCAGACCATCCACCCGGTCCAGTTCAATATGATAGAGTTCTGTGGACTTGGATGTGTATCTTGATTTTGTTTCTTGCAAACTGAATAGCTCAGGCGCCTTTGATTGCACACAGAGCACCTCAGCCTCTTTCCTCCTTATTCATATCTTTATGTCATGTCATGAAGACACGTCTTCATGTCTTTATTCAGGAATCTACCTCTCTCCCATGCATCTTGTGTGACTTAGAGAAAAACCAAGCAAATGAGTCCTGAATCATCTAAAATTCACTCAAGGGCTATGATGATTTTTATTTTTTGGTCTGAGAGGGAGTATATGGGCTTAATTGACTTAATCTAATGAAAGTATATGTCAAAGTCCCACAAAAAAGAGTACAAAAACACTCTAAGTATCTAAAGAAGGGGAAAATAGTACTAGTTAAACTAATACAATTAATCACAGGCTGCTAAATAGATAAGAGAAGCAAAACAGAGGAGAGGATACACAAGATTAAAGCCCCCTGGGCTAGAGGAGCAAAAGAGAACTGGTACTCCCCATGGGTACTGTGTCAGGAAAGCTGCCAAAGCAGCCACTGTGCCACTGCTCCCGGAGGAGCTGAATCTCCAAGCAGAATCAAAGCATCCGTGATCACCACACACTCCCCAAGGCGCCAGGAGAAGCCAGGAGACAGAGAAGTCTCCTTCCTTCCTCTGGTTTTCCAGCCTCTTGTGAGAGGCCATTGGTAAGACCTAAGAGGAAGCTGAGTAGCAGGAGAGCCTAGACCCCCTCTAGAGGAGAGGAGAGAACAGCAACCATGGAACTGAGAGACAGCAGGCTCTGTAGGGCACAAGGTTTACAGAAACTACCTATGGGGAAGGGGTCCTTTCTCATGCATGCCAAGTATAAATAAATACATAAGAGTGGCATCCCAGTTTCTGCAGACAGCCAGCTTATATCCTCAAGGGGTATCAGCTGCAGGATAAAGTTGACTTGCTTATGGCAGAAAAGAAAGAACCTGCATCCACGGAGGCATTAGTGGGCTAGCAATTCACCCAATACGAAGACTTGCCTACCTCTGAACATCCTATTTTGGATAAAAATACATTTTTGTTATTTCTGGTTTGAGTCTGGTAGGTGCTGACTGCTAGAAGTGCCCTACTGATATGTTTAAAAGCCTCAGTTTTCTTATCTGTCAAATTGAGCTGATAGCATAATAATGGCATCTAGTACTTGAATATGGGACTATTCAATGGGATAATGCATGTAGAGCATGTAAAAAATATCTAGATCCTATTGCACCTGTTTCTTTGGAGAATCCTAACATATATTCCACTGTATGTACTGTCTGTATATACTACTTTTGGAGATATTTTTATATTGAATAAAACTGCAGCTCTACCATGTAATCTATTGTTTTTTAAATTCCTCATTTTATTTGCATATATACATTGACACCCCAGGGAACCAGCTCTATTTCAGGAGTCCCTAGCTCTCCTTACCCAGCCAACACCCCAAACCTACACAGAAGAATGAGCCCTAGATAAACAATGCCCAAGATTCAAATATCAATCCCATGGATTGTATCAGAATTCACTTAACAAAAACAGGGGCATAGGGATCAGTGCCCATGAGACATCCCTACCCCTTTGTAAACATTAACACCCAGGTACCAGAGCCTGGGGAATGTATGCAAATATGAGGCTACCATACTGTGTCCCCATAGGGCCAAGGACACAACTGGCAACCATACGGAGGGTTTGCCCCCACTGAAGCCTAACAAGTGCCAAGGGTAGAAAGAAGGCAGACACCCCATGCCTAGGGGCTCACATGAGACAGCATCAATGCTCTTTCCATAGGAATTTTCCACACAGACAATATCCTGGATGATTCTGGCGAAGATGCTTTGAGTCAGCTGATTTTCCTAAGCAAACAACTCCATAAATGTTGCACCCCAGGACTCTGCTAGTTTCTTCCCTTTGACAGCCTGTACCTCTCTGTCTGGAGAGAAATCAACCTTGTTCCACACTAGCACCACTGGCAACTGGGTCTTCCCATGGCCTTTGTGTAGCTCCTGGTACAGACTTTCAATGACTTGGAAGCTATGCAGAGAGGTGACAGACTACACAAGACATAACCACAGACCCCAGTGATGAATGAATAGGGTAGAATGTGGTACTCATCCTGCCCTACTGTGAATTGTATCTGCACTGGGAGCTGGGGATTTAGCTCAGTGGTGCTGCACCTGGCTCGAAAGGTCCTGGAAGAAAAAAAAAGAATGGAATTATATCTGGATATTAGTTTCATTATCTCCACCCTTAACCAGTCAGTAAATGCCTGCTCATTGATGTCTCCCTCTGACTTTTCCATCAGCTGTCTGGAAGCCACTGCTAATCCATTGGAGGAATCTTCTCCCTATTAAAATCATTACTCCAGGCTAGACAGAGGCTGCTGACCGAGGAGAGAGGCAAGACTTTTATCGCTACACACATATATGCTTACTTTTTTAGCTTAATGGATTAGAGCACCTAAACACCAAGATGATCAGCATCATAAAGGCAGCAGACTTTAATGCATTTTTTCAAGAATTCAAAAGCTATAAGTTATTGATTAAGCAATGAAGAGTTCATCCCATCATTTTCTTTGTGATTTGTGTAACACTGTAAGAAAGGTGTTGTGAATCAAAGTGTTGTGAATTTAGCGATATTTGAATACTAATACTGTCATGAGGATTTTTTACTGAAATACCGTTGGTTGAATTATACTATATTATGAGAGCAATAACTCAGTAATGAAAACAGGACTCTACAACATCTTCCTTGTCAGTTGGTACCCATCAGCCTCTTATGGACAGCCCTTCATAATCGTGATCTCCTCATATGTTGTATGGCTGAGATGGTGGGCTATTATTGTCACTATACATCAACAAGAATTATGTTTCTCCACCCACTTCAGCTGTGGTTGAACCATTTCTCACCCATGAGAAGAATACACAACTCATTATGCAAAACTTGGCACCTGCTACCTACATTTTCTACAGTTCTTCAATTTTCTTCTACCCTGTATATTTTGTCAGATGAAAAAAGTCTTTTGCAAGAGGAAAACAACTAGACACAGTTTCATCATTTTGCTGATGCCTTAAATTTATCAGTGCAATTTTTCCTCTTTCAAATTTGTGCAAATTTTCTGGTGTGGAGAGACTCTAACATGGCTGGAAACATAAGAGGCCCAAGTCCTAAACATTACCTGCTACCTTGCACCATATAACAATGGGAATGTCTTTAATTTCTCTATATTTCTGTTCCCTAAATTAGAGGCTTACATAAAATTATTTCCATATCTCTTCTTGTTCCAAAATCAAGCGGCTTATCATTCTCACTGCCAAAACCTGGGATGGTGGAAGGCGAGATTGTCTGGGTGAACAGCTCCCAGCTGCCACGATGACAGGGTAGACTTGGATCCTCTTTCAGGAAAGCAGCTTGCTCCAGGAAGAGCCTCTGGCACATTAACAGAAGAAATTACTTTATGGCTGCTTCCCCCCAGCCAGAACATGATTCCTTTTACTTTAAGAAGTAAGTGGAGTTATTCCTGTCTAACCTACATATCAGCTGCTCCCCAGACCAACCACTTCTTCACTATGTGCCTAAGTGCAACATGGCATTTCTCTAAGAGAGAAAATCACTCAGGATCTCATCAGAACAAGCACACCTGAATGATCCAGACGGCATCTGAAAGTACTCTCCTTTTAACCTTTTCTTCCCCAAAGTATTATTTCTCCCTCCTTTGCTTTCCTTTCTTTTTATGCAAGAAAGTTGAGCACTAGCCTGAGGTAGCTACTACCTGCAGGTTCGTCAGATTCTTTTTCCTGCCCACAAGAAATTCTATTAGCTATTACACATAACTCTGCAACCTCACTTCCAAGTAGGAAGAAAGGGTGTGAGAAAGGTGTATTAATAAGATCTCCAAGCCAGGCTGCCATGCACAGGGCTTCATGCACCATTTAAGCACAGAGAGATTTTAGTTTCTCTCAGATTAAACAAAAATTGATTGTACAGGTTTATAACTGGAGCTTTCTATGTCTTCATCACCTTAAGAAAAAGGTTTTATTGGTTTTCAGCTAATTTTGAACAAAAATTTTGTCTCATCTTACCAATTCCTTTTTAAATACTACAGAATATTAACAGTGATAATCTGTTATTCTATGTCTTCTTTAACTTCACAATAATCATTTCATGTAAAGCTGATGTATTTCATGTTTTATTTGGTATTTGTGCATTTCTAATGAAGTTCACGTATTTAGTCTGTCAAGGAAATAATGTGACAATATTTACTCTCATCTTCAATATAAGCAGAGTTTAAACAGGAGGAATAATTATTTTGGCCACCATTCTGTGATAAAATATTAATAATCATGTTTTTAAAATAATTCATGCATAATGAAAGTGTGTGCCTAAAACTACCCTACACACTGTGATTTTTTAATACCATGAAATTAAATTGTGAAACAAGCCTTGCAATGATGTCAAAATAATATTTTCCAGTTAGCAAAATATATAAGGGATAAAAATAATACTAGTTTTTTTCAGTGACCTGTTAAATGAAGACAATCTTTCTCTATTCCTTTTCCAAAGGAAATACATAAATTATTTAAACTTATCACTGCAACACGACTTTGTCAGAATATAATATTTATTAATCTGGAATATCTAGTATTTTCAAAAAGCACATAATATTAAACATTGTTTTGTATTAAAGTGGGGTATCTAAGCCCTGAACTCTGCAGCCAAGCTGCCTAAATTAATTCCTTGGCTTCACTTAAAACTTCCCTGTGACCTCAACTCTCTGTGACTCAGTTACCTCACCTGGCAGCTGCACATGAGAGTGAGAAGCTGTGCCTATGGAGGGGGACTCGGGAAGAGCCAAGCTCACTTACAGCAGGAACTAACCCAGCCCAGGACCTGACCCACTCCCTCAGACAGCACTAACCATCCATGATGGTGGCGCCTCATGACCTACTTATCTTCCACTGGTCACATTTCTTCAAGGTTCTACTCTCTCAACATTGCAACACTTGGAATCAAGCTTCCAGCACACAAACATTAGGGGAGCAAGCCACAGCAAATGAGTAATCCATGTTTCCTACTACATTTTCCTAGTCCACTCACTCTCCTCAGCCTTCAATGAAAGATCTTCAGAGTAGGTTTCTGCTGTACTTAAATGGATATGAAGACTTTTTAAAGGGCACATGAACATAGGTAGTTTTATGGCAATAGCCAGATCTCTAATTCCCATGTATTTTTTCCTAAAATGATTTACCTAAGAAAAGATTTGCTTGACATTGGGGGTCTTCTCTTCTCCTCTCTTCTTTCCTCTTCTTCTCTCTCCTCCCATTTCTCTTTCTCAATTTTCTTTCTCAGAGCAATTTTAGGTTCACACCAAGTACACAGTCCCTGCCTCCCCCTATATACAACCTCTCCCAGCATCAATACCCCATACCAGAGTTGTACAGTTGTTAAAATCAAAGAATCTACATCAACACATTATCGCCCAAAGCCCATCATAGTTTCCACTGGGGTTCTTTCATATTATTGTACACTCTCTATATTTTAACAAATGTATAAAGACATGTATCTTACTGCTATGTCCCCAAGTCTCCATATGGATGTAAATGCTTGGTCCCTAGGGTGGTAGTAGTAGGGGGTGTTTTGGATCTTCAGAAGGACCTAGGCCATTGGAAGCTCTCCCTCAAGGAGGACTGTAGGATCCCAGATTTGTCTTTCATTATAGTGATAAAAACGTAATATGTCACCCTTACTGTAGCATATAGATTAGTGTCCCTGCCCTAGAACTCTGTCTCACTATTCATCCCCTTCCCCAGCTCCTACCAACCACTGATCTATTTATTACCTTCATACTTTGCCTTTTCCAGAATGTCACATGACTGGAGTCATACAATATACAGCACTCCTATTTCCAATTTTTCCCCATTTTATCAATCTCTTACCCATTCCTAATCTTAATATTGCATATTTCCAAATAAAAAACAATTCCTTTAATAATGCTTCTTTTTCCATCCTTCTCACTAAGAGATACATTTCTAATACATTGTACTTTGTATGCGACAAGAAACCCTTTCTCTGCTAAATGCCTATGGTAGTCAGCTTCCTTTTACTGTAAAAAAAATTAAATAAATAAAATTTAAAACTTCAGACAATCAACTTAAAAAGAGAAGAGGGCTATTTTGGCTCATTTCAGAAGTTTCAATCTATGATTGATTGGCCCAGTCTTAGTTACTTTCTTGTCATTGAGACACAATACCTGACAGCCACAACTTAAAGGAAGGGATGGCTTATATTGGCTCACAGTTTCAGTTTATAAGAGGCAGGCTCCAAGGCAGAAATGGCATGATGAAAGGGTCTAGGGGAGGAAAGCTGTTCATATCATGGTGGCCAGGTAGCGGGGGTGTTGTGGGGGGAGAGACAGAGGAGCCTAGAGGGAGATACACCCTTCCAGGTCCAGTGACCCACCTCTAACCAGACCCCACTCCCTAACAGCAAGTCAGCTATGAATGAACACCTTTGTGGATAAATCCACTGACGAGTACATTGTCCTATCATCCAATCACCCTGCAAACACATGAGGCTTTAGGGGCAGATCCCAGATCTAAACCATAACAGTACTGTAGTCCTGTGGTGAGACAGCTCATCCTAGAGCACATAGTGGTGCAAAGCTACTCACCTCATACCCAGGAAGAAAAAGAGGATGAGACCAGAGTCCCACAGTCTGCTTCAGAACACCCCCAACACACAGGCCTAAAATCTCCTGCTATGCCCTACCTCTTACAGTTTCCACCACCTCCAAGTAGTACCAAGCTGGGACTCTTTAACACATGGGCTTTTATGAGACATTCCAGGTCCAAACTGTAGCACTGGCTTCCATGACTCTCCCTACCCTATTATGTAGTCTAGAAATGAGCAGCTCAAAATGTAGTGAGGATTCTAGCTGATATCAGCCTCAGGAAGCTCAGGAAGCTACCTCCTCTTTCCATGGAATTATCCTACCCCCATCCCCTAGTGTTACATAGTCAAATAAGAGTTCTCTGTCCCACACCAATGCCATGGACTTGCAGAAGTGGAATCCTCAGCCTAAACACCCCTCTCTGTGGGATGAGAGCTTGAAAGAATCTGTGTGTTCCTCTACTGTCCCTTAGATGTAAGACACCCAAGAAGCCAGGCTCAGAGCCTCCTCTGTGTTCACATTCAGGATGTTTGTGCCTTCATTGTAATAATTGTCACAATTTATCAATTATACTGTTTCAATTAAATGTGTATGGCTAGCATTTATAGTAATAAATCAATACAAAAGAAATTGTTGTACAGGAAGTTTGTGTAATAGAAAAATATGATACATATTTAAATTTAAAATATTATTACAGTAAAAAACACATTGTCATTAAGCCCCCTCAAAATACTCCCTCATTTTGTATATACTTATTTCATTATTATTTGCAAATGCCATAAAAATATTATTGTTATTACTTCAATTTATTATATTTTAGACGTCAATTTAAAAATATTTGAAAATATATGCCAATTTTCAAAAGGCTCTAGGGGGGATTATGATTTTTAAAATCCAACAAAGTAACCTAGCCTGCTTTGTTTCCTATACCAGCACCTCTTTACCTATCCTCACACTTGCTTGGTTGGAATCTTTCAGCCCTTTCTATAGGTGTGTATGTGTGTGTTTAGGTGTATAAAGTACAAAGATTGTACAATATGAGCTCAACTATCCTAACAGTTGCTCAATATTTGTCTCTTGAAATCTATTGAAATGAGTGGAAAAATAAAATGTTTTAAATTTACAAGAAAGCAAAATAGGCTCTAAAGATAAGATTCTCTATGTGTGTCCTTTTCTCTTCGTAAGTTTGCTATGACAGCGGATCATGAGTGGTCTGCATGCCAAAGAACATAACCCTAGCTTTGTCCTGTCCACCTCCCCCTTTTTCAATGAAGAACTTTTATGAAGAGTCAGAACCTTGCTACTCAAATTGTAGTCTAAGGATCAGCAATGTTAGTATCACCCAAGAGCTTCTTAGAAATAAAAATAGTCAGGCCTGACTCTAGGCTTTTGAAGAAAAGGTAGAGTTTTAACAGTATATTTGGATGATTCCAGTGTTTGTTACAGTTGGATGAGCAGTAAAGTAACTGGTGGCACTGGTTGCCTTAGTTATGTGACAAGTGACAACTACACCTGAGGAGGCTCCAGTTCCTCACTGCCTAAATGTGTTCTTAGTTATTCCATGACCACCATCATCATTAATGGTAATAACAACAAATATTTTAGATCAATTAACGAGTCACTTTCACATATATTGCCTAACTTGATCCCAATTACATTCTTCAATATAGAACAAAGTGCTTTCTGCAAAGTGTGCAAATTCAATTGCAGCCATGTGAAGAGATGTGGATGGAATCTCTTGAATTGTTTTTAAAAATGAGCATGCACTAAACCCAAAGAGTTACTTGGAATTATTTTCAATTTTTATTTTTAAAATTTATTTATTTTTGTTCTTTTGAGGCAGGGTCTCCATGTATCTCAGACTGGCCTCAAACTCATGATCTTCCAACCTCAGCCACCCAAGTGCTGGTTACAAGCATCCCCAATGATGTATTTTCAAATTTAATAACATCAATACTTTTCATTTAAATATATTTTCCTAAAATCCAGATTTTAGGAAAAACATAATAGTGCTTTTGGGGGTGTTGATTTTATTGTTACATCATGCAAATTTAGATCTGGAAATCATGCTAATAAAATTATGTCAACAAAGGGCAAATAGCTTGTTCAAGGTAGGGGCAAAATACAAACTAAATTGAAACTTCTGCTTGTTCAAAAAGAAGGTAATGGATTTATTCATATAATCATAATAATTCATGATTAATAACATTTTATCATATTATATATTATAAATATTATAATATTTTAGTATTAAGTACATTTACCCCATCCAAAGGAGACTGTTACTCAAAAATAAATTCTTAATGTGCTTAGAAGCTATCTGCATATTTCACCAGTTTAAAACTAAACAACCCTTCTCTCATTGATACTTTGGCACTTCTGATCAGTGACTGGTAAATACTGAATGACTGATCCATTTATGAAGATGTAATTGGACAGCATCCACAATCCTGAATCACTTTAGGGAAAAATTGCAAGTTATACCAGAATGATGCATGACATTTTAACAAGGGCCCTTTGCCAAGAGGACATGTGTTAAGACATGAAAAATAAGCTCTCAATTATTCAGCCACTCCTCTTACCTAAGCACCATCATGCACTATACAACAACATTTTGGCATTGACAGGCCACATGTCAGTAGTAGTCCTGTAGATTATATTGCACAGTGACATCTTAGCAAGTGTAGTTTGCATCTGTGCATGCTATAAGGTTTGCACAATGATGAAATTCCTTAGTGACACAATCCTCTAAACAGAATATACTCCCCATTATTAAGTGACATGTGAATGCATATGTGAAATAGATTTCTGCACACTGAGAGACCCTTCCTTATGGTGAAACTCAGAACAGGAGCCGGCTGGATCTGTGGTCTGAATGTGTGCTTTCCCCAAAGTTCATAGGCTGAAACATGACCTTCAAGGTGATATGAGGAGGTGAGACCTTTGAGAGGTGATTAGGCCCTCATGAATGAGATTTGGGTCCTTATAAAAGAGTCTGGGAGCTCTTTGCCCCATCTGCCATGTGAGGTCACACAGAAATTGCTATCGATGAGGAAAGAGTCATCAGCAGACACCAAATCTGCTGGCACTTTGACCTTGGACCTCCCAGTCTGTGAGGACTGTGAGCAAATGTCTATCACTTTTAATTACCCAATATAAGGTATTTCATTATAGCAGCCTGAGTGGACTCAGACACCTGGAAAAGCAGATTAATGATGGAGGGAGTTAGAAAGAGGGAGAGTGCAGTAGGTCTCAACCTACTTGATACTATATCTAATTTATATTTTGACAGGCATCAAAAGGTCCTGATTGAGTTTAGAAAAATATATAAATTAGTTCGTTGGTTGGTTGATTAATTGATACTGGGGATAGAACTCAGGAATACTGTACCACTGAGCTATATACCTAGCCCTTTTCAATTTTTTTTGGTGATTTCAACTTGCCCAGGCAGTACTCAAAATTGTCCTCCTGCTTGAGTCTCTCCATAAATGCTGGGATTATAGGGATGCATCATCGCACATGTGTTAGGATTTTCTAAAATTACCTTTTTTCATACTTTCCCAGTATATTCTATGAGATAGAACTATACGTTCTTTACAAGATATTCTCTAACCCCTGGACTATGCTACACTCCTTTGATGTACATTGCCTTGAACTTCTTTTATGAGTTCCAACCCATCAATTCTGACCTGTTAAACTATGAACTCCATGATGACAGATGGAGGCTGACTGTCCACCACAATATTCCCAGTGCTTGACACTGAAACAAAGCAAAACAACATGTAAACATATGTTTAATGAATGGATGATCAAATTTTGAATAGAATCATCTTTGTTGTCTATGAATTATTAAATATATATACCTATTACTTTATGACATTTGATTAAGAAACTAGATGCACTGATACATCTAAGTGAGACCTACTCTCCGGATATAAAATTAAGAGGTGGGATAAGACTATAGAATATGCAGTTCATAAAAATCAATCATTATTTTAAAGTAAAGTTTATCTTGCAGGTTGAACAAATGAATTGACACTCTTTTTTAAAAAAAAGATTTTGATGAAATTCTTTTTTACTGCTAAGTAACATTTCGTTGTATAGCTATAACACATTGAGCTATTCTCCAGCTGATGGATATTTACCTTCATTTCTGCCTTTTGACTATTGTGAATAATGTTTCTATGAGCATTCATGTACAAGTTATTTTTTTTAGACAGGGTCTCGCTATGCAGTTCAGACTGGCCTTGAATTCACTATGTAGCACAGGCTGACCTTGAACTCGCAGTGATTCTCCAGCCTCAGCCTTCCAAGTGCCGAGATTACAGGCATGTGCTACCATGTCCAGAATCATGTACTACTTCATTGTGAACATGTTTTCATTTCTCTTAGGTAGAAGTGGAATTGCTGAGGCATCCGTTTAATTCTATGTTAACTTGCATAATTCTACGTCTAACTTTTTTTTCCCCATTAACTTTATTGGTACATTTGAGGTATAAAATACAGTTACATTCATCATTGGGATCTTGTACCATTACATAAGTCTCTTAGTTCTTATTTTTTTTCCCCTTCCTTTGCCCTCCCTTCACCCTCTCCACCCTTCCCTATTTGCAAAGACCTTGTTTCCATTTTTTTCCTCTTCTCATATTTTTTCCTTTCCTTTTTTTCCCTTCCCCT
>NW_004624777.1:2058732-2073312 GCF_000247695.1 Heterocephalus glaber
GTTTTTGAGGCTTGTTTATGTGTCTTCTCATTTCCATGGGGAGAGGTGCTTCTGGCGCCCACGCAGCTCACCTTCTCTGCCCTAGGAGCCTGGGATGGAGCCGGGGAGCTTCCTTCCGGGTGCTGGGACCGGCTGCTATGTCTAACATTTTGAGAAACTGTTTTCCAAAGTGGTTAGATAATTTTATATTCCCACCAGCAACATATAAAGGTTCCAATTTCTCCACATCCTCCTCAATGCTTAATATGTCTTTTTTATTATAATCAATCTGGTACATGTGAAGTGGTTGATTGTCTTAATCCAGATTAACCATATAGTTCTGTAGCTCTCCATTTCATTTTTCCTAATAGATTAAAAATCAAAATGACAGCTTTCATGTATATTCAGAGTTGCCTAATAACAAAAGTTTGGGGGGGCTTTGTTTGTTTCACAGAACTAGAGATTGAACCCACAGGCACTCTACCTCTGAGCTACATCCTCAGCCCTTTTTATTTTCATTTTGAGACAGAATCCCACCAAGTTGCTCAGGCTGGGCTCAAATTTACAATGCTCCTGCCTCAGCCTCCCAAGAAGCTGGGATTACAGGCATGTGCTACCACAGTCATCTAACAAAACGTTTTAAAATATCTGCTTGCACATGTTCTATGTGCAATGTTATGGTTTATACCTAGATGTCCCCCTTAGAGCCACATGCTCCCATAGGCAGGGCTTTTGGAAGGTGATTGGATTATGAGGCAGTAAAGCTGACTTGCTGTTAGGATGGGAGGTCTGGCCGGTAGAGGCAGATAACTGGGGACCTAACCTGGTAGGGAATGTCCCTTGGCTCCTCCCTGGCTCCTCCTTTCACTCTCTGTTTCCAGTTGTCATAATGTGAGCAGCTTTTCCTCCACCATGCCCCTCTGCCATTCTGTTTCTTTGGAGCCAGCTGACCAGGGACTCAATTTGAGCCAAAATAAACCTCTCTTCCTTTAAGTTAAGGGTGTTGAATATTGTGTTCCAGTAATGAAAAGTGACTAAGACAGGTACTAGATAAGGAGATGAAAATCATTAGCATCAATTCTACGTACTGTTCACAACTCACTCTTCATGCTTTAGATAGAATAACAATTACTAAAAAGTGAATCCTGTTATGGACTGAATATTTGTCCCCACCACCACCACCACCAAATTCACATATTGAAACCCTAAACTTCCTGTATGATGGTACTTAGAGATGGGTCCTTGGTGAAGTAATAAGATTTATATGTGGTCATGAGTGTGGGGATCCTATGAAGGGATTTATGTCTATAAGAAGAGGAAGGCAGCAGAGCAAACTTTCTCCCTCAGTCACATGAAGGCACATTAAGAAGGCAGCTATTTACAAGCAAAGAGAAAGGCCCTCAGAAGAATCAGTCTTCTCACAACTTGATCTTGGGCTTCTAGCCTCCAGAACTGTGTATTTTCTTATAGGAGCTCAAGCTGACTGAATTATACATACTCATCTTTAATGAGGGATTTTTGTTTTTTGATTAGGAAAAGATTAAATTCAAAGAAAACATATCAGTTATTGAGCAGACTATGAGAAGTAGCTATAATATTTAATACTATATGTATCAAAGTAATATAAACAAGCAGAATGAAGTGGGATTAATAAGGAAAGACTGAGATAAACACTGCCTTGAAGGTTTTCTAGTTGGGCGTCTGTTTGTTTCCTCTGGACCCACTGTTTGTTTTCAGGCTGCCAATAGAAAAGGACTGTGGATGGAACAGAAAGGCAAAAGGAACAAACAGTGCCCACAGATATAGAGTTAAAATGCTAAATATTAATATTTCATTTCTCCAGCTGGGAGGTTGCTCACTTATGTTTAGATATGTTATTTCAAGGGATCATATCTGATAAACTGGACTGCTTAACCTGCCTTAGGAAGCCAAAATCCTCCCTGAAGCCCCAGATGCCCTCCTCAGGACCAGAAGTTACAGAAGAACCTTTGGTCATGGTGAGTTGCCTCCTTATGCCAAGACTGGGCTGTCACTGAGAGGCAAGGAGCCCTGCCTCCCTCTCTGAACTGCCTATATAGGTACAGAATAAGCCCACCAAGTTCATCTTGGCTTCTTGGGATGTTTATCAATGAATGTCTTAGATCCAGCTCCTCAAGCAATTCCTTAACTTGGCCTTGTCTGTAGTTTAAATAGATTGTCTCACTAACTGTTGTGTCACATCTCTGAGGGCACCTTCTGCATTGAGTATTTCCCACTCTTCCTTGGAGATGGGCTTGTGTTGTTCCCCTTGCCTCTTTGTTCCACCCATCCACCCACAATCGTTCTTTCTTGGCAGCTTGGAAAGACTTGGCACTCTTCATGTGAGCTCCAACGGGCGCTCTTCGCCAAGTGGGTTCTGACACCACTCTCTGCTGCCAACAGCTCTGCTTTACTCCAGCTGTTCCCCTGTTTCTTCCTGAGCAATGTGATGCCCACAGACAGGGATAGAGGAGAACTCAGCCCAAGGACCCACCCCTGTATATGCCTCTGGTCTCACCTGAAGGTTTGTAAAACCCGACATGCACAACTGAATATGTGTACCTGTGCACAAGGGCCTTCCACCTACGGGCTAATGATATGATCACAGCTTGCTTCATGCTTTGGGACAGGGTGAGGGTTCCCTAACTGGTTACACAAGTCTTGAGCCAAAACAGACATCAAAGCCTGCGGAGTGAAGCCACCTACTTACAGTCCTCTAGGGCTTTTAAATATTACCTGTATAGAAGTTGCTTTGAGCAGTGTCTAGAATGCAACAGAAATGCAAAGGTAGCTGTGAAGGTTATTCATGGCTAGAGTTCACCTACACAGAAGCTAGATGTTCAAGCCCACACTTGGCACAAGTGGCCTAGCAGACCTTGTATTTCTCTGCAATTTTATCTGTGGCATATGTAACATCTCCAAAACATTAAGGGGTGTGGGGGACTGCCTTGTTGATTATGCACAAAGCAGGATGTGAGCAGTGCGGGCTGTAAAGAGTTAACCCCACAATTGGCTTGTTTTGAGAAGTGAGTCCAGCTGAAGCCTACATGCCAAGGTCAGAGTGACTGTTACCCAAATTCCATTCCCACAATTAGAACCTCCTTAACTAGACGGACAAGGTTATTTGCCAACTACTCCTACCGTCACATAGCCCCTTTACCCCAATCTTACCATGATGTCATCAATAAATAGCAATGGGTTGGACTGGCCAGGGTCTTTGCTGATTGCTCAGCACTGGCTGTCCTGGCTCCCCATTTCTCTGTCTCTTTAATTCTGCCTGAATTTTTCTCTTAAGCATGTGTCATAGCATTGAGCAGGAGATCTGAAGCCACCATGGTGGTCTTTGATAAAAGGGGAAAACAAGTCCCACTGCCTTAATACATTCACTAGTATTAGCTTTATATAGAATTCTTTCAATACTTATTACTATGAATTTATGTTACTCATTCAGCACATCTTCCCCTCAGGATAAAGTCTGTGTTGCCATTTTTTTTCTATGTTGCCATTTAAAACCACACAATCAACAAACATACCCTGATCACCTTCTCTGTGAAAAGCAGACTTTTTAGCTTGACTTCCCAAAGTCTGCTTATCAAAATATTGACTAATCTCTTGAAGGAAAATTGGATGTACTCAAAAGCTTGGGAAATACATTTTGGATGGCTAGCTATGCTATGAAGTTTTTTGGGATCCTGTAAAGTTTCCCAATTCTGAGCAAATTTCTTCTTGCATCTTAAATCACTAGCCGGGCTCTATAGTACTGGGTGTTTTGCCTCACTCACCTCAACTGATGCTGATATCCTTCATATTATTGTAGAGGAAAAAAATACCATCTGTCCTTCCCAAGAAGGCTTTGAAACTGTTTTGAATAAAGGACAGTAATTTCATTGAAATTTTCCATAATTTGTACAATGTTGACTAAAGAGGGTTCTGGAATGTAATTTTGTTGAACAGGTTTCTCACAACAAAAATATAGAGTTATGTAAAATAAAATATTTTATGTCAGGCATGGTGGTGCATGCCTCTAATCCCAGCACTCAGGAGGCTGAGGCAGGGGGATCACTACAAGTTGGGGGCCAATCTGGACTACATAGCAAGATGCTGTTTCAAAAAACCAAAACAAACCAATAAATACAATAAAATATTTGCTAATTTAAAAATTTAATATATTGGTTTAAAACATGCTAAAGCCTCAAAGTTGTAGTTGTCATAATCATGTTGGTGGTACTTAGGCACAAAACACAATCAGTAACCTAAGATCTTGTTAGACATAGTGAATACTCACAACTCCCCCACCAGAGAGGAAAAAGCACCCAATTAACAGATGTCTGACATTTGGTAAGTTATCTTACATACCCAAACATGAGAATCCTTGTCTACTTGAGGTTGTTGGGAAAATTAAATGTGTAGAAATTGCTTTGAGCTCATGGCCCAACAGTTCTATGTAGGCTTGTTTGTCCAGGTATATATGCTCCCACTTCCATCCTCTTTCTGCTATTCTCTCATTCATTCACTCACTCATTAAATATTTACTTTTTTTTTCATGTTGCAGGGCCAGCCATTGTGGGTAGAAAAGTGAGTATGATGCTCTTCCATTAAGTCATGGACTGTAATGGTCAACACAGCCAGGTAGGTAGACCCCTTCAAATCTATGCCATAAATGTGAAGATGGGGGGATATCAAAAGCTCTAGGAACCCAGAGCAGAGATTCACTCAGCCAGGGTTTCAGGAAAGGTTTCTTGCTTTCTCTGAGCTGAAACCTGAAGGGTGTTTAAGGAGAAAATGTAGGGGAAGGTGGGCCAGGCAAATGGCTGGAAGTCTGAGAAAACTTTGGGCTTTTGAGTAATTAAAAATAACTCAGTAAAGCTAAAGATTAGATAAAGAAGTATTTACAGATGGGACTGGGGAAAATAAGAGATAGATCATAAAATCCATTGTAAATCATGTTTACAGTTAGGAAATTATTTTTAAAGCAATTGGAATTCAGAGGAAGGCTATACAAATAGAAGTGGTATGGTTAGATTGTGGCTTAGAAGCATCATAAATAATGTGACAAATGAACTATTAGAAGGCAAGACTGGAAGTGGAGAAGCTGATAAAATAATTTGGGCAAAAGATGACTATGAGCTAAATTATGGTAGTGACCATGAGACTGGAGAAAACATACTAGTTAAATATTTAGTAGGTGGGGCTGCAGATTTAGCTCAGTGGTACAGCCACCTGTTTTGCAAGTGCAAGGTCCCGAGTTCGATCCCAGGTACTGGAAAAAAATATATATTTAGCAGGTGGCCTCAGCTGGACTTTATGATTTATGAGAAGGGCTGCGTGTGGTGAGAATGGTACCTTGATGTATTGGCTGCTTGAGTATTTGCATTTACTAAAGGGAGTATAAGGAAGGACGAGTTTTGGGAGAAAGGTATTGAGTTCCATTGTGGATACAGTAAATTTTAAATGTCCATAAAACATCTAGAAACATCCAGACCCCAGAAGAGAAGTCTCAGCTGGTACAGTAGATTTGTAAGTAATGGGAATATGACTGGTAATTTATACGATGGAAGTGGAAAATCAGGAGAGTATTTGAAAGGACAGAGTCCCAAGAAACACTGACTCTCAAAAGATTAGGTGAAGAAGAGAAATCCCCAAAAAGGAACTGAAAAGGAATGCCCAGAAACCTAGAAAACTCAAGAGAACTACAAATCACTAAAGTCCAAGGACAAAAACATCTTAAGAGAAATGATACAGAAAAATCAAGAAAGAGCCAGTTTTCATTAGTTTCAGCAAAAAAAGAGGTTTAAGTTGATCTAAATCCCACAAACATACAGAGATGCTTAAATACACATACTCATACAGTTTAAATCCTCAAACAATAGGTTAGTGTTCCTCCAAGATCCACCAAAATCTGTTCTCTGTTTTGCTTCTACCACCCCCATCCTTTGTAGTTACTCTGTGATTCCTCTGCATCCCTTGGCACCTTGAAAGTAAAAGAGGAAAGAGAACAGGGTGTGGGGTGCAATTTAAAAGTTCTATGACCAAAGCTAAATTCATTTCAGTGGTATCCCAATTCTAGTTGTTAAACTGTAACTTCCCAATGAAAGCAATTTGTCTCCATTTAAAAATTAAATTCTACCAATAAACTGCTTGACCAATTGCAGTTATGAAGTTTAATTCTCATCTCCTAACAGCTCAATTGATCCTTGAAAAATTTAAGAAGGGAGATCGTAGGCTACACATCTTAACATTTTAGAACTTTTAGTACTTTGCTTCAGAGCCTACCATCAAGACAAAAACAATAAAAGGAAAGTATACATAATTTAATTTTTTGCTATGTTTAAATAATCACAAATTATTTACTAAGGAAAAAAATGTAGTTAGAAAAGGCTTGCTGCAAAGAAAATTACTGACTTATTTCCAAAGCCCAAATATAACTCTGAGAATTCAAATATAGGAGATCTAATTGGTCAAGGGGTTATATATATAATTTTACATTTTCATATTTTAACTCCTTCAAAACATATGGTTCAGTTAAGTAGAATTTATTTACAGGGCAAAAGAATGTCACATTATATGACTCACATCCTACCTAAATTTTCCTGTTGGAACTTCTCCTCTAACAGATGAGTAATCTAATTTTATGCTGGATCAGCCCCATAATTTGATACAGAGTTATGGTTTGAAATAGGCATCAGTTGCTAGTTGTATAATGCAAATGCTCTTCAAGGATAACAGCCATCTCATTCCTTTCATAAAAAAATTGACATTGTGTAGAAAATTTCTAATGGTCTTCATCACTAATGAATATAAGCCAGATTTTCATCCTGAAGAGAACAGTTCCTCAAAATCCAAAAATGCAAAGAAGACAAAGATTAAATGGAATGAAGAGCTTTCTACTGATTGCGGGCAAAATTCTAAAACTGGTTCTCAAGCAGATGGTCTGTGAGCATTTAGAAATGTATGAGGTGACCATTGGGAGCTAGCATAGGCTCAATATAAACAAAATTTGCCAGATAATCTAATATCCTAGCAAAATAGAGTTATTTTACAAAAACCAATTAGCAAAGCTGATGTGATACACACAAGGGAACTTAACCTGAAAAATAGTTCAGTTATTTAGCATAATAAAGTACTTAGTAGTCGGTTTGCTAACAAAAGAATTTACTATGACTCTGCCTGTCATTCAACAAATATTTATTGAGGCCTTACTTTGCCTCTTGCCTTGTGCTGAGTGTTCTCATGCTATTTCTTGTAAGAAGTAGAAACCATCAAGTGGAAACCATCAAGAGGCAACAGAGTCTGTGGCTTCAGCACATAGACTTAAAACCAGACAGCATGAATTCAAATCCTGACTCTTACTTAAATGGCTGTGCAACTTTGAGAAAGCCACTTAACCTCTGCCTAATTTTGTTCAGTAAGTACCTTGTAGAATTGTGAAAATTAAATAAATTTATGTAAACACCGTAGAAAAGTGTCTGGAACATCTTAAATATATTGTGTGTCAGCTGTAACAATTCCTTTATGGAAATGTTTGCATCTACAGCAAAATTCATATGTTGAAACTCAAATCCCTAAGATGATGGTGTTGGAGGTGAAGTCTTTCAGAGAGAATTAAGTCCTAAAAGTGCCCTTATATGAAGACATACAAGACAGTTGATCTCTCTGTCTCCACCCTATGAGGCTACCACAAGAAGGGAGCCCTCTGAAAACTAGACCTTGGGTCTTGAACTTTCTTAGCCATCACAACTGTGAGAAATAATTTTCTGTTGCTAAGGTCACCCAGTCTACGGTACTGTGACATAGCTGTCAAACCTGCCTAAGACAAGAGGTAAGATCATGTGTCCTGAGACACCACATTCCTCATCTAGGAAACCCAAGGCTGCCTGCTGCCAAAGCCCATGCCATGGACCACTATAAAAAGTACATATTTAGGGCTGGAGATTTAGCTCCGTGGTTTCGCCGCCTGCCTTGCAAGCACAAGGGCCAGAGTTTGATCCCCACTAACAACAACAAAAAAAAAAAACTCCATTTTTAGAAATATGTAAATTTCTCAGCTGATTTCAAAGAATTTTGACACTCCCATTACTTTATATGTGTATGTTAATAACGTGTCATACCTAACATGTCTAGAAAGTGATTTCTGGGCCTCTGTGCTGAAACTTTCCTAGAGGCCAGGGAATTTGCTTAGGAAATTAGGTTTGCAAATCAGAAGATAACACACATTGCTATACTTTTAAAGGCATATTGCTATACCTCCGGAGAGTGAGTGGCATGTACTGACATCACTTAATAAAGAATAAATGTTGCAATAGAGGAAAAATAGTAAGAATAGTAGCTCATGTTTATTATTGCTAAATAATAAGAGCTTTACACATATTTATTTAATTCTTACGACCATTTTGTAAGGCAAGATATTATTATCAGCCCCATTTTTTTCCAAGGAGGTTGACAACTTGCCTAAGGCCACCCAACTAATAAGTGGCCAAGTTGGAATTTAAACCTGGAAGTATGGCTCCAAAGTCCATACTCTGATAAGTTCTTGTCATGAAACCACACTTCGATGTGCTAAGTACCTACCCAAGAAACTCTGGAAGTCACTGAACTTTTCAGAAGTCAGTTACTGAATTAAACATTCCCCACATCCTCAAACTTCTCCCCACACCTGCTCACCATGAGGCCTCCCTCCTGATTACACTAGCTATGGAGTAACCTCCCAGATACTCTGTTTCATCTGTGTCATCTTTACTTTTCTTTGTATCACTTATCGCTCCCACGCAATATCATTTGTTAATTATTTTATTGTCTCTGCACCATAAGGTCCAAGGAACTTTTAAAATGTTGTTTACTACATTATCCCAGTGCTTAGAATAGAGTCAGGCATATAGTAGGTTCTCAAAAATCTTATGAAAATGACAGAATTCATACAGATATTTTAGATCTGTTGTAAACCTAAATTTTGTCAGTAATACCAGAAACAAAAATTTTAAAAAATTCCACTATCAAACAATATATAATCTCTATTAATTTCAGTTTTCCCTTCCAATCCTTGTTTATAAGCAGACAATATTTCTTTTAACTGATGTGTCCTCATAATGGAAATTATAATATGCACTCTGAATTTTCAGGTAACATCGGATCAGATTTCAAAAATCCATTGCTAAAATGGATTTTTGTCTGTCGATGACTTTTGACAAAACTTTCAGGCTCAGTTTTTTTGTTTGTTTTATTTTATTTTTTTATTTTTTAAAATATTTTCACCTTTGTTTGCATTTTTATGTAAAAGCAAGACAATCAGGCTTTACCATTTGTACATTAGAAGTCATAGTACCCCGCATTTTATATTGCCTATTTTATATATTTATAAATCCAATAGCACTTAACTTTAGCCTGATTCTTAACATTCAAAGCATGCTTTCCTCCCAGGCAACCTTTTATCTCTTAGAAATCATTTAAAAGATTCTTGGTCTCTAAAGAAAGCACACTTTAATGATACAGATCTAGCATTTTATGTGCTACAGATTAGAATCATCACAAAATATATTAGCAGTAGGTGATGACCTTAGAGGTCAAAAGTCAAATGGAGATTTTCTTTGTATCAAGATGAGACTAGACCAGTGGTGGCGAACCTATGGCACAGGTGCCATAGCAGGCTGTTTGCTATCATTGAAAGCTCTAAAAAGTTTGCCATCACTGGACTAGACAGTGAATTATGAAATCTAGAAAGAATGCTTACCTGAGAAGAGTTTGTGCTCAAGTTACATTAGTTCTCTATTGCTTTTTTTGGTATCGAGGATCAAACTCAGGGCCTTGCGCTTGTGAGGCAGGCAATGGCATCACTGAGTTAAACCCCCACCCCCCTCTATTGCTTCTTAGCAGCTTAAAACAACATACACTTATTGTCTCTCAGTTTCTGTGAACCAGGAATCTAAGCACAGCTTAACTAGGTTTACTTAAGAATCTCTTTTTGGGCTAAAATCAAGTTATGGCCAAGGCCTGAGGTCACATCTGAAAATTCAACATGAGAAGCTTCCCAAGCTCACTTATGTGATTGTTGGCAGGATTCAATTCCTTTGGGGCTGTGGATTGAGGACCTCAATATTTTACTGAGCTGTTAAAAGACACCCTCAGTTCCTTGCTACACAGGCCTCAACATGGAAACTTGCTTTATCAAATCCAGCAAGGGAGGGAATCTGCTAGCATGACAGATGTTGTATTTTTCTGTAATCTAATCATAGAAATGCCACCTCCTCAAGGTTGGGGGAGGGCATTACACAAGGCCCAATATACCTGGAGGTAGTGGTCACTGTGGGTCATCTTAGAGGCAGCCTACTGCTAAAGTACTGTCAACATAATACTGTGTTGCTTGCTAAGGAAATCTGCCCACATGATAGCCCCCGCTGGCCTTGTCTACCCACTGTCACCTAATTGGAGAATCAGCATCATCTGCTATCCCACTTCTGCTGAAACTACTGCTTCTGAAACACTTTCACTTCCTTTCTAGGCAACTATGAAAATTGAACTGCTGTGCCCAGTGGTACAGGCCTTAAAACCCCAGCACTTTGGGAGACTGAGGCAAGAGAATCACAAGTTCGAGCCCAGCCTGGGGAATTTAGCAACTTAGTGAGATCTTGTCTCAAAATAAAAAATTTTTTAAATGAGCTAGGGATGTAACCCAGTAAAGGCCCTGGGTTCATTCTCCAGTAACACACACACACAAAGAGATAGAGAAAACAAAATGACAATGATAAAGTAGAAATTTTTCATCTTAATCATTAGTTTTCGCAAATAGTCAACCAATGAGTACAGCATTTAATGGAAAGTGGCCAAGGTCAAATGACAGATTCTATAAGAGACTTTCAATCAAGAACTAAGACCACCACCTGCCTCGTAAGTGCAAGGTCCTGAGTTCGATCCCCCAGAACCAAAACAAACAAACAAAAAAGAACCAAGTTCACTTTTGCATGGATAAGTTCTATTCTTTGTAATGAAAGTTGAAGTTGAATACCAATATCACTCTTGCCTATGTACTAGTTTTGGGTTTGTAGTCAGACCTTGCCATGTCTTTGCATTAATAAACCCTTCTTCTAGTTGTATATCAAGTCAGAGCATAAGAAATGAGTCTGGGAAACATAATAATAGAAGCTTTGTTCTCTATATGATGTCAGATGGCAAAGTAATCAAATGAGGAAAGTTAAGATCCTCACAGAGCAAGATAGGGAGTAACCCAGTTTGATGTAAAGGATGAAGATAATGCACTTGGCATAGAAATGGATTTTCATTTTCAAGAAGCAGCATGGTATAGCAGCTATGAATATAGTCTCTGGAGACAGACTGTCTGGATATGAGTACTGGTTCTATGCTTTAGTACCTTTGAAAACTTGAGCAAGTTACTCAATCTCTGTGCGCTTTGTGAAGCAGGCATCTGTGAAAGAGAGATAATGGGTGCAGGTTCATCGTAAACAACATACCACACTGGTGATGGTTACTGACCAGGGGGAGGTGGTGGGAGGGAAGGCAGGGCATATGAGAGCCCTTTGTACTTCTCAGTCAATTTTGCTGTTAACCTAAAGTAGGTCTTAACGTTAAGTATGTTATTTTAAAAATCATGATGTTGGATTGTAATTGAGGGCACTCTTTCTACAAAATAAATGAAGGGCCAGGTATGTAGCTCAGTGGCACTGTGCCTGTCTGGCAAGAGCAAGGTCCTGAGTTTGATCCCTGGTACCAGGAAAAAGTAAATAAATAAATGAAGAGCAAGTTGGAAACATTTTAAGGAAACACATCGTATTTAACTTTGCAGATGCCAATCACACTGCCTATCACATAGGACGAGTTTCAGCATTCCTTTCCTACCCCATCTAACTCTGGAAATCTGTAAGCAGGCAGTTAGCAGCATCTTCTGGCAAGGGGGAAGGGCTGATTAGAGCTACCAGCCCAGCACATTTTGCACAAAACAAGCTGGGTATATCCTTTGCTCCAGAAAATGTAGGATCTAGGATTTGGATCAGAGGTTCTAGATCAGAGGTTATTGTGTATAAGAATCACCAGAGAGGATGGTTAAAACCCAAATTGTGGGGCCCCACTCCAGAGTTTCTGGTCTAGTAAGTCTGGGAGGAGACCTGGGAATTTGGATCTATAACTGGCCCTCTGGCTATGCTGATGCTGCTGGTCAGTAGATCACATTTAAAAGTTTCGAGATTTCTGGTGTTCTTAAAAGATGAATTCTGCTCAGTAGAAGTTCTGGAATTTATAAATGGGAATAATTTGGGATCAGTAATATGGCTGAAAGGGACAAAAAGACTTCTCAGATGGTTGCATTTGCTTGGCAAGCATACTAGGTTTGCTTAGAATGAATTTATTTGGATGGACTGGGGATGATGGAGATCATGAGAAGGACACTAAACAAATTAGTGGCCTGCGTTTTGCATTTCTCTCAAAGAGTTTTAATAATATCTGAATCCTTTGGACAAAATATGTGCTACACAGGTACCACAATCTCTACCACTACTTATTATTCCATAACTGAACAGCTTCACTTCTTGATAATCTTCTTGGAACTGGAAATCATTCAGCTTTGGAAGTGCAATAGTATTTCAAGCCTCATATGGCTTTAAAATTATGAGATGATATCTATAGACTTGTCTTTTTCTACCAAAGAACAAATTCTTACTAAAACAGAAAAGAGACATTATTACTGAATATTTTCAGCTACGTATTCTTACAGTGCAATGAAGAATTCTCATGTAAAAATCTCTTCATCAATACTATATCTTCCTATAGTAATACAATTTGTAATGACCACAAGTATCCTTCTATAAGAAAATTTGAAATAAGAAATTGGGGACTCAATTCCCCAGTCAAAAGATACAGATTGACAGAATAGATCAAGAAACAAAATCCAATTGTTTTGGGGTAGTTCCTTTTAAAAGTATTCCAGGTCCTTCTTGGCTTGAACAAAGAATTGGATGAAACAAGCCAAAAATGGTGCCAAATGTTTATTTGAAAAATGAGGGGTAAAGGGTTAGGGGAAGAACTAGTTCTGTAGAGCAAATGTGGGCCAAACAAAAGAAAAGATAAAAGCAAAAATAAAAGTGCACTGTGAGTCTAGAAGGTGCAGAGTGGGCTATCATGAGGTTTCACCATGGTCGGCTTTTTGTAGCAACTAGTCTCTTTTATGCCCCCTACATCTCATGGGAGCCTGTGAGAAATTCATACATACAGGGTCCTGGGAATTATTTGACACTGTCCTGGGATCTTGTAATCAACAGGTCATGCTTATTTTCACAGCCAGCTGTGCCACGCCCTACCTCCTATATCACAATGATATTCACTGTACAAGAAACACATTTAATTCAGAAAGAAAATCACACATTAAAAAATCAAAAGATGGAAAACTATTCCATGCAACAGGAACCAGAAAAAATCAGGAGTTATTCTAATGTCAGATAAAGTGGATTTCAAGCCCAAACTGATTTTAAAAAAGACAAAGAAGGTCACTACATATTGGTTAAGGGAAAATATTAATATTATAAACATACATACACCAAACACTGGGGTGTGCAACTTCATAGAATGAATGCTAAAGGAAATAAAAATCAGAAAAACACCAACACAATTATAATGAAAGACCTCAATACCCCACTGTCACAAATAGACAGATCAACTAGACCAAAAAAAAAAATCAAGAGAGAAATATCAGAGTTGAACCAAACCTTTAAACACATGGACTTAACAAATATCTACAGAGTGTTCCAACAACAACAGAATACATTTTGTTCTCAGCAGCACATGGGACTTTGTTCAAAATAGACCAGACGCTGGTCCATAAAGCATGCTTAGGTAAATGAAAAAGAATTGAAATTACCTCATGCATTTTATCAGATCACAGTACAATGAAATTAGAAATCAATGGCAACAGAAACTATGCAAACACATGGAAATTAAACAATATCCTCTTCAATAATCAATGGATTATAGACTAAATTAGACAGGTCCTAGAATCAAATGATAATGCCAGTACAACATACTGGAACCAGTGAGAAATGATAAAAGCAGTAGTAAAAGGGAAGTTTATAGCTGTGAATGTCAACATCAGAAAAACAGAGAAAACTCAAATAACATGCTGGTGCACCTTAGGGTCTGAGAAAAACAAGAACAATCCAAATCCAAAGTTAATACGAGGAAGGAAATTATAAAAGATTGGAGCATAAATTCATGAAACTGGGACTAAAAAGCAATACAAAGAATCAATAACTCGAAGAGTTGCTTCTTTGAAAGAGTAAATAAAGTTGATACGCCCTTAGTCAATCTAGTGAAATAAAGAAAGACCCAAATTAATGCAATTAGAAATGAAAAAGGCAAGTCGCGAAGAACAAGCTGAATCAGCCCACTGCAGACAGGCAGGTCTGTGCATGCCCTACCGAGGTCCCGAGTCATGTGGAAGACACCAAATCACCCCGCTGCAGACAGGCAGCCACCTGGTTCCACACTACAAAGACACAGAGGACATCAGACCACCAGACCAAGGTACTGAGTCCCGCTGTTCCCAGCCCAGAGGTAGGGGCTTCTGAGCCGTCATCCCACTGCTCCTGA
>NW_004624777.1:2079407-2195648 GCF_000247695.1 Heterocephalus glaber
ATAAGAACCAAGATGCATTATATAAAGGTACAATTCCCAATGAGAAATGTAATTGTGTTGTATACCTACAATGTACCAATAAAAGAATTTAATTAAAAAAAAAAGAAATGAAAAAGCCAAAATCACAATGGATTCTGCTAAAATCCAGATCATTGGTCATTACTTTGAGAAACTGTACTGTAATAAAATGGTGAACTCAGAAGATATGAATAAATTCCAAGATAAACATGAACTACCAAAGCTGAACCAAGAAGATATAAAAATCCCGAATAATCCAATGTCAGTCAATGAAATTGAAGAAATTAAAAAAAAAACAACTACCAACTAAGCAAAGCTTGGATCCCAGTGGATTCACTGCCAAAATGTAGAACTTTAGAGATGATCTAATGTCAGTATTCCTCAAACTCTTTGTTATGGTTTGGTTCTAGATGTCCCCCCAAAATCTCATGAAGTCATAAGTGGGGCTTTTTCAGAAGTGGCTAAATCTAGAGTGTGTGATGCTAGGATTAAGGGTGTGTAATTACTAAATCCGTACACTGATTGGTTTGGCACCCTCCTAATCCTGGCAGTCTGGAGAGAATATGAGGGACAGAAAGAGGCTTGTCTTCTCCCTTGTTGCTTTTACTATCTTCTGCCTTCAATGAACTATTTCTCCTCTGTGATGCCCCTCTGCATGCCACCCTGACTTGGAGCTAGCCAACTATGGACCAAAACCTATACAAACTGTGAGCCAAATAAATCATTCCTCCTTTAACCTTGGGTGTTGGATATTTTTGTCTCAGCAACAAGAAAAGTAACTAACACTCTCTTTAAAGAAATCAAAAGGGAAGGAGCACTTCCTGCATAATTCTTGGAAGAAACCATTACCCTGAATCCAAAACTAGAAAAGGATCCAACCAAGAAAAAGAGCTATAGCCCAATCTCTTTAACAAACATAAATGCAGAAATTCTCAGTAAGATACTGGCAAACAAAACACAACAACTCATCAAAAAGATCACACATCCTTCTTTTTTTGTTTTTTTTGGTACCAGGGATTGAACTCGAGTCCTTTCACTTGCAAGGCAGGTGGTGGAATCACTGAGCTAAATCCCTGGCCCAAAGATCACACATCCTGACCAAGTAGGATTCATTTGGGGGATGCAAGGATGCTTCAACATATACAAATCAATAAATGCAATATATAACATAAACAGAAGCAAGGACATAAACCACATAATTATCTCAATAGGCACAGCAAAAGCCTTTGACAAAATCCAACATTCATTCATAGTAAAAACCCTGAAGAAAATAAAAACAGAAGGACTTTATCTCAATCTGATAAAAGCCATTTATGACAAACTTATGGTCAACATCATATTAAATGGGAAGAAACTGGAAGCTTTCCATCTAAAATCAGAAGCAAGACAAAAATTCTGCTACCACCACTCCTGTCCAATATAATTCTCAAAACATTAGCCAGAGAAATCAAGCAAGAGAAAGGAAAAAAAGGGATATTTATAAGAAGGGAAGAAGTTAAATTATCATTATTTTCAGAACACATGATCATCTACATAGAAGACCCCAAAAATTCCACCAAAAGACACCTAGAATTAATAACCCAATTAGGTAGTGTAGCAGGATTCAAAGTCAACACACAAAGATCAATAGCATTCCTATACACCAATGATAAACTCACTGAGAAAGAAATTATAGAAATATCTTTCACAATAGCAACAAGAAAAATTAAGTATCTAGGAATTAAACTGACCAAAGATGTGAAAGACCTCTACAATAAGAGCTACTGAAAAAAAGAGATTGAAGAAGACATCAGAAAATGGAAAGACAACCCTTGTTCCTGGATAGGCAGAATCAATACAGTCAAAATCTCCACACTTCCAAAACTGATATACTGATTTTTAATGTAATCTCAATCAAAATACTACTAGCACTCCTCACAGAACTAGAGAAAATAAGTCTAAACTTCATATGGAATCAGAAGAGACCTAGGATAGCAAAACCTAGCCAACAAAAGCAAGACAGGTAGCATCATAATCCTGGACTTCCAGTTATACTACAAAGCTACAGTGATAAACAGAATGAGTTTGGCAAAAACACAGACTTGTGGATCAATAGAACAGAATAGAGGATAAAGAAACAATTCCAGGCATACTCAGCTACCTTATTTTGACAAAGAGGCCAAATACTTTCATTGGAAGAAAAATAGACTCTTTAACAAATGGTGCTGGGAAAACTGGCTATCCACATGCCAAAAGCTGAACCTAGACCTATATCTCTCATCATCCAGTAAGCTAAATTAAATGGATTAAAGCTCTAAATATTAAACCAGAAAATCTGCTAGAAGACAAAATAGGTGAAACTCTTGAAGACATAGGCATAAGCAAAGGCTATCTGTACAAAATCCCCGTTGCATAAGAAATAATACCAAGAATCAACAAATGAGATCACATTAAATTTAAAAGCTTCTGCACAGCAAAGGAAACCACCAACAAAGTGAAGAGAAAATAAAAAAATCAAATGTGAAACGAATAGATACTTCTTTTTAAAAAGTAAAAATGGCCAATAAATACAAGAAAAATGTTCAACATTGCTGGCCATTTGAGAAATGCAAATTGAAACAACACTGAGATTCCATTTCACTCCAGAAAGTATAGCTATCTTCAAGAAATCTAACAATAACAAATGCTGGAAAGGGTACAAGGAGAAAGAAACTCTGCTTAATTGTTGGTAGGAATGTAAACAAGTTTAACTACTATGGAAATCAGTATGGAGATTCCTCAAAAAATAAAAATAAAAATTCAATTTGACTCAGCTATTCTTCTTCTAGGTATCCTCAAGTTATACTGTGACACCATGATAATTTCTTTAAAAAGTATGGTATAAGCAAGAAAACAGACTTGTGGACTGATGAAACTGGATAGAGGATGAAGAAACAACTGGAGGCACAGTCAGCTACCTGACCTTTGGCAAAAAAACTTTTGCTGGAGAAATGATAGCCTCTTTAACAAATGGTATTGGGAAAACTGGCTCCCATATGCAGAAGATTGAACTAGAATCCATATCTCTCACCGTGCACTAAGATAAAATAAAAATAGATCAAAGATCTAGATATTAAAACCTAAATAATCTGCTGAAAGATAAAATACGTAAAACTCTTGAAGCATAGGCACAGGCAAGGGCTTTCGGGGAAGAACCCCAGTTGCACAAGACCAAGAATCAATAAATAGGATCACATCAAATTAAAAAGCTTCTGCACAGCAATGGAAACAAACTTCAGAGTGGAGAGACAGCCTACAGAATGGGAAAAATTTTGAAACTATTCTTCAAACAAAGGACTAATATCTAGAATAAATAAAGAACTCAAAAAGCTTATACCTCCAATCAAAAAAAAAAGAGCAACTGAAATGAGTAGGCAATTCTTGGAAGATGTCCAAATGGACAATAAATACATTAAAATGTTCAATATTGTTGGACATTTGGGAAGCGCAACTTAAATCAACACTGAGATTCAATTTCACTCCAGAAAAAATAGCTATTATCAAGAAATCAAATAATAACAAATGCTGGAGAGGCTGTAATGGGGCACCTCATTATTGGTGGGAGTGTAAACTAGTACAATCACTGTGGAATTCAGTATAGAAATTACTTAAAAACTAAAACTAGAAATCCCACTGGACTCAACTATTTCCCTTCTAGGTTTCTTTCCAAAAGAACTAAAGCCATCATATTACAATGATACATGCATGTCCATGTTTATAGCAGGGCAATTCAGAATAGCTAAATCTTAGAAGTAGCCAATATGTCCATCAACAGATGAATGGACAAAGAAAATGTGCCATAAAGGATAAGTCTGAGTCATTTGTAAGAAAATGGATGTACTTTGAGACCATACTGTTAAATGAAATAAATAAGACACACAAGCTTAAATGGTGTATGGTTTCTCATATATGAAAAACCAAAATACACATAAAAGGCAAAAATAAGATAGACAGTAGGAAATAGCGAGATATATCTTTAACATGTGGTACCAAGAGACTAAGGGAAGGGGAGAGAAGGGAAATGAGATTTTTAAAGGGGAATTGTGATATGTTTTGCACATGTACCAAGTTCCAATGAGGAACATGACCATTATGTACTACAGATTTTATATATATATACCTCATTTCACAAACTGAAGTCTCTCCACGATTCTGGTTGCAAATTGAACTGAATGAGAACCAAATCAAATTTCCCCATAAGGTCAACATTGAACCTAACCTCTGAATTTGATTCAGTTCTCATTCAACTAGATTTGTGATCAGAATTGTGGAAAGAATCAAGTTCATGAACTGAGGCACCACTATTTATATGAAGGGGTCCAAGAATTGAAGGGAGGAGGAAGAAGAGGGGAAGGAGATAACAAAGAATTAAATAATGTCATGAACATGTACCAACCCTCCATAATGAACACAATCATTAAGTACTACAAACATGTACCAATAAAAAAACCAATTTTTGAAAAAAAGAAATTGGAGACCAAATTAGTACATAAATGAATAAAAAACATTATAATTCAGAGTTGCCTGAGTGGTAGTTCTGAAGAAAATCTACAGAATACTGAGTTACATTTGAATTTCAGATAAACTTTTTCAGCATAAGTATGTACTGTGAAATATTTGGGACACATTGGACATACTTGTACTAAAAATTACAGTTTTTCCAAAATTCAGTTTTAACTATGCATCTTGTATGCTATCTCACAATCTGTTAGTTTCCTATTTCTTGCTCGCTATTGACTGAATGTTTGTGTTCCCCCAAAATTCACATGTTGAAATCCTCACGGCGAAATGGTATTAAGTAGGACCTTCAGGAGATGACTAGGTTATAGGGGTGAAGGCTTCATGAAGGGGATTAGTCCTTGTATTATTAGTCATATTTTCATTGCTGGGGCAAAATACTTCGTACGAAAAGGAGGAGGGGATTACCTTGGCTCACAGTGTCAGAGTTTTCTGTCCGTGGTTGGCAGGCTCCATGGTGGAAACATCATGGCAGAAGGACATGGCAGAGGGGAGCTGTGCAACTTATGCCATCCAGAAAAAGAATTTAGGGGAAAGGCCAGAGAAGAAAGGGTCAGGGACCAAATACAGTCCCCAAGGTCAGGCTGCCATGACCCACTCAGGCAAACCTCGAAGTGCACTTTACATATCTCCTAGGTGTCTCTCAATCCAATCAAGTTGACAATCAATATTAACCATCATAGTATTCTTTTACAAAAGAAGCCCCAGAGAGTTCCTTTGTTCTCCCACCAAGAGAGGACAAAGCAAGAAGAGGACTATGTATTAACTCAAAGCAAGTCCGCACTAGCCACCAAATCTTCTGGTGCCTTGATCTTATACTTCCCAGCTTTTAGAACTGTGAGACAGAAATTTCTGTTGGTAATAAGCCACCTGATCTATGGTATATTGTTATAACATTCCACTGCTGTAACAGTAAGACACTGCTGTGACAAGTTGCTCAAACTTAATGGCTCAAAGCAACATAAATTTGTTATTCTATAGCGCTAGATATCAGAAATCTAATAAGGTTACCTTCCTTCCATAAGGTAACTTTCCTTTTGGAGACTCTAAGAAAGTCCATGCCTTTTCTGGCTTCTAGACACTCCTATGGTCCTTGTCTTATGGCCCCTTCCTTTATCTTCAAAGCTGTGCAGCATCTTGTTTTCTAATTCTCTTGTCACATCTCCCCTGTACTCTCTAACTCTACTGCCTGCCTCAATGAAGGATTTTTATTATTGCAATGGACTGACCTGAGTAATCTACTTGTCTCAAAGTCCTTAATTTAATCAGTTACAAAATAACTTTTACCGCATTAGGTAACATATTCACATTTCCAGTAATTAGGACAAGGACATCTTTGCAAAGAGTCATTATTTTACCTATCACTCTATTCATTACAATGAGTTTAGCCCACAATAATTATTTTAAAATAAGACTTTATTTGTAGAAATTTAATTGACACAGAACCCTGCTGGAACATGCTTATATACAAAATTTTATTAATAGTAAAATGTAATAAAAGTCTATTCTCTTTCCATTACCAAGTTGGCTTGCAGGAAAGACTAGACTATTTCAATAAAGGCCCATTTTCTCTCTGAAGGGAAAGAAAAATTACTAAATGCCCACTGAAAGAGAACAAACACTTAAATGATGCATTTAACCAGATGCTCTGGTGTGAAACTATGCTACACACATGAATTTATGTTGTTAAAGATCCTGAATGATCCATACCCTGTAATCTCTTGTTTATGTTGAAAACTCAATTGAATATATAAAAATAATTTACATCCACTTTCACTTCTCTTCTTCCTTACAATTCCTATTCCTGGACAATTTAAGATCATCTCGCTTCAGTCTTTGCACATTATTCCTTCTGCTTGAAACACTTTACCTTTTTAAGTCACTTCTTTCTGCAACCACTCCTATAATATAGGATCTCCAATAGCACTGATCACTGTGAAATTGTTCTATTTGGTTAGCTTTTTGTTTGTTGCTTCCAAAGAGAACATAAATTCTTTCAAACAACTTATCTTCTCAGACTTGAACTATTCCTGGTACATAGTAGCCCCTTTTGATATATTTATTGAGTACATGAATTGCAGGTGGTACAAAGTGAGACTAAAATGCATCGCAGTAGAAAATAAAATGTGTGAGAAGAGAAAAAAGAAACCGAATGGAAAGTGTAGGAGTTACAGTGCCTGCCACTTCTAAAGCAAAAAGAAACAAAACAATAAATAGTTCAATGATGCTTACACTATGTCAGGCTCTGTTATATGCATTTTACATGTATTGATTTATTCCTCATAACAAATAGGTTTATCACCTGTCTTTTGTAGGTGAGTAATGTGAAGGACACAGCAAGCTAAGTAACTTGCCCCTAGCCACAGAATTCGTCAGAGGCAGAGTCTAAATTTGAACTCCTTTTAAGTACGGCTTGATTTTGCTTTTCCAAAAAGCTGAGTGGTTGATAGGTCGGCCCCACGAAAATGTCTGTCAACCCTGTAAAAATGTCTATCAACTTAAAATGACTGGACAGATAAGACATAAACAGTAAATTATATTTCACTCCACGGTAGTAAGAGCACCATTCATCACAAAGTGAAATGTTCAAAATTCTTGCCAAATTTTTGGGTCCAACTCGGTTTGACCTTCATCTGCAACAGCATCCCAGCTCATCGTCTTTGCTTTCTTCTTCTCCCCATTCTCCCGCCTCCCCTCCCTGGCACCAGGGCTTCTCATAGAATCCTCTTCAAACCTTCTTCGGGCTTTCTCAAGGCCAAATGTCAGTTCCCTCACCCGTAAAACAATAGTACCTCTTCAGACTCTACTCAGCGAGGATTAAGGAAGGGGTAAAGTGTGAAAGAGCGCTGCTAATATTAATCTCCATCACGTTGATGGAGGTTTGTGCCCCTTTCTCGCCCGCACTTCACGATGATATAGATAACCAGAAAATGTTTCATTTCCCCAACCGCCCACCCCTAACTAGCCGGGCAAGGGCAACTGACAGTTTTGCTCTGAGCATGCGCACTAGCGACCGCCGGAGTTCCGCCCCCCTCCCCCCACCCCCGCGTCCCCTGACGTAAATCTTCTGCGACGCTCAGCGAGTTGGGCCAGCGTGAAGAGGTTCAGAGCTCCCTTGCCCACTGACTCCTGTCCCCGTGCGGCTGTGACCCGACACCATGAAGGAAACGCCGCTCTCGAACTGTGAGCGCCGCTTCCTGCTCCGCGCCATCGAAGAAAAGAAGGTACACGGCCCCTCCGGAACTGGGCGCCTCGTGGGCGCCAGGGTCGCGCAGTGTGGGCTACCAGACCTGGCCCGCGTGGGCCCAGGCAGCCTCGGGGCAGCGCCTGGTGTGGTTTCTAAACTCCAGACTTTACTGTGGGCCTCCGGGATTTCTCAAGGCTTAGGTAACCGCAGCCACTGTCGTGCCCGGCACTTAGGTTCCACTTTCTTATTGGGCTTACGTAGTTAAGGTGCCACCTTATGCTTACCCTAGGGCCAAATAGTTGCTTAAGAAATATTTGTCGGAGGAATAAATGAATGTTTTACTTGCAGCGGCTGGATGGCAGACAAACCTATGATTATAGGAACATCAAGATCTCGTTTGGAACTGATTATGGGTGCTGTATTGTGGAACTTGGGAAAACAAGGTAACAGGATACATGTTAGATAAGAATTCCACCGAGAGAGGTTTGAAAATAACCTTAATGAGTCGGCTTTTGTAAAGCAGTTCAGAAGTCTGGAAAGTGTTTTAACTGCGAAAAATACGTTTCCCTTTGATGTAAAACTTTTTGGGTTTGTGGACACACTTTAAATTTTTAATCATAAATGTATATAAACATCCTGTAGTTCCTTCTGACCTCTAATATATTTTATATATAATTTCTACCCCTTATGATATATCGCAACATTGAGGATGTTACTCTTCTTTAATTTTAATTGGAAAACATGCATTTAGTTAACTGCTTTGTACCTTTATCTTTGCAGAGTTCTTGGACAGGTTTCCTGTGAACTTGTTGCTCCAAAACTCAATAGGGCAACAGAAGGTATTCTTTTCTTTAACCTTGAACTCTCTCAAATGGCTGCTCCAGCTTTTGAACCTGGCAGGTATTTAAATCTTTTTCTTAAGCTGCTTTAGCCATAGAAGAACCTAATAGTGGCGAGCTATTGTTTGAATGCCGGTGTTATTTCATGACATTGGCCCATTTCTGTTTTCATAGGCAGTCAGATCTCTTGGTGAAGTTGAATCGACTCTTGGAAAGATGTTTAAGAAATTCGAAGTGTATAGACACTGAATCTCTCTGTGTTGTTGCTGGTGAAAAGGTGGGGAATATGCCCAAAATTCTTAATTTTAGGATGAATATTATTGATTTATTGATTCCTAAATCTGTGCTTTCATTCTCGAAGTTTTAATTTACTTTTGTACTGGTTTATGTCACTGAAAATGTTTGAGTGGATACCCTTAGACCTTTTTACCATCTTTCTCTGAAAGAACAAAAAATACCATTTAAAAGGATGGAAACAGCAACTTGGACTTATGTTTTATTCACAGAAATTGTGGCTTTTTCATATGACCTGTCATTAATTTTCTTTTGTTATTTGAGTTGATAGGAACAGGTAGTGTTTTCCTTTTTTATGGAGGAAAAACAGATGAAATCCTTCATTGATTTACACAGAGCTACATAGTCAGTCAGTGGGGGAGTTCTTATTGGAAGTTTTAGTCTTAAGAAATTATGCCACATGAGGACATTAGAACTTTATTATTTGATGATTTGCCCTTTTGTTTTTGTTTTTTTTTGTTTTTTGGGGGGTAGTGGGGATTGAACCCAGGGCTTTCACACTGAGCTATGTCCCCAGCCCTTTTTATTTTTGAGACAGAGTCTTGCTAAGTCACTAAGTTTGCCCAGGATGGGCTCAAATTTGCAATCCTCCTGTCTTAGCCTCCTAAAATCCTAGAATTACGGGCATGCATCACCACCCACTTGGCCAGCTTTGTTACTCTAGACAAGTCACTTAGCTTCCTACATTCTTTACTTGAATATACTTCTATTTGCAGTCCTTGTAAGATTATCCTAAATGTTATATAAAACCAAAAACTTTATGATATGTGTTCAGACACAGTAAAAACATAATTACTTTTGGCATTAGGAAAATCTTAGATATAAGATTGGAGTGGTTGTGGTGGTTCCATTTATCTCACAGAAAAATGAGTTAACATTTCAGATACTTGTTTGGGCTTAAAGTTTTTCTACATTTTTATTGATAAACTAGAAACATTAACAGCATGTTTTAATAGCAATTAAACGTTTATGTACAGTGTTACTTTTCCTGATAAATAGCCACTGGTTGTGATTAATGAGGATTTATTTTCATCTTAAATTCCCTTTCAGGTTTGGCAAATACGTGTGGACATACATTTATTAAATCATGATGGAAATATTATTGATGCTGCCAGCATTGCTGCAGTTGTTGCCTTATGTCACTTCCGAAGACCTGATGTCTCTGTCCAAGGAGAAGAAGTCACATTGGTAAGTTCCCATGATTTGAATCAGCATACTTTTCTATGAGTATCCTAGGTGTGCCAGCAACTTGTTATTAGTAGAGTCATGTTGTAGATGGCTTGTGTTTTAGGGGTCATGTGTGAAATATACATGATTCTCAGCACAATGAGCTGTTCACAATAACTGAAAAGAACTGAGATTCACCAGATTCACATCTCTCTAGAACTTTTATTCATCAAGCAAAATAGATGGCAGACATCTATCAGAAATACTTGGAGGGCTTGATAATAAATATCACTAGGCTCCACTTCCAGAGCAGATCAGAGAGGTAGGACCTGAGAGTTTTTACTTAGAGTCCCTAGATGATGCTGATGGTGCTGGTCCAGACACCACATTTTAACATTGATCTGTAATGATACTTGGATACCTGTGTGTTTAATCGCATGATATCATACTTGGAGTAGATTTTTTGGGATGTAAATTATATCTCAAAAGTTTTTGAAAAATGTATACTGTTTTGGGAGCCATGAGTGTCAATGTTAAACAGATACTTGTAAAAAGTTTTTTAGGTACTCTCTGAAGATTAAAGGACTGTCATTTTTTTATTTGATTCACAAGATGATTGATTTTTTATATGTTCATAACTTAGTGACTGTTAATATTGAACCTTTTCTTTTGAAACAGTATACTCCTGAAGAGCGTGATCCTGTAGCATTGAGCATCCACCACATGCCCATTTGTGTCAGTTTTGCCTTCTTTCAGCAAGGGTAAGTCTTGCCTTGTCATGGGCTAAAATGATAGATGCAGCTAGCAACTTGTTTACTCTACTCAAAAAAATGAATGAATAAATCCCTCTTTTGATATTAATGCACCATGGTGGGTGGAGGGAATGGAAAAAAAACTGATGTGTAATGTACATGTACAAATTCCCTACAGTGAATGTAATTATAACTACAAACATGTACTAATAAACATTTGAAATAAAAGAAAAACTAAAGCATCTTACACTTCTTTCTTTGTAAGGGCAATAATTGGCAAAGAGCTTTCTCAATAAAAGTGACAAAGCTCTTCTATAATTACACCTTTCAACATTTTGCTTTTCATGACATTCTTAACAGATTTTGAATTTACTGTCTTAATTTGGGGAAATAGTAAGAATTACTGTGAATTAATACAAGATGATATTTTTAAGCATATGAGATAGAGTAGTTCTAGGAGCAGGTTATAAGGAAGAATAGTTTGCAAACAGGAAAAAGGTCTGTTTTCCTTCAGCTGTCTGCTAGTTTCTTCATAACTCATTGCTAGATCCCCCTGCAGCAGAACACTTGTAGTCTTTTAGGTCTATATAATGGACTTTTAAGTGTAAGCTAGAGCCTTAAATCTTCAGAAACCAAAAAGATACTTTACCAATTTTATCCATGAAAACTTTAGAAAAGATTTTTACTTTAGTCATTGTAGTATAGAATTTTATATAGGGAAACAGAATAAATAGCATTGTTTAGTAGAAAAAAATGCAACCCATAAATGTAATTTTAAAGTTTCCAGTAGTCACATTAAAAGGTAAAAAGAAACAGGTAACATTAATTTGTATATATTTTATTTAACCTAATATAAAAATAATTAGTATCTTAAAATTATTCATGATAAATCTATACTCTTTTATTTCCACTGAATCTTTGAAATTGAGTATTGTACTCAGTTTGCACTAGCTGCATTTCAAGGGATCAATAACCATATATTGGCAAATGTATTGGATGGTGCAGAAATAGTAATTTTTTAATGTGCCATTTGCAGAACCTAGACAGTGTATTACAATATTAAATGAACTTAAAATGAACTAAGTTAATGTTATCTGAAGTTTTTATTAATGAGCCAGAAGTCATTTATATGAAATAGTATAAAGTTTAGATTATATATTTAAATAAAACCAATCTGAACTTAATGTGATTTCACTGTAATAGCTCAAGCATTCTTTCATGTTCATAAAAAGTTTTCTTGACTCTTCATTAGTGACGCAGATCATAGGCTTAGACCTTCACTATGTTGATTTATTGATGTCAACTTTTAAAAAATCCATTACTCTAAAAATGACAAGCATTCAGCCTAAGACTTGTGCAGGACCATTTAATATTCATTTCAGAACGTACTTATTGGTGGATCCCAATGAACGAGAAGAACGTGTAATGGATGGTTTGCTGGTGATTGCCATGAACAAGCATCGAGAGATTTGTACCATTCAGTCTAGTGGTGGAATAATGCTACTAAAAGATCAGGTTAGTGCTTTGACTAATGTCTCTTTAAGAATAGGTCTCTTTTTAGAAGTTAATCTTTTAACCGGAAGCCAATTAAGGATGCTTTCAATAATCAATTCCAGGTTATGTTAGCATTTGGTTTCAGTACCATCATTACATTCTGCTGGTTGGTGGCTGTGAGATAACCTCTTCCCTTCCTCACTGCTGCCATGTTTAGCCCTTCAGCTATAGGTGCACTTGTTTTCTTACAGTGAAGAATGATTCATACCTCTATTTTTTAACAAATACTAGAAATTAGGTAAAACAATAGTTTTAGAATTTGGTACAGCAAGCTGTGGTTCTCAAACCCAGCTACATATCAGATTCTCATGGAAGTCTTTAGGAAATAAGAGTGCCATATAGCATGTAGTATGTATCTGGTTAAGAGCAAAGGAACTCCTTAGTTCAAATTCTAGCTCTGCCTTGTACTAACTGACTTCATATAAATGATTTCATAATCTAAAATGGAGAATTGATGTTACTACTAACACCTTGTTAGGATACAAAGATAAGAGATATATTGCACAACATCTCGTGTACATGAGGTATTCAATAAATGTTAGTTTCCATTACCATCATAATTGTTATCAGTAGTATCCTAACCACTATCCAGATTCCTGTTTCTGTGGATTACTTACACAGAAAGGAAGTTAGTGCTTCCCTGAGCGTTTGTGTATCTGTGACCTCTTCCATGGTATCTCATATTAAAGTTTTTGAGGCTGTTCCCTTAATCAGATACTCGTGCAAAATTTTTATAACAATTCTTGCATTGTGCCTTAATTTGCTTTTACAATGTTATTTTTCTATTTAAAACAGAAAGGTAGAAAAGTTAATTTCATGGCTTAATATCATTAGAGAAAGCCATTTTGTTTGTTGTCTTTGAGTAACAGAATTCACTTTTACAAACAGGTTTTGAGATGTAGTAAAATAGCTGGTGTGAAAGTAGCAGAAATTACAGAGCTAATTCAGAAAGCTTTGGAGAACGACCAGAAAGTGAGGTAAGTTTTTCAGAAGTAAATAGTCTTTTTATAACATGTTAGGACTTCTTGAACAAGAGCAACCATATGATTTTCACGTGGTCTTTATTTGTTAATCTCATTTGAATATACTACTTAGTGTGTTTTAAAGAGTTGAGTAGGGCTGGGGATTTAGCTCAGTGGCACCGTGCTTGCCTCACAAGTGCAAGGTCCTGAGTTCAATCCCTGGTACCGCCAAAAAAAAAAAAAAAAAGAGAAAGTTGAGTAGGCTCTATTTTATTCCATTTTAAACATCTATATTGAAAAGCCACATAAGATTTTCTTAGGAAAAAAAGAATCTAGTAACTGTAAAATATAAACAGGTTGATTCCCATTTCTGTTTCTTACCATGTGATCTTAAGATATGTAACCTAGCAGCTCAGTATTCTTTTCTAGCTCATGCGAGCCTAATGATATCCTCAGAGGGGTAGTTTGAGCATTAGAGAATGTACATACTTCTAAGCATCTGTCACATGCCCAGTACATGGTTCAGTAAACATTTCTCTTGATAGGCATAATAAATTGTGAGGTTAGGCGATACTCTTAAGTGAAATAAATAGGACACACATGTATAAATACCGAATAGTTTCTCTGGTGTGAGAAACTGAAAGTGTAAATAAGGACTAAAATGTATAATAGGTAATGTGGAATAGGAAGAAAAGGGGGCAAAGGGGGGAAGGAAGTGGGAGGAGTAGGGGAAAGGATACAAGGGAATGGGATTAATATGAGAAAATAGAAAAATAGGAACAAAATCTTTGTAAATAGGGAGGAATGGAGGGGTTGAAGGGAGGGCTGGGCAAGGGTGAAAAATAAGAACCAAGAGAGATTATGTAAAGGTACAAATATCCAATGATGAATGTCATTATATTGTATACCTAAAATGTACCAATGATTAGAATGAATAATTGATAATGCAAAATAGGAAGAAAAGGTCCAAAGGGGTAGGGGTGGTGGGAAGGGCAGGGGAAAGTAAAGAAGGGAAAGGAAAAATGATGAGAAATGGAAAAAATGGAAATAAAGTCTTTGTAAATAGGGAAGGGTGGAGGAGGTGAAGGGAGGGCTAGGAATGGGGAAAAAATAAGAACCAAGATGCATTATGTAAAGGTCCAATTCCCAATGAGAAATGTAATTGTGTTGTATACCTACAATGTACCAATAAAAGAATTTAACAAAATAAATAAATAAGTACATACATACATAAATTGTGAGGTTAAGTTAAACTAATTCGTATTTCTCACTCCCCAAAGGCTAACTTTTTCCTTTCCTTCCTGTTTTTTCTCTCATGTCATCATCCCACTCCCTCAAAAAATAACAAAACCTCATATAGGAAAGAAGGTGGAAAGTTTGGCTTTGCAGAATCTATAGCAAATCAAAGGATCACAGCATTTAAAATGGAAAAAGCCCCCGTTGATACTTCTGATGTTGAGGAGAAAGCAGGAGAAATCATTGCTGAAGCGGAACCTCCTTCAGAAGTGTATCTTTATTGAGTGGTCTTTGCAGTAACAAGAATATTCATTAACACATTGGGCTTTATTAAAGTTATATGTGTACATTGACATTTGTTTTCTGAAATATGTACTGTTAAACACTTAAAAACTTAGTGATATGAGTCATATTACTGATGGTGTAGCATTCAGCTTCTCTTGTTACACTGCAAAAACCAGAAAATTCTCTGTCTTAAGAACCAATTAGGGGCTGAGGATATAGCTTAATGGTAGAGCATTTGCCTCCACCAGTGGTGGCAGACCCATGGCACACATGCAGTTATTTGTTACCATTGAAAGCTCTACAAGGTTCACCATCAGTAGCCTACAGCATGTTCAGGACCACAAGTTTGACTCTTAGCCCTGCAAACACAGCAAACCAAAAAACAAGTGTACAGCATTTTGTTTTCCTTAGGAAAGTTATTCTTTAATATTGATAGCATGGACAAGGTGTTTACAATTGAGGTATTTTTTGTGCTGGGAGTCAAATCCAGGGCTTTGTGCATGCGGGGAGAAGCTGTTTAGTCTATTAAGTAGCAGTGCTTTGTTCTTCAGTTTTCTTAACTTGGTAAGTGTTTCTAAACCTGTGCTCTGGACCTCTGGAACTGCCCGGATTGGAGAGGGAGTAGAAAACTCCTGGGGTGATCTTGAAGACTCTGAGAAAGATGAGGACGAAGGTGGCAGTCATGAAGCTGTCATTCTTGACAATATAAAAATGGACACTGGAGCAGGAGTTTCTGATATTGGAAGCCAAGGTAGGTGATTTATGGCTTTTATACGATGTTTGCTTACAAAATACATCTACAGATAACATTGTATATTAACTATATATGGATAAATCAGAGAAACCTATACAAAGAATATTGATACAGCTGTATATAGGGATATCTTTTCCTTTCTAGGTGGGGCTGTTTTGTGATTTAAATTTCAACTAAATAAGACATATTAACACCAATTCTTTAAGTTTTTTACCTTTTGCATATATTTATCAAGGCCCATGTCATAACATAGTACTATTTTATAGTATTTTTGTAATATGAAGTATTCTCTATCTGCATTGTCCAGTACAATAGCCACTAGCCTTGTGCAGCTATTAAACACCTGAAATGTAGCTTGGATGATCAAGAAATTGAATTTTTTGTTTTAGTATAAAATAACTGAGGCTAGTGCTATCATATTCAAGAGTTCAGTATTAGAATTCACAAAATTCCCAGAATGCCTGGAATGATGTCAGTCCTACCTGTTCTTGCCTGGTCTATAGTAAAATCACAAATTGCTTTATGTAGTACAAACAAGTCATGCAGTGATCTTGGAACTAGAGGATACTTATACTTACTAAATTTGGTGAATTTGTTTGAGTGTAATGCACATAGTGCTTGGCTTCATAAAAGGAAATTATTGCTATGAATGTTACAGAGAATCTGCTGAGTTTTAGTTTTGGAAATTAGGCAAATAAGTGAAGAAAAAAATCTCCACTGATTGGAACCCTTGTGCAACTTTTCCAATGGCTTACTTTTATTTGGTATTACTCCAGAACTTGTTCCATGTATTTATTCACTATATGGGGAATGAAGTAAGCTGCTTCAAAACAGGGAACTACCTTTAGTTTTTCCATGTCAGCATATAACATCAGCCACATTATTTAAAAATTTTTAGAATTCTGTATCATTGAATGGACCTAGTTGGTTTAACCATTCCCTTACTGGTGAACATGTGGTCTACATTTCTTCACTGCTAGAGACCTTATACTTATATGCACCTCTTTGGTTAGTACAGTAATCCTCTAAGAATAATAAGGTTAATAGACATTCTGTTTCTGGTTTGAAGAATACTTTCAGTTGAATAAATGAAAAGTGAACCTGAGATATCTGGGAGGATGGAGCAGGTAAAGCCTTTCTAAAATGTAAACAGACTAAAGGCTAAAACTGTAAAAAATTGATATACAATGAATCAACTGGAAAAAGGGTTAATTCACATCAGTGTATATGTATACACACACACATATAAATACATATAAAGGTACATACACATTAAGTGTTCAGGATAAAGATGGGCTAAAAAGATATGAAACAATCTTAAAATACAAAAGAACTGTTAATGTTAACATTCTTCAGGGTCAACCATGATAATAAAGGAAGTCAGTTCAAAGGAAAAAATGACAGCATTTTTTTAAGTTAATGTTTTTGACAGTATTTAAAATACTAGCATTCATAAATATGTATGGAAAATGGGTTTTTCATTTACTATTCCTTATAATTATAGAGTGTAAATTGGCAGTTTCTGGAAGGATTTGGCAAAAGTATCTTAGAATGTATGTGCCTTCTTTCCTAATAGTTTTGCTTCTGGGTATTTTTTGGTATTTTTAAAAGGAGAAAAGCAAAAATAAATCCTAAGACTATTAGCTTCCTTTTCAAATTGATTCTATAAAAGATACTATATATTTCCCCCTAACTTCTTCCTTACAACACGTGTCAAGTACAGTGTAGGGGTAAGTTTTCTACATGAGTTTTTCCAGAGCTCCAGGGTTCTACTTCGAGGAAAGAAATTTTGGGAACAACAAAGTACATGTATTTGTAAGCCTCCAGAGTAACTTTGGGCTTTTTGTATGCAAATGGTAGTTTTAGAACCTGACAGAAATAAACTCCTGGAAATTTTAAGAGATTACTTATATTGCTTTCCTGACATTTTCATAGATGACCCAATAGTACTCTCAGATAGTGAAGAAGAAGAAATGATCATTTTAGAACCAGACAAGAACCCAAAGAAAATAAGGTAACACATTTCTGGTTTATTTCAAATATATACACATGCTTGGAACTTTAGAGATTTACCCAATGGTTTTACTCTCTTATTCTACAATAGAAAGACGTCCCTTTTTCACTACATATTCAACTATTCTTTCTCTGGTTTCTTCACCCTATGATTTACAAAAATTAGTGCATAATTCGATAAAGTAGGATGTCTTTCAAAGTTACTGTATTTTATTCTTATAGCTGCCACATTGTATATCATATAAAGAAGACCTATTTCAGTGATCCAACATTTAACAAACATAGTTAGTGAACTGTTAATTTACTTTATTCACAGAACGCAGACCACCAGTGCAAAACAAGAAAAAGCACCAAGTAAAAAGCCAATGAAAAAGAGAAAAAAGAAGAGAGCTACTAACTAAAGCTAACATAGTTGTATGTTTGTATATATATATATATAACTATTAAAAGGATATTTATTCATTGCTAACAATGACTGGATACTTTTTATTCACAATTCTATAGTGAGTCTTTTGGGGTTTTAAAATACACTTTAAAATGAACCTTCTGGGAAATTTTTTGTCTGTTAATTTTCACAAAACTTTCCAACCCATGTGTAACCTCAAAACCTTAACAGGTTTCAAATGACATTTTCCATTGTACAATAAATTGTAAGCCAAGTTAACTTTTCTAAAGGACATCATGGTCATAGTTTCATCACAAAGTAAATTTGACTTACAGAAATCAAGATTTCCAATCAGTTTATTAATTCTTGTCCTGACAGCTGGCATCGTTAATACTTTAACAAAACCACTTAAAATTAGCCAGATATCTAAGGTAGATACATGTACAAAAGATATACAAATTAAAACCATTTAAAAAGGAATAGATACCATAACTTGTCCTTGGCCATAACTTCTGTATTCAGAATGATTGTGCAATTAAAACCTAAGGTAAAAACTGTACACCATGTGCTCCAAGTGACTGAATGAGGGCAGTCTTTCACTGTCACACATTTAGTGTCTCTGGGGGATTGAGGAGTGAAACACCATGATACCTGTAAGAGGGGGGAAATCCACTTTTAGTAAACATTCATAGGAAGAAGGCGATCCTAGATAATACATGCACTGGAAACTACAAAATGCTATTTCTGATTAGGTTAATTAAAATCACTGCTGATTTTAACATCCATGCAGCTCTCCCCCAACCCCCCCAGCAAAAACAGCATTAACTACAACCTTTGCCAAACACATGATCTGTTAAGAGAACAGCTTCTTAGGAGTCTGTGGCACATTAAGTGTGACCTTTAATAAAGTTAAAATGTCACAGTTTCTGAATCATTCTGGAAAAACAAGTATCTTCATTATTCAAGTCTTACTTTGAATTTTTGTACTTTTCTCTTATCGACTGTTGTGCATGCTGTGGTGCTTTGAGGTAGGTCTGGTGAAGGTCCATAAGACAAGGCTTAAGACTTTCCAGGGTATATCCAGTCTTTCGAACTAAAGATTCAGGCTGCAGAGAAGGGAGTAAAGAACTACTGTTTTTGTTGTTAGTAACACAACAAACTACAGTAGATACAATGAATTAATAGCTGGCTCAAGTTTAAGTTTCATCACAAATCTTTTAACAGTCAACTGACAAATTGCATTTTCTGAACCTACTATTCCATCTTTTATGCTGACTGATCCATTTTTACTGCTTTCCCTGCCAACAGATCAGATAGGCAAAATCCTTTAGGCACACCTTTCAAATCCAAGTTTACAAATAAACTTTCAGATGCTGATTCAATAGATAAGAGGTCTTAAACAGTATATATATTTGAGCAGTTTTTCCAACTAAGATCTAGACGGCCATCAGTTCTATGGAACAATTGTTTAACTTGTCTGGTACCAGCATATCTGCCATACAGATGATGTGTAAAGACAATGTAATACATACCCAGCTTTGTCCTATGACTGTGTAGAGTGCTAAATGAAAGGCTGCTCCAGCGATAACTGATGGCAAATACTTTAGGTATGGGTCAGCATCAATCAAACTTAATTCTCCCAAAAACTGTAATGAAAAATACTTAGGATCACAGCTCTAAAAAGCAAATCTCAAACCCTTACTTTCTGATGCAATTTTTTTTTTATTACAGGCTCTAGCAACCCTGGATAAAATATTCTACAGCCTCATCTTTAAACACAGCAACTATTTAAATGCTTTGCTCCAGTCTCCTATATCGTCCCTCTTTTAAAACAACTCTGACTACCTTCTCCCAAGACTTTATCCTCAACTTACTACTCTGTACTTTACCAATATGGTCATCTCTTGGTACCCACCCATAGGGAAACCTCTCCACAAACCCTCACCTCCTGCTCATGGACAGCAAAATTAGTGACACCCAAGTCCTTTATATGTCAATACTATTTGCATATAATTTACATTTTCATATATACCTTAAATCAAGATTGCTTATAATACCTAAAAAATATAAATGCTATATTTAGAGAATGACAAGGAAAAAAGTCTATACATGTTCAGTACAGATACAAGTTGTTCCCTGAATATTTTCAATCTGTGGTTGGTTGAGTCCATGAATGTAGAACATAGTTATGGAGGGCCAACTGTATGTTGACATTCATTGATGGTAGGCTTTTTTCCTGTATTACAACATTCGTCCCTGGAACATTGAATCTCTTGAGCAAAGCTACACTAACGAAACAAGAGCTTGCTCCTAATTATTAAGAATCTGCAACAAAATAAAATTAACTTACCATTGCTAAGCTTTCAACTTTGCAGTTTGCAGGCTGGTGATGCAGAAAGTATTGGGTAAGAAATTGATTCACTGTTGGTGCAGCTAAGTCAAAAGCAAGGACTTTGAGAACTAGATGTTCCATTCTCAGAACTTGTTTCTTCGTATAAGTATCATCTGTAATGTACACAAACTCTGCTACTTCTGGGGGGTATATTTCTTCAAACTTTCTATAATGAAAAAAGTTTTAAATAAGTCCTAAAAGGAAAACAAGGTTCCTTATCCAAATTCTGAAATCCCATTAGCAGAATACTTGGAATGATTCCAAAACTCACACTCTCTACCAAATGTATTTCCACTATTAACGTGGCCATCATTTCTAGCAGACTAACTATTGCTTAAAAGGCCTAAATCAATAAAGGACCTTTGAGATCCTTCTACCTCAAAGGAAATGAATGAGAGGCATAAAGTTTTCCAAGGTTGGAACAATGCAAAAGTTCACCATGTAGCTGAAAACTTAGGAAATACAAATCTAAAATTAAACAGTTCATGTTTTCTTTCTTAAATCATTGTTTTCAGGTCCCAGTGGGGAGAATATACTGCTTATATGCCTGCCAGATAGTACTTTATTATGGAAGGTAGCCAGTCTCTCTGTTCAAAGTACCCTGAAATCTAGATCTTAGGAAGATTAATATTCTGGATTAGAAAACAATGTCCTTCTTTTTTTTTACCTCTCAACTTCTACCACACATCCCTAGTGACTCTTTGCCTTGTGATTCTACTGCTTCTGGGTGAGTATATTTCTGTGTGGTGTGTTAAAATGTTACAATTTTTAAAAATCATAATGTCTTCTCTGTACAGAAGGATAATGATGATGAACCCAATAATGAACCAAGCTGGACTTACGAGGCTAGCAGCATAGCAGCAGTGCCCACAAGCTGAAGCTTTCCTCTCAGCACAGACATTGAAGAGAGGAACCTATCAATGTAGTTCACAGCCAAATGCAGGGTCTCATTCTGCAGTTTATATTCCTCTCCCACTTCAACTAACCAGTCCACAAGGACAGCCCTCATACTGTTAGTGATGTCTGGCTGTTTCTTCATGTAACCCACTTTAGGTTTACATTTCACCTGGTGAGAAAAGTTTTGTAGTGTTAAAATTGTAATTAGCTTATTTACCATTATCAAAGATGCTACCATAAACAAGTATAGCATTAAGAGTAATCTGCTAGTAATTTAAAACTTAAATATTACAGACAGGCATGGTGGCACATGCCTGTAATCCCAGTACTCTGGGAGGATAAAGCAGAATTCCAAGTTCAAGCCCAGCCAGGACTAGGGATGTAGCTCAGCACAAAGGCCTTTGAATCAATCCCAAGTACCATAAAAACAAAGTTTAAACATTCTCTAAATTTCAGTTACATTTAATGAATATATTACACAAACTGGAATCAGAGAGCCTTTACCTCCATCTCCCTAAGGTACGTGTGAATATCCTCATGGTAGTCTGGTACTTCATTAACACTCACTGGCTTTTCCTCTTCTAATACAATCGACATGTCCATAATATGTGGTGAATCTGGGACAGTTCAAAAGTTATGATCAAATTAACTTTTTAATTTGCTTTGACAAAATATAAGAAGTCTAACACTACCAATGCATTTGTTTATTTCATCCAACTAAAAGATTTCTTATGGCAAAGTACATAATTATTGACTCTTGGGCCGGGGATTTAGCTCAGTGGTTCCGGCGCCTGCCTCGAAAACGCATGATCCCGAGTTTGATCCCCGGTACCAAAAAAAAACCACACACACACATAATTATTGACTCTAGTCTTCGTATTTCTGTCCATATAGCTTTAGAATGATATTTAGAAAAATAATTATTGATAGACTAACCAGAGGGTGGAGTATTACAAGAACAGATGGTACAATGGTTCTGTTAGGACCAAGAACTTAAAATCCAAGTTTTGGGGTGGTATCTAAGGTTTGCCCTGAGAGATTGCAGACCTCATAGTATGACATATTCAAAGCACAACTAGGGAATAGCTAGAATCAAGTATCATGGTTTTTAATAACAAGTGTTAATAGTTAGTTTGTTTATGGGACTTCAAATAGATTAACAACATAAGTGACTCAATTTTTATCATTTAAACTATCTTTTAAAGCAAAGAATATTCATTTTGTTTCCACTTCAAAGATCACTTTGATGTTAAAAATTTCTTGCAAAATTTCATTGACTAGGGTGTAACTCTGGTAAAGCACTTACCTACCACGTTCAAGGCCCTAGGTTCAATGCCCAGCACAAAAATAAAATCAAATAAAAATTTTTTCTTGCAAAATTTGAACAAAAACTATGTCCAAAGGATCTTCTTGCTCCCAACCACCAGCCAATCAGTGGAACTAAAACTAAACTGGATTAGTGAATTATCATGTGACTCAACAGCTCTATGGTAAAGAAACAGCACAAATCGCAGATCTGTCTTCAGCAGCTACAAATGGTTTAGGGCAAACAGACACCTACTGACTTGCGGGACAGTGTGTCACTTTTTGGTACCACATGATCCACTCAAACCAGCTTTACAGAAAGAGATGTTGGTTTTTCATAGTATGTAAGACTTCACCCTCTACTACTCTTTGAAATGGAGGTTTGCCAGTATTACGAACACAAGCAAACGTGTGGGATGGATTAAGCATTCAATGACTAATAATTATATTAGTCCTGGAAGGAGTGCCACGTTAGGATTTGTAGGTCACTAGGTCAAGTGTTCAAGGGTTAGCAGTGACATCTGAAATAAATTACACTCATCCTAAGCCTATTAGAGTAAACCTAACTCACTGTATCATACTGATCAGGTAAGGCAGTGTCTTAACATGTAAAATATTAACCTAATCAAATAATTACAACTTGATTAAGAGTTTCCTTAAAACTTACCAAAACTACCGTCCATTGGATAATCAAGAGGTACCAGTGGTTTTCTTGGTCCCGGTAAAGCAACAGCTGTATTAAAAGCCAGGACATCTTCGCACTCTGGTTTTTTAGATTCAGATGGCCTCTTCCGAGTGTCATCTTCTGCTTCATCCACATGAATGGTGAATGCAGGCTGTTTACTGTTTGCTTTCCAAGGTGGTAGAGTAGCAACGTTCTCATCATTGACAGGAAGATCTTTAAGAGGTGCAACCTAAAAGGAAATTACTTTCTGGCTTTTAACTTATTAAATGCAGTTTGCCTTCTTCACCTTATGGGTCTGAGCCTTTCCTTTTACTCCCAAATACATTATCAGGAATATTAAACTTTCTGAGACAAAATCCAAGAATACCTTAGAGTTATCAAAGAGATGTTCCAATTTGTCACAGGCATTCCTACAAAGACTAAGAACTAGGTGGAGTTACAAACTAATTAAGGGTGGATGTAAAACCATTAGATGTCAACGAGTTGAGGAAAAGGCATGGGAGAAAAATAGTTTCACCACTTTCGCCCCAGGGTGGAGCAACAGAGCAAATCTGGCTAAAATGGCGGAATCTGCCAAAAGTGAAGTACTTTACACTTTTTCCTCACTATCTCTTAAGCAAATAGAGGGAAAGGAACCATGTCCTGGGGCAGTGCCTGGCGTTTGAAAGTGGAGGGAAAAGCACTGAGCAAAGACGCCAAACACTACCCATGTTGTAAGACTTGTTCTGACCCCATTATGCATACAGAAAGATGCCTCCGATACAGAACAGATCGGCAGCGTACGCACAGTGCCAGTAGGGGCTGTAATGTTAAGAATATTGGAAGAAACTATAGCAGTGTCCTACAAACTACATCAGGGACCGAGTGGACTCCAAATCCAAGCCCCCTTAAAGAAAAAAAAAAAAAGCTTTCTAGCCACTCTTGTCTGCCTGCTTAGCCCATGCCCAACTCTCGTTCAGGCCACCCTCCTACAGATGAGTCGTATCCACTTACCCGCCGCGTCTTGAGTCTTTGCTGCGGCGCGGAACTCCGCGGATTCCCGGCCTTCAGCACCGCCAGGCCGGCCTGAGCCCGCGGCTGCTGGGCAAGCGCCGCCTTCTCCGGGTTGATGTTCTCTTGGTCCTCCTGGGGGGCCGCCTGCTGCAGTGTTAGCAGCGCCGAGCCCGCCTCGCGGGCCGCAGGCCTCGGCGCGGAGCTGCCCAACATCGCTGCTCCCGGGGGCGGGCGGCCGGATCAGCCTGCGGCACCAAGCAGCGTTCACTCCGCCCCGCGACTGGTCACGTCGACCTCGCCGAGGTACCCTCCAGCCCGCGCCGCCACTACACCCCGAGCCAGCCTGCCGCCGACCGCTCACCCGGCTCGGGCCCGTGCTGGATCGAGGAGGTCGCCAAGTATGGAGGTAGGCACAGCCGGGCACGAAGGGGTCAGGACGCCCAGAGAAGTAGCTAGCAGCCCGCCGGTGCCGTGGCTGCTCTTGCAGTTCAAGTAGCCCGCGACTATTGAAATGGACCAATGAGAGCCGCCGCGACCCGTGACGTCACTGGGGCGACAGGGTTAGAGGCGAGGGAAGACGGCCGTAGAGGGATGGGGGGGGGGGCACAGAATTGCCAAACTACGGCGGGAGGAAAAACGCCTGCGCCGGAAGGGCGGGGAAGGCGGAGCCCAGCGCCTCGCGACTTTAAACTGAGCTACTGGGCAGTCCCGGGTTTCACCGCAGGGGCTGCTAATCCTTTTAGGACAAACGGAATTAAACTTCACCTGTTAGTGGGGCGTCCCATCTTGTAGCTCTGTACCTATAGTTAGGCTGACTGAGCCATTTCCCGGAGTCTAAATGCCAACGAGGCCATTAACCGGGAGTAATATCATCTACATAACATATGGCTGTTAGGATTCAATAGGGTACATAAATTATTTGATACGCTGCTCACATAAACAAGTGGCAGACTATCAAAGATAAATATCTGACCATTGAACTGTTTATTCACAGTAAGCATGCTGTGTATGTGTTGATGCCGGGGATTGAACACAGGGTCTGCGCATGCTAAGCACAAACTACCACTGAGTCACATCCCCAGCCCAGTCTTCGGCTTTTTTTTATGCTTCCTAATTTACACTTGATCTTAACAGGCCAAGAAGCAATTATTTTTCCTAATTTAGATGGAATCAACTTAAAATGCCACCTTGCCCTACCATTTATAATATAAACAAATTCAATTAGAAATTTTGTCTTTTCCCCCTCTAGCAGTGCCAATCAAGCATACAGTGAAATCCTAGTAACCCAAGTACAATTCTTTTTAATGTTCCATTTAGAAATGAAGGCTGTTTAAATATAGTAAAAGTGGGGGCTGAGGGTGTAGCAAGCACAGTGGTAGATCACATGCTTAGTATGTACAAAGCTCTGGGTTCAATCCTCACCACTTCCCCTTAAATACAATAAAAACAATATGACCTTATTAAAATAAAATTAAACCATATGTGGCTTAATCAAATCTTTTCCATTTAATATCGAAGGACAGTACATAATTAAGAATCATTTTCTAAAAACATAGTTTTTGTAGTCTTTTGAGACGGTCTTGATGTGCAGTTCAGACTGGCCTTGAACTCAGTGATCTTCCTGCCTAACCTCCACAGTGCTGGGATTACAGGCGTGTGCCACCACACCCGGCTCCATTTACCCTTCTTGAAAATACAAAAAATAGCTCCTTTCCATTGTCTTTATGCCATTTAAAAACCTTTAAATACAAAATTCTCCTGAAATATGAATTAAGATTAATACACAAAATTTCTGTAATTTGTGTATTTTCCTTCATGTATAAATAACAAGGAAGTTAGTGGATAGTAGTGCAAGAAAAACCTTAGTGCCTATCACTCTTCAATGTGTACATCTACAGCATGATGGGTTGGGTGCATCAAGTTAAAGTCCCTTTTCTCTGCTTATTCCCCTGGCCGTAATTTACAGAACTGAGCCAAGCTAGGCATTTCACAAACTTCAGAAGGGTCATAAAATGTTACCAAGCAAGCAAGAAACCTGCCGCAGATCAATTCTAACTCCTAGGAAAAAAAAAAAAGGTAGGTTATTTCCACTGGGGTGATACACAGGAACCAGAACACAAATCAGGTACCAGAACTTGGATTCTGGTCCAGCTTGATAGATACTAGCATGTCCTCTTGATTACTTCACATCACGGAGAATCAGTTTTCTTATATTATTTGACAAAGTTATAAAACAGTTGTGAAGATTAAATAAGGTATTATATAAAAATTAAAAATTCTGAAACCTGTAGTTTACATTATGTACATTTTATAAAAATGTTGAAGTTTTATTTTCAAAACATTTCTCAATTTAAAATATCCACTTGCCAAAAAAATTAATTAACATCCCTTTATAATCATTCAACTTGTTTTAAAAATAAAAATATTTTAAAATAATTCCATTGTCAAAAGAAATAGAAGTTTTACATTAAAAAGTCATATCTCAAATATTTTTGGATATTAAAATCTTTTGATTCTGCTTTAACATTTTTTGCTAAGCACATCACTTCTTTGGATTTTACCTTGTTTACCTTTCACGCTGCATCAAAGAAAGCAATCAATGCATTTTGGTCATAACTGTCCAGAATCTCTAGTAGAAGAGGTACTTTGGTTTTTACATTGGTGCCTTTGAATTTAAACTTATCTATGAAAAGATCCGTAATCATTCCTAGAAAGAAAAATGTTTTTTAATGAAACAGAGTAATTGCTAAATAATGTATTTCCAAGCACCAAAATTCCATTATTTAATATACACAAATCTGTAAGTGTTGATAATTTTTAAAATATTTATTGGGAGGGTTAAGCAAGTTTCAAGATATAAATATTTATCTAATTTTTTTTTTTTTTGAGGCAGGGTCTCACTCTGTAGTTCTGGCTGGCCTGGAACATCATGGTGATGATCCTTCTGGCTCAGCCTCCCGAGTGCTGGGATTACAGGCATGTGCCACCACACCTGGTGCTAATAATACTTTTAACAACTGTTTATAAATTATTAATTCAGACAACAGCTGGCCATTTTTGAATAGCTATTGGTAAATATGACATCACAAGTGGCTATTTTTTCAACAAAGCAGATTCTATTCTTAACAGTTTTGTCTAAATTAAAATATTCTGTATATATGATCATGCTTGGAATGTGACTTGATGGTCAAGAGTCCTGGCTTCAAGGATCTGGCAAATTATTTCACCTTTGTATTTTTCCACATAGGAATAGTTCAAGCTGTCAATCCTTTATCTAAAACTCTTGGTACAAAGTGCACTGCAAAAGTTTTCATATTTTAGGAAGAGAATAAAAGGGAGGTACCACCATTTATGGCATTAACTCAAGGAGTCTGAGTGACAATGTCTTATAATAAAACTAATATTTTTACAACAAAATATATAGGTATTTGCATTAAATAAAATTTAAAAGATTAGAAATAACTTCATGTCAACTTAAGTCAAATTTGTCATTACATTAAACACACTAAGTCAGATTTTGCTGCCAGATGATTTATTAAAAAGCGTTCTGGATTTTGAAATCACTGAGAAGGGGTGGTGGGTCTGCACTACCCATCAACTACATTGTTATAAGGATAAAAGAAATCTTGTGCTTGCTACATAGGAAACATTGTTATATATTGTTACAGTTTGTGAGGAAATCTCTGCATATATAATAAATTCAGTAGACATACTGAAGGATCGCCATGGATCGATAATATCAATTAAAACTGGGTGTTAATCCCAGCAATCTGCAAGGCTGAGGCACAAGAGGATAGCAAGTTTGAGCCCAGTCTGGGCTATTTAGTGAATTAGTTAGACCAGCACTCAAAAAAAAAGGGGAAGAAAAGGGGAATGGGTGCTAGGGGAGGGTGTGGCTCAGTGCAAAGCGTCCCGGTTCAATTCTCAGTAATGGAAAAAAAATAATCAACTACCTGTGGATGAATTGGTATTGTGCAAAAAGCATGTATTTTGAAGTGACAGGTTTCTAGTGCAGGATTTTCATCTAACTAGATATGGGACAACAAATTCTTTAATCTCATATTTAAAGATATAAAAGATGAAGATAACACCACACCATCTACCTTGTGGAGCTGTTATAAGGGTTACATATATCATCTGATTATGAAGATGGTATCAACAGCATGCTGCTAACAAAACCTTTTCTTAGCTGGGTGTGCTGGTACACTCCTATAATCCCAGCTATTCAGGAAGGTGGGGCAGGAGGTTTCCAAGTTTGAGGCCAGCCTGGGCAATTTACCAAGACCTTCTCTCAAAATAAAACAAAAAGACCTAGGAATGTATTTCAGTGGTCCCAATCTCCTTGCTAAAAAAAAAAAATGTCTTTTTCAATCTGTTGCTTCCTCCTCTCTCCCTCCCTCTGTCCTTTCCATCACCTTCCTTGTGCTTTCTCTTTCATCCAATACAATCTGTGAAACACCCAACTTACTACCACCAAAGCCAAACAAGTTTTAAACAATAAACTGACACATATGCAAATATCCTCTATTAAACTTTGACTAAAAATATTAAATGCTGCATCTTTACATTCTACAATAGCAGTAACAGCTGAAAATTTATTTGTTTAAAGTATGTCTAGCCGGGGATTTAGCTCAGTGGTTCTGCTGCCTGCCTTGAAAGCACAAGGTCCTGAGTTCAATCTCTGGAACCAAAAAAAAAGTAAAGTATGTCTAAATGTTGTTTTGTTTGAGACAGGATCTTGCTATGTAGCCCAAGCTTGAAATCATGATTGTCTTTCTGCAGCCTCCATGGTGCTGGGATTACAGGTGTGCGGCACAATGCCCAGCAAACAAAGTGAAATTCTTAATACTTCGTAAGATTTATTCATTTTATACCATATTGTTATATATAAATTCACCTCACTTCTTAAATTTTACTACCATTTTATCAAGTAAAAATACTAAATTTTAAAATAAGCTAGATGGAATACAAAATATTCTGTGCAATAAGTTGGTTGCCATTGGCTCATGACTGATGTAACGTTTGTCTTTCTGCCTAACTTATTTCTTATGATCCCTAGCAAACTGCTAGCTGAAAAGAAATACAGCAAGATATTAGAATAGTCCACTAACCATAGAGTCTTTCAAGATGTGCAGGCTGCTTTTTGTATTCTTCCTGTAGGTGATCAGCCTCTTCCAGAATACTACGGTATTCTGGTATCAGGAAGTTTGTATTTCCTTCATGAACCTGCAATTCCTTTTTAAAATTAAAAAACACTGGTCATTCAAGAGATGCAAATGAAAACAACGCTGAGATTCCACTTCACTCCAGAAAGAATGGCCGCTATCATGAAATCAACCAATAACAAATGCTGGCGGGGCTGTGGAAAAGAGGAACCCTGCTCCACTGCTAGTGGGAGTGTAGACTGATGCAACCACTGTGGAAATCAGTATGGAGATACCTCAAAGAACTAGGACTGGAAGTCCCATTTGACCCCGCTATTCCACTGCTGGGGATCTTCCCCAAAGAATTAAAAGAATCATACCACAGTGATATATGTGCACCCATGTTCATGGCAGCACAGTTTGTAATAGCTAAAACTTGGGAACACCCCAAATGCCCATCAACTGGAGACTGGATAAAGAAAATGTGGGGTTTTTTTTATAAAATGGAGTACTACTCAGCCATAAAAAATGAGAAATTAGAGACATTTATAGCTAAGTGGATGCACATTGAGGCAATACTCTTAAGGGAAATAAATAGGACACACATGTATAAATACCGAATAGTTTCTCTGGTGTGAGAAACTGAAAGTGTAAATAAGGACTAAATGTATAATAGGTAATGTGAAATAGGAAGAAAAGGGTCAAAGGGGAAGGAAGTGTGAGGGCTAGAGGAAAGGATAGAAGGGAATGGAATTAATATGAGAAAATGGAAAAATAGGAACAAAATCGTTGTAAATAGGGAGGAATGGAGGGGTTGAAGGGAGGGCTGGGCAAGGGTGAAAAATAACCAAGAGAGACTATGTAAAGGTGCAAATTTCCAATGATGAATGTCATTATATTGTATACCTAAAATGTACCAATGATTAGAATGAATAATCGAAAATGTAAAATAAGAAGAAAAGGTCCAAAGGGGTAGGGGTAGTGGGAGGGGCATGGAAAAGGAAAGAAGGGAAAGGAAAAATGATGAGAAATGGAAAAAATGGAAATAAAGTCTTTGTAAATAGGGAAGGGTGGAGGGGGTGAAGGGAGGGCTAGGAATAGGGAAAACATAAGAACCAAGATGCATTATGTAAAGGTATAATTCCCAATGAGAAATGTAATTGTGTTGTATACCTACAATGTACCAATAAAAGAATTTAATACAAAAAAATAAAATTAGAAAACAGAAGTACCTTAACGTTCACAATTCAGGACACTGCAACGTGAAAGTATAATTTTAGAAATCTCATTACTTAAAATAATGATCATGAATCCATGACACATAAACTTACTTTTAAAGCATCAATTAGCTGCACTTTCTTAGCCAAAAGCAATTGGTATTCCAGCTTTGGGTGGATTAGTTTTAAAGTGTGTTTGACTGATACTTCATTTATCTCTAAAAGAAGTTGGTTAGACACAATTAGATAAATCACTTCCACCAGAAACATTATTATTATAACAACTACTACAAAAACTAAAAAAGAATGATTAATTTTTCATACCGTATAATATGTTGAGGTTGATTTTCCTTTTTGTGGCTTCTTTAGAAAGCACATCTTTTAGAATAGAAATTGTAGAAATGTTGTCAGATTTAAAAACTCCTTCTCCTTTTCTACAAAATTAATATATTTTGAAAAGACAAGCTGTAGAAGGAACTGTACCTAGAAATATATATTTTATGACTAGTACTCAGTATTTAGTACTTGATTTTTTAAAGCAAAACATTTATCAGTCCATTTTAGATATATATAACAACATTCATCATAGGGAATTTGTACCTGTACATGATAAATCTTGCTTCTTTTCCCATTTTCCCCTTCTTCCCTTCCTTATTTACAACAGCTTTGTTTCCATTTTTTTCCTTCTATCCTTTTTTCTTGTCCTTTCTTTCCTTTCCTTCTCCCCCTTTACTAGTTCCCATTCTAATTTGAACATTTTCTTCCCATTTCCCAATATCTATTCTACATTTTGGTCCTTATTTCTACTTTTGGTTTCTCACATGAGAGAAACAATGTGGTATTTAAACATATGTATCTGATTTATTTCACTTAAGAGTATGGTCTCAAGGTGCATCCATTTAGTTAGAAAGATCTCAGGATTATCCTTTATGGCAGAGGAGTACTCCACTGTACAAAAAAACTCCATATCATTTTTATCCATTTGTCAGTTGATGGGCATTTAGGCTGTATTACAAAATTTAGCTATTAGATACTGTCCCACTATACACATAGATGTCCATACATCACTGTGGTGTGATATTTTAATTCTTTTGGGAAGATACCAAGAAGGGGAATAGCTGGGTCTACTGAAACCTCTAGTTTTAGTTTTTTGAGGAATTTCCACACTGATTTCCACAATAGCTGCACTAGTCTACACTCCCATCAATGGTGGAGAAGGGTTCCTTTTTCCTCACAGCCCTGCCAGCATTTATTATTGGTTAATTGCTTAATAGCCATTCTTTCTAGAGTGAGGTGAAATTTCAGCATTAATTTGCATCTCTTGAATGACCAGTGATGTTGAACATTTTTTCATATATTTATTTGCTTTTTCTATTTTGTAATCTGAGAAGCGTTTCTTCATTTCAGATGCACATTTCTGTACCAGGTCTTTAAATTTGGGGGGGTCTGATTTTTTTTGAGTTCTTTATATATTCTAGATTATAATCCTTTGAGGAACAACTGCCAAAAATTTTTCCCCACACTGTGGGTTGTCTCTTCACTCTGTTGGTGATTTCTCTTGCTGTGCAAAAGCTTTTTAATAAGATGAGATCCTAGTTGTTGATTCTTTGTGATAGTTCCTGTGCGATCAGGGCTTTGTTCATAAAGTCTTTGCCTAACCAGTGTCTTGGAGAGTTTTACCTGTTCTATCTTCCAGCAGATTTAGTGTTTCTGTTATAATATTTAGAACTTTGATCAATTTTTATTTTTGTTTGGTGCATGGTGAAAGATACTTTTAATCTTTGGCAAGTGGAAACCCAGTTTTCCAGCACCCTTTATTAAAAAGGCTCTTTCTTTCAGTGAAGGTGTTTGGTTCCTTTGTCAAAAATAATATAGCTGAGTATGTCTGGAGTTTTTTCTACATCTTCTAATCTGTCCCTTTGATTCTCAGGTCTATTTTTTGTTGTTATTGTTTCTGTTTGTGCCAGTACCATGTTCTTTCTATCACAGTAGCTCTGTAGTATAATTTCAAGTCAGGGATTGTGATGTCCCTTGTCTTGCCTTTGTTGCCCAGAATTGCCTTTACTATTCTAGGTCTCTGGTTCCAAAAGAATTTCAGGAATGTTTTCTCTAATTCTGTGAGATAGACTGTAGGGATTCTGATCAGGGTTGCATTAAATCTGTGTAAGAATTTTGGAAGTACAGCCATTATCACTATATTAGTTCTTCTTACCCAAGAACAAGGGATATCTTTCCATTTTGTGATATCCTTTTTGATAGCCTTTTTCAGAGTACTGTAGTTTTCAATGTAGAGGTCTTTTACTTCCTTCATTAGATTGAGTCCTAGGTGTTTTTTTGTTTTTTTGGATGTTGTTGTGAAAGGTGTTGTTTCCCTAATTTCTCTCTCAGTGGGTTTGTTATTTCTGTATAGGAAGGCTCTTGATATTCTGAGTGCTGACTTTGTATCTAGCTACTGAATTTGGTTATCAAATCTAAAAGTCTTTTTGGTGCAGTTTTTGAGACTTTGATGTAGAGTATCATGTCATCTATAATTAATGATAATTTAACTTCTTCCTTTCATATCCTTATTCCTTTTATTTCTTTCTCTTGTCTAATTATTCTGGCTAATGTTTCTAGAACTATATTGAATAAGAGTGGTGATAGTAGACATCCTTCCCTTGTTCCTGTTTTTAGAGTGAAAGCTTTCAGCTTTTGTCCATTTAGTATGAGATTGGCTGTTGGTTTGTCAGAGATGGCTTTTATCAGATTGAGATAAATACCATGGATTCCAGTTTTCTGGGAGGTATTTATCATGAATGGGTGTTGAACTTTATCAAACACTTTTTCTGCAGCTATTGAAATGATCACATGGTTTTGTCCTTGGCTCCATTAATACGGTAGATTACATTTATTGACTTGCATATGTTGAACCATTCCTGCATCCCTGGGATGAATCCTACTTGGATGTATAATCCTCATGGTGTATAATCTTCTTGATGATTTGCTGCATTCTGTTTGCCAATATCTTATTGAGGATTTTTGTATCCACATGTTATAGATATTGGCCTGTAGTTCTCTTTTTTGGTTGGATCCTTCTCTGGTTTTGGTACCAGAGTAATTCTTGCTTCCAGGAATGAACTGAGAATATTGTTTCTCTTTCAATTTTATTAAAGAGTTTGAGAAGTAGTGGCATTAGGTCTTCTCTAAATTTCTTGTACAATTCAGCAGTGAATGTGTCAGTTTGGCAGATTTTTAATTACATCTTCAATTTCACTGACTGATATTGGTTTACTTAGAATTTTAGTATATTGATTCATCTCTGGTAGTTCATACATATACACAGGAATTTGTCCATTTCTTCTATGTTTTCCATCTTATTAGAATACAAGTCCTCAAAGTAGGTATTCATGATCTTTGAGATTTCTGCAAGATCTGCTGTGATTTCACTCTTTTCATTCCTAATTGCATGGATTTCAGTCTTGCCCTTTTTTGATAAGGTTGGCTAAGGGTTGTCAATTTTATTTAATCTTTCGAAGAACCAATTATTTGATTCATTGATTCTTTGTATTGTTTTATTACTCTCAATTGCATTAATTTCTGCTCTGATCATCATAATTTCCTCCCTCAAATGAGCTTTGTGCTTGACGTGCTCATCTTTAGCTTGAGGTTCAACATTAGGTTATTTGAGCTCGCTCTGTTTCCTGATATGGATATTCACTGCTGTAAATTTGTCTCATAGGACTGCTTGCATTACATCCTATAAGTTCTGGTATGTTATACTGGCATTATCATTTAATTGTAGAAACTGTCTAATCTCTTCTTTAATTCTGTGACCCACTCGTTGTTCAGGACAGTGTTATTTAATCTCAATGTGTTTATAAAGTTCTTGGGGTTTCTTTTGTCAATGATTTCCAGTTTCATTGCACTATGGTCTGATAATATGCATGGGATAATTTCAATTCCTTTCCATTTACTAAAGCATGTTCTATGAGCTAGTATGTGGTCTATTTTGAGAATATCCCATGTGTAGCTGAGAAGAATGTGTATTCTGACATTGTGGGGTGGAACACTCTGTAGACATCTGCTAAGTCCATTTTTTCACAAGTTTTTTCAGTTTTAATATTTCAATGTTGGTTTTTTGTCTAGTTGATCTATTTGTCATAGTGGGGTATTGGGGTCCCCCATTACAATTAGTGTTTATTTGATTTTTCATATGTTAATATTTGTTTTATTTTATTTTTTTGTTTATTTTATTGGTTTATTTTGTTGTTATCATTTCCTCTTCGATTGTTCCCTTTACAAGGATGTAGTGAACTTCTTTGTCTCTCTTAATGAGTCTTGGCTTGAAATCCACTTTGTCTACAATCAGAATAGTTACCCCTGCTTTTTTCTGGGTTCCTGTCACATGGAATATTTGTTTTCCATCCTCTGACTTTTGCAGAGGACTGTGATATTGATTATGCCCAAGGCAGGCTATAAAGAGTTAACCCCACAACTGGATTTTTTATAGAAGTGTCCGGCTGAAGCCTACTTGCTGAGAGTAACTAGCACCAAAATTCGGTTCCCACAACCGAAACCTTCAGACTAGAAGGACAATGTTCTAATTACAACCATATATTTTGTCTATTCTGTTCCTAATTTGAGAATGCTTTGTCTTGTCCTTTATGAGCCTTGTTTACATTAATTTCCATAGAAACCACACTTAACCTTTACCCCAACTGATTGCCAATAAAAGTCAGTGCCTGGAACTGGCCAGCGCCTTTGGTGGTTACACCACCATTAGTCATCCTGGCACCCCACTTTCTTAGTTCTGTCTCTTAGTGTATTTTTTTCTCAGGCCTGCATCATATACTGGGCAGGTGGGTACTAGAACCTGACTATAGGGGTCTCCAGCAGACTTTCAGTCTATCTATGTCTTTTTGAATTAAATGTGTTTCTTGTATGCAACATATTGTTGGATCTTGCTTCTTGATCCATTCTGCCCTTCTATTTCTTTTGATTAGTGAATTGAGACCATTAACATTAATGGTTATAACTGGTATGTACTGACTTATCCTTGTCATGTTATTTTCCTGTTGTTGGCTCCCTTTTTTTCTTCTGTTTAATTTTTTTTACCTTGCCTGGTGGATTCATTCTTTTGGGATTCATGGAGTTGTAATCCTTGTTATATTTTTCTAAAATATCCTTCAGAACACTTTCAAGTGCTAGTTTGATGTTCATGAATTTCCTAAGGTGCTCTTTGTCACGGAAGAAACTTAATTCTTCATCAATTTTCAAAGATAGTTTTGTGGGGTACATCAATCTGGGTTGGAGGTTGTTTTCTTTTAGGGCTTGAAATACTTCACTCCATCCTCTCCTTGATTTGAGGGTTTGTGTTGAGAAGTCTGCTGTGAATCTTGACTATTACATGCCTTGGTTTAGATTTTTTTTTATTATCATGTCTAATTGGAGTTCTACATGCCTCACTTATCTATATGTCAAATTCATTTTCCCTATTTGGGAATTTTTTTGCCATTACTTCGGTGAATAGATTTTTTTTATGTCATTTGTGCTATCTCCTGCTTTTTCATTGACTCTGATCAATCTTATGTTATTCTTCTTTGCATCATCCACCAGTGGCTGGATTGATTTTTCATGGTCCCTTGCTATTTTTAAGAAATCTTTCTTTTCATGATCACTAACCACAATCCTGTTTTCTATATCTGATATTCTGTTCTTACACTGGCTCACTGTGCTGTGTATACTTTCAGTGGAATTTTTAATCTCCTGGATATGTTTGAATCTGTTTCATGGATTCCACTTCTTTCCTATGCTGGGTGTTCACGGTTACCATCATTTTCCTAAACTCCTTTTTTTTTTCCTGGTTTACTTTTTCTTTGGTACCAGGGATTGAACTTGGGACCTTGCGCTTATGCGGCAGGCGGGAGAACCACTGAGCTAAATCCCCTGCCCCTCCTTTTTTTTTTTTTTTTTAAATCTGTATCTGCTCTAGAGTCACTAAGCATGTCTTTCATTATAATCATCATCTCTGTACTTATCTGAGAAATTATTTCTGATTTGATTTTTTCTAAAGCCTCATTCATCTGCTTTGCTTCTTCTGCTGTTACCTCTTCAGGGAATCCAGGTAGACAGCTTTTGGATTGTTCCACCTCATTGGCCCCCGGATTTGCCTTTGGTGAGCTGAAAGTCTAGAGCTGCATCTTAAGTGTCTTATTTTAGAACTCACTTGATTTTAAGTCTCTTTGAATGTCATTCATATGAAGCATACTTAAATGTGTAATCTTTTACTACTGTATTAATTCAGCTTTTAACTATACTGATAAAACTAAAGATGCTAGATATATAGCTCATAAAAATATCACAATTTAAATAAGTACTTCATCATTTAAAAAGTTTTTTCTGGGCCAGGGATTTAGTTCAGTGGTGCTGCCACCTGCCTTGCAAGCGCAAGGTCCCGAGTTCGATCCCCAGTACCAAAAAAAAAAAAGTTTTTTCTTCATTATTATTAGTATTTTCAATAGTTAATCTCTTATGTAAAGAATGCATTTGTAATTGCTTACTTACAGATACAGCTATGTTTTTTCTTGATGTAATCACACCAATGACAACATGACTAATGCTTCATCCTTGAAAGAAATCTGATATCAAACTTGAGTGACATCTGTTGTTCTTCCATACCTAGCATCCATTCCCACTGCTTATGGCCACAGGACCTTTATATTTCTTTAAGAAACCCTCTTTTTCCTCTCTCTCCCTTCTCATCTATATAATTTCAATGGCACTGGCCTCAATCCATTTCTGGGACTTCAAGAAGAACCATTTCACAGTATATTCCATATACCTGACCACAGTGGTTCAAGGATTGACAAAGATACCCAACCCTGGTACTTTTAATGGAACTAGTATGAAAGAGAGGCTCTATGGCAGCTGAAAGATAAAAACTAGATTTTAGGAGCTATATGGTCACTACTATGCCACTATGTGGTAAAGCCAAGGAAAGACAAAAACAAAATCAAAATTGAGCAATAGAAGGGTAAAATCTTGATGACATCAGTTAAGCCACTGATCAAGTTGTATCTGGGGCAAATTACTACTAGACTTCTTAAGTTATCTGAGCAAATAAATTTCTTTTATTTGGCCTGTGTTTGGTTTCTTTTTAAATGATCCAAAAAAAATCTCCTAATTAATACATACCATTTTTCATAAATCCCATGTTGCCTTTTCACTTGGTTTTCATAGAAATATGCACATTAATCATTTATATTGATCAGCTGTAGGAAAATATTGCTTTTTCTAAAAAGATAAATAATACTCCTTTATTATATTGATCTCAACTATGTTTTCAAAATCATGACATTTCTACTAGTCTTTCATCTTAACAGAAGGCACTATGAAATGTCACAATGTCAGGCACTGTGAAATGACTAACTTGGTTCATCTTCTTTAAATTGTCACAATTTAATGAAGTGAGTGCTACTATTTCCATTCCTCAGAAAAGAAAACTAAAGCTCAGAGATAAGCAACCTTGGTCACACAGCCAATGAGTCGCAGAGCCATGACTCAAACCTAATTATGGATGTTTCCAAAACACATGCTTCTATACTACCTTCAATTACATGTATTTTATTCAGAAACTTGAAAGACACATGTTGAACACCTACTGTATGCAAAGCCATGTGTTAGATTCTTGGAGGCTATATACAAAGATGATTTTAAAAAACAGACTATGTCTATTAGGATACAGTCTACTATAAAACTAAATCTTATATAAAAATTATTATATCCTCGAAGCAAATATCAATAAATACGAAAGACAGGTAAAAATAAAATACTATGAGGGAACTAGGGGTGTGGGTCAGTGGTAAAATGCTGGCTTTGGGTTTGATCCCTAGATTCAAGAAGGAGGGAAAAAAGCTATAGGAACAGAGAAGAGAATCAAAGAAAGCTTCAGTAAAGGATGTTAGGTTCGACCTTGAAGGATTGTTTTGATGGTTAAGAAAAGAATAAAGAGACAGAGTGGTAAAGAGAAAAGGTATGCTGGGCCAGGGATTTAGCTCAGTGGTTTCGCTGCCTGTTGTGCAAGTGCAAGGACCCGAGTTCGATCCCCAGTACCAAAAAAAAAGAGAGAGAGAAGGTATGCTATTATAAAAATATATAATATGGCAGAGGCATGTTGAATTGTCTGCTATGATTAACTCTTGAGATTCATGTGGTGCTTCACAACAGAATTAATTATACGTTTAGACACAGAGGAACTTCCTGGAGAATACAGTAAACAGCTCTACAGAACTGATGCAAAACCAGTTAGACTTCTTGGTCTCAAATGGCTTCATTCTGAAGCAAAACTATGTGTTCACTGCTGCTTCCAGAAGTTAGCATGGTAAAGTCTCAACTAGGAAGTAGGAAGTAGAATATCTCAATCATTGGCTTAGGGAAAGAATGCATGCAGCCTAAAGAGGATAAGAAACTCTCCCTCACTCCCAAACAAAACAAAGCCAGACCCACAACAACATGGAGATGTGAGAAAGAATAAGAAGGCAAAGACCCTAAAGAAAAAGAAGGTCCAAGTTCAAAGAGCATATGTAGAGACTTTAGCTTTATCTAAGAAGAAAGCCATTTAACAATCAGAGGAAAAATGAAAGGGAAAAGCTAAGCTTCTACAGAACTGAAAAACTGGAAGTTATGGGAGATGAGTGAGAAGTGCAGTGATGGGGACAGGAGTGCCAGCAGGAGCTTGAGAAGAGTGTAAAGAATCTGACCACTCCACAATGTTAACATGACAGGTTCACAAAGCTTGCAGCTCTAAGCCCTGAAGTTCTAAGCCATTTCATATTTTTGCATAAAGAAATTCAACTGGAATTTTTATGGGAATGAGGATAAATATTCAAATCAATTTTGGAAGGTCTGTGTTATGGCTTATATCTAGATGTCCCCCTAAAGCCTCATGCAGTCATAGGTGGGGCATTTTCAGAGGTGGCTGGATCTAAAGTATGTAATGATGGGATTAAGTGTGTAATGCTGGGATCAAGGGTGTGTGATTACTAAATTAGTTCGCTGATTGGTTTGGCATAGTTCTGGGAGTGGATAATGGAAAAGCCCACCCTAGGTGTGAGTGCTACCTTCCCCAAGAGCAGATGGCCTGGATACAATATAAGGGACAGAAAGGAAGCTACTGTAATGCCTTGCTGCTTGTTGCCTTGCTGCCTTCTGCCTGCCATGAACTGTTCCTCCTCTGCGATGCCCCTCTGCCATGATACCCTGCCTTAGCTAGCCAACTATGGATTGAAACCTCTACCTTTATTTGTGAGCCAAATAAATCTTTCCTCCTTTAACTCTGGGTGTTGGGTATTTTGTCTCAGCAATGAGAAAAGTAACTAAGACAGACTGCCATCTCTACAGTGTCTTCATATTGATGACTACAGAATATATTCCTCCATTTAATCATCTTTCACAGTAATAAAATTGTATAGTTTTCTTCATGTAGGATCTGCATATTTCTAATTAAGAGTATTCCTACACATTTTATGTGGACATTGTGTTATTGTTATTGCTACTCCTCAGATCTTTTAAAACTATTTGTAACTGGTTATTGTTATTGTGGAGAATTTAGGAAAGGCATTGATCTTTACATATTCATCTTTATTAACTACTTTTCTAAATTCATTAATTCTATCTGTTTTCCAATTGATTCTCTTGAACAGTGTAAGTTTTCAATCATATTATCTAGAGCTTATTCCTACCTTAAAACAAATGAGAACTTAGATACACCACTTCCATATGACAACACTTGTCAGCAAGTAATAAGTGTAATTTACCTGTAGGTGCTTTCAAGTTGTGTATCCAGGAAAGTGTTCTGAAAGTAAAATGTTATACATTCTCCTGCTGGAGGTTTTTCAGGGACTTCAGGAAGGCAGAAAACCACCCAAGAGTGAACTTCAGCAAAACTGAACTGACCTGTGAGAGTCAGTATATTCATGGGTCTGTAATTTAACAGTAGGGCCATACATTTGTGGATGAGAATATATAAAAGTATTACATGTGCACATTTTCAAGCAGAGTTTTACAACAGTAGCTAAACAAATCCTTTTTAAAAATTTAAATTTTCTTGGATGAATCTTACACATCAAATAAATAAATATTTTAATTTCATGGAAAAAAATGAATGCTTATTTATACCTACCCCTGAACTAGATATCTGAATATTTAGCTAAATAATACATTGGTTTTAGCTAAGTAATACATTGCATTATAACATGCTTTATAAATAAATTTGAGTGTACTCAGCAGATTCCATTTTTTCAACAGTTCATCTAGTACTTCTACTAGATCCACTACAAAAGATGTATGAATCTTCCTAGAGAAAGCATCAGCATTATGTGAAAGCAGAGTTGGGCTTTTAGTAAGACAGGCATGAATCTGAAACCCTGCTCTTTCTTTACTATGTGCCATAGGGTAAGTTAGAGGAAACAGTACTTCCTTCCTTGCAGGATATAAAATAATATTTTCTATCTTGCAAAAACATATAATAAAGGAATGGGGGGGATAAAAAAATGAGTACATTTAAAATAAATCAAATGGATAATTATAGAGTTGCAAAATACAAAGTACATGAAATGAAAAGTTCAGAAGAAACCTTTGAGATAATCAAGACCAGTCCTCTCATTTACAGATGACAAACCTAAATTCTGCAGAGATTAAGTTATTTCCCCAAATCACATAGGGATGTACTATAATCTAAGTCTCTTGTTTCCAGTTTGTTGTTCCTTCTAACACACCATGCTGTACCCATTTATTCTAACTTTGACTATTAAGCATGAAGACACCCCCAGACAAATCTATTCTCTGTAATATCTTCCAGACATCTTCCTTAGGAATGTTCCTTCTTACATCTTAAATTACAAGGTGCAATAGAAAGAAAATGGGCTTTGACCTCAAATCATAGCTTTGGTCCTTTTATTAGAAAGTTACTTTTCTAAGTCTCCATTTCTCATCTGTAAAATTGAGCCATGACCTGTCTGGCTATAAGAATTTAATGATAATACATAAAGACCTAACAATGCATGACACAGAGGAAATATTCCATAATTGTTCATCTCATTGCTTTCTCTTTCATTTTAGCCTATGCTCTTTTGCCCTGAAACATGATAAACAGGAGATGCTTAAATTGGAATGGAAGTCAGAAAAAATAAGAACTATGACAATCAACTGCTCTTCTGGTATTCCCTGAAGTGAAACAAAAAGAAAATGTAACATTTGAGGCTAATAACATAAAGCCTTAGTCACAAAGAACTGTACAATCAAAATGCTAAACAGTATTTGCTCACAATGGTGTTTGAGAAAACTGCTACTCTAATGATGTCAAAATGGTTATATGAGAGAAACAGGAAAGTCTAATTTGACAGCTTCTAAAATAAGACAGTCTTACACTTACTAGAAATGTTAAGCCCATAGATAAGTATTAAACCCACAAGTTGAAATAACTATTTTAAAATTCAGAAACAGTTACCAGAATTTATACTACAAAAATAAAACACAGAATAGCTGGCATCATGGCACACTCTTGTAACCCTAGCACTCAAAAAGCTGAGGCAGGAGTGCCACATGCTCAAGGCCAGCATGGGCTACAGAGTGAGCTCAAGACCAGCCTCAACTACATAGTGAGACCCTGTGTCAAAAAACCAGTAAATAAATCAAATACAGTTTATCTGAATAGTGTAGTAATTTAAATGTAAACTGCTCTCGTTCAATCCCTGGTACAAAAAAAGAGTAAACTGCTCTCTCCTTTGTCCTACCTGTTATGATCAATAAAATGAGTTCTCTGATGAAGTGAAAGAGGTTTGATGTCATACTGGTGGACCTGACAGATTTTGGGTTGAACTCTTGGAGTCACATATGCTTGAAGTGTGCCATACTGGCCTTCAATTGAGCGAATCTGGTGCAAAATAAAAGAGAAGAAAAATAAGAATAATTTGTAGCATAAACACGTTTAAATATTCAACATAAGTTACAAAGTAATGACTTAATTCCTTCTATATTATTTTGAGGGGTATAATGGCATTCTGTTAAATACTTTTTGACACTTGAGTAAGAAAAAATACTATTTTGACAGTCAACAGTAAAATTAATCATTAAGTTATCTCCACCACATATTCTCAGTTGATGTTTCTATGTTTAACAATCCCTGGCTATTCTAAGACAAAACATGTATTCTCACATACTACTCTATCACATCTAAGAAGATAGGTATATATTTTACAAAAAATGTTTAAAATCTAGATTTTTTTGTTGAACAGATTCAAGTGAGTTTTTAAAATAACTAAAACTCATAAAATACTTCATTTTCTCAGAAACAAGGACTCTACCCATAAAGATATTGTTATAAAAATCTATTGACTGCTAGATCCCACAGGGATGTTTCTTTCCAAAGTTTTCATTATGGTTTACATCTAAGATGCCCCCCAAAGCCTCATGGGCTCATAGGCACGGCGTCGGGGAGGTGATTGATCATGGGGTGAGATATTCATCATTAGATTAGTCCACTGATGAGTTTTTGGTTTTTTTGTTGTTGTTTTGGACACAGGGTCTGACTATGTAATACGGGCTATGCTTCAACTTCCAGTGATCCTTTTGCCTCAGCCTCCAGGGTGCTCAGATTATAGGCATGCCTCACCACACCCCATCCACTGATGAGTTTACATAGTTAAATCTGATGTTGAGTGGTGAAGCCTGGCTGGAGGAAAAGGTGAGTCATTGGTCTGTAAGGGTTTATCTCCCTCCAGCCTCCTTTGTGTTTTTTTTCTGCTGTTGTTTTTTTAAAAAAACAGAGTCTCACCTTGTAGTTTAGGCTGGCCTTGAACTTGGGGCAGTACCCCTGGTTCAACCTCCTGAATGCTGAGATCACAGGTGTGCAGCACCAAGCCATTGCTCCCTTCTCCTGATGGGTTTTTGATTCCCACCGCCATGCCAGGAAGCACTTCTCTGCCAGGCCTCTCTGCCATGCTGCCCTGCCTTAAGCCAGCTAACTATAGACTGAAACTTCTACAAGCTGTGAGCCTAAATAAACCTCTCTTTTAATTTGTGGGTGTCACTGTGTCTCAGCCACAACAAAAGCAGCTAAGACACCTTTCTTCATCTCAAGATAGGGATTTTATCTTCATTTTGTGTTTTTCTGGAATCTCTACATGCTAAAAGGTACAGTACACTGTAGATCCAACTTATGCTCTATAGTAACTGTGTAATATCCCCTGGCATGGGGAGTTATTTATTCAGTCATTTAATCTTTTTGAGTAGTCCCTTTAGCTCCACTTTACTCCCTAACAAGCAATGCTGCAATTAACTATATACACTTCTCCATGTATATTACTATGACTTTCTTGCTATTAAATAGACACTCCTAAATGGCCTTTTACTCATCTCTGTTGCCTAGTGATATTGTTACTTAATATTTTGTGACTTTGTTAGATAAGCAAAAATTGCTTTATATTGTTTTAATTTGAATTTCCCTAATAATAAAGTAGAACTTTTTGTTTGGTAGCTATTTTGACTCCCTCTTTTTTTTGCCTATCTCCAAATACTATGCTTTTTTTTTTTTAGACAAGTTCTCATTATGTATTCCAGGTTGGTCTTGAACTCACTATGGAGCCCAAGCTGGCCTCAAACTCAAAGTGATCTTCCTGCCTCCGCCCCCAGAGTGCTGGGATTATAGGCACACACCACCACACCGTGGTTTGAATTGCCTAGCTGTATGCCTTGCCTATTTTCCTTCTTCAGTCGCCTTCTTTATAACAGTTTATAGGTTGTCTTTATATTTCATTGGTATTTTCTTCTTTTTTTAACAACCAAATACTTAACTCATTAAATTTATTTATTATATATGACATAAGACTTCACTAGGGTTGGGGTGAAGTACAGTGGTAAAACACTTGCCTAGCATGCAAGAGGCCCTGGGTTGGGTCTCCTAGTATGGGGTGGGGAGGTATGAATGAATCAATTTATTTTCTTTCAGATGAATACCAGTTGTTCTAATGCCAATTTTGAAACAGAAATAGCAATTTAATAGAATTTTTCCTTAAATAGATATGCATTGAGTTCCCATAAAGGTGTGCTGGGCTCTATTTCTATATGCAATTCTCTTGCAGGGCTTATTTATTTAAACTTGGAAATACTCTCCCAGGTTTTTTGGTTTGTTTTTCTTTGAGAGGGGATTTCACTGTTGTTGACTAGGTTGGTGCTGAACTTGTGGGCTCAAGTGATCTTCCTAACTCAGCCTCCTGAGCAGCCAACAGATGTGTGCCACCACATCCAGCTTCTCCATTATTTTAATTATAGTGGTTTTATAGTATATTTTATCATATGGCAAGGCAAGTTCCATCTCACTTCTTGCTTTTCATAATTTTACTGTCTCTTTTCAAGCATTTATTTTTTCCTCTGAACTTTTAAATCTGTTGATTTTTTAAAATTTTTAAGCATGCTTTCGAGTTTATTGGCATAACTTTGCTCAGAGACATATAATATTAAATATTTAATTAAAATATGCTTAAGTATATTCATTTATAGTTTCTTCTCAGTTTTCAAATTTCCTGTCACAATGTATGAAAGGGAACTTAGACACATCAAATGAGTTGTTTAGGGAAAAAAATATATTTAACTGGAACTTCCTTAGCCAAGTATGAAAAAAGGTATTGTGCAGCAGCATTTCTCCTGAAAAAACACACTTTGAATTTCAAAACATCAGCAACATCAGGAAAAAAGTTTTAGATCAGAGTATTATCAAAACTAAATATTTTTAATGTTTTAAATATCATACTACTTGGTTTTAAATATCACATTATTTGGTTTTAAATATCACTACTACTTGGTTTTTCTATGCTCAATAGAATTATAAGATTATGTTATTAAACTGCTAAAGAAAACTTTAAATGAAACCACTGGAAAATAATCAGTGAAATCTAGAGGGGAAATGCCCACATAAACTCAATAACTTTTATTTAGACAATGACTGGCTTAATTTATAAAAAAAATTAGAATTTGAACACTAAATGATAATAAGGAACTACCATTATTTTTAGGTTTGATAACAATATTGTAGTTATGTTTTAAAAAGAGTACTTATCTTTTAGACATACAAACCAAAATATTTACAAATGAAATTATATATATCTTATCTTTGTTTCAAAATGATCCAGGGTGTGATAGTATAAAGAACATTGTGGATTGCATGAGTTGATCACTGCTGAAGCTGATCATAAATACATGAGGATTCATTACATATATATATTTTTTATTTATTACAAAATTACAAAAAAATTCCAGTTAATGGAAACTTTAAGATCAATAGTTTTAGAGAAGATAACTGACTGAGCGCTAATAGAAGAGATAGTGGTTTGAGCTAAATGAAAACCCACTTGTCATTTTTTTTTTTTTTTTTTTTTTGAGACAGGGTCTCACTATGTAGAGTTCAGGGTGGCCTTGAACTCACTATGTAACCCAGGCTGGCCTGGAACTCATGGCAGTCCACCTGCCTCATCCTCCAAAGTGCTGGGACTACAGGCCTGTACCACCACACCCCGCTTCACTTGTCATTTTAAAGCTATTACTCCAAAATTCTTCATTTCAGAGAAATTTAGTGCAAAGAAATGACATCACACTTTATAAGGTATATCAAAGGGAGTAGGAGGAGGGGGAGAAAGTTCAAACATTCACATAAAGGTAATTTCTAATGATGTAGGAGAATATCCATGTTCTTTTTTTTTGGCACCAGGGATTGAACTCAGGAACTTGTGCTTGTGAGGTAGGTGAGGTGTCACTGAGCTAAATCTCGGCCCCATAAAGGTAATTTCTAACAAAGCTTTTACCTTGAGCTCCAGTCTTGTGGTATTTGCCTGGCACCGGTAAGTGGCAAGAAGAAAGTTGTCGTTTGACTAGGAAGAATCCAAAATTGAGGAAAGGTATGAATACACGTTTTTAACAATAAAAAATCATCAATAATAAAAATGTTTACCATTTCTTTGAATACCTATCATTAACATATTCTTGTTTATTCCTATAAGTAACCCTACATACTAAGTTTCACTTAAGTCTTTCAGACGAAGAAACTGAGGTATGAGGAATTACATAAATTTCTCCAAAGCCAGTGAAAAGAATGGAAATGAAACTTGTATCTTTAAGATCCTAAAGCTCATGCTCTTTCCATCTTGAGTCTCCAAAACATCTGTAAACTTTAAGAGTTCTTCTAAAAATCTGTTAATGCAAATGCCAAATGTTTACATTATAAAGGTATGCATATCAATGTTTGATGCTAAATGTCTTTGATTTTCACAAACACTTATAGAGGAAAGAGAAATAGCCAATCTCTGACTTCTAGCAAATAGCACAGTGCCTAGCGTGGTACTGAGGCACTCAATACATGCATGTTTACTGAGTTAACCTGGAGAGGTTCATTCAAATACTATAGCTGCTTGAAACTGAATAGTAAACTACTAAGAATAGAAAAAAATATATCTAGAGATACAAATTCAAAACTAGACAAAGCAATATGAAACATTTTGTAAGTAATTTTCATGTATGTGCTACTCCCCTATTTTTAATCACCAAAAGAAATAAAAAGGATGCTGGTATCAAAAAGAAAACTCAAAATTTTTAATATCAAATTATTTAAACTTAGTAAACAGGGATGATGGATCAATTTTAAAGTAAATATTCTTGTGTAATAAAAAAACAAACGTTACATAAAGTATTTATAAGTAAAGTGATACAGATTAAAAGAGACAAAATATCTGTGGCTAGATTTAGAAGCAGGAAAAGGGAGAGTGAAAACCCTACATTGAAAATTACTGAAGCCTGTATTCGTCTTTCTACTTTGTATATATTTGAAATCTCCATAATGTTTCCTGCTTTAAAAAGCCATTGTCCTAGAAAACAACTTTAAATGTTTCAAAGAATTCTGCAGTGATGTAAATGTTAATTTTTCACAGTAACTAAGAAATCAAAGATTTGTTTATGGTATGATTTGTGTTTGTTTTGTTTTGTTTTTGGTACCAGGGATCGAACTTGGGACCTTCCACTTGTGAGGCAGGTGATGGAACCACTGAGCTAAATCCCCAGCCCCTTGTTTATGGTTTGATTTTTTAAATGATCATAAAATTACAGAACCTTTATGTTTTACTCTCAAACAAGGATGCAAAACTATAACGTCTTTTCTCTTAAGGAAAAGAAAATGCTTACCATAAGATTAGCAACTTCTTTCTTCATCCATTCTTTTATTCCTACATTTTTAAAAAACGTCTGTAACTACCCACCAACTCCAGTCACCATCTCCCTTCCTGGTTTTTCCAAAGCAGCTAATTCTAACTTTATCTTTTCCATAACTTCTCTGCAGAAGCCAGGCTTTGCTCTATTTCTGAGCAGAAGGAAGTGATATAGTAAAAGAAAGTCCAAAAATAATGACATGATCTCATAGGTACTTTGCACATAAGGGCTCAATAAATGCCTGCCTAGTGTAGCAAAGGTTAAGCATTTAACATCTCAGAAAGAGTAGGGTGGGCAGGAAGATGGGGGTGGGGGGTCAATCATGTTCAAATGCAGGATATGTGAAACTATAGCTCTTTCAAGAATTTGAGGGGGGTGGTGGTGGTGGTAATTGGGATTGAATCCAGGAACTTCACAGTGAGCTACATCCCCAACCCTTTATTTTTTATTTTTATTTTTTGGTACCAGGAATTGAACTTGGATCCTTGTGCTTTCGAGGCAGGTGGCGGAACAACTGAACTAAATCCCCGGCCCCCCAGCCCTTTATTTATGTTGAGACAGGGTCTTGCTAAGTTGCCATGGAATTCCAGGTATACACTATTTACACCTGGCTTCAAGAAATCTTAAAAACTTCAGTTTGGCCGAAATTATGAGCATGAGAGGGGAGATAACAGCTTATCAGAGATGAGCTGGAAAAGTAATTAAGAGTTGAATTATGAGAAAGTTTCTGTACCACAGTGAGGACTCTAAACTTACATCCAGCAAGAAATAGGCATAATTTAAAAGGTTTGAAAAATGAAATGATTCAGTGATGTTCGGATTTTAGAAGACCTCTGGCAGCAGCGCACAGCAGTCTGGAGTTGCGAGCCCAATGGAGGCAGAGAAACTGATGGAGGAAGAGGATCAAGCAAGACATGATGAAGTCCTCGACTCAATCACTGGAAGTGGGAATGGAGCCCAGTGGAGTATGGAAGTCAAAGAGGCAGAGAACAGACAGAGCCCAAAGAATCTAGGACAATACCTCAGTTTCTGGATTATCTGAGGACAGGGAAAGAGGACAAAAGCAGATTTTAAGGGAAAGGTTATGAAAGGAATAGCTAAAGAAGAAACATCAAACCCTCACAGCAAAAACAGACTTTAATCAAAATGGTATGAGACATGAAAATGTGAACAAGTTTTTAATACTTTTTACTCACCTCAGAATCACAGCTGCTAAAGCTAACAACAGCAGAATTCTTATCCACATCAAGTAAATCTATTGGAACATTGCTCTACAGTATTAAAAAAAAAGGTTCAGATGGAAAACCTAAAAATGTTCACAAAATACATGTGTTTTCTTTAAGGGTTCTTTGTTCTAGTTTATGTTCATCTTTAAATTTGAGAATATGAATTGTTGATTTATATTAAATCATAATACTTTTAGGAAATAAATTTAATAAAGAACAAATTTTATTTTATACTCACCTACTTTTTCTAACTTAGATTACCAAAAATCATAGAATATCATCTTTTATATCCCCTTAAAAGTATAATCTTCCTATTGTTGGTGGCTTTTTAAAAATTTTTGAGACAGAGTCACCAGGTAGCCCAGGATGGCCTCAAGCTTGTGATGATCCTCCTGCCTCAACCTTCTGAGTGCTGGGACTATAAGAGTTCACCACCAAGCCTGGCTTAATCTCTTAATCTTCTATTTTTTTCAGTGCGAAATGCTGTTACCATGGGGCGTCATAGGACTATCCTATTAATTCATTCTTATCAACTTTATCTATTTCACCAAAAGAAGATAATTTGTAAAAACAGTTTTTAGGAGAGTTACTGTTGTTGTTATTTTTTTCAGACAGGGTCATGCTGTATAGTTCAGGTTGGTCTTGAACTCACTATGTAGCTCAGGCTAGCCTTGAACTTCCAATAATCCTCCTGTATCAGCTTCCTGTGGGCTGGGATTACAGGCATACACCACCACGTCTAGCAATTACAGTGTTCTATATGACTTTTACTCTTAGAGTTGTTCGACACAGTAGCCTGCAAGCTAACATTACTCAACAGAGTTTCCTACCTAAGGTTTAATTAATAATCTGATCTCTCTACTACATCTTTTTGAACCTTATCTTCTTCCTCCAATTCATTATTTTCTCATTTTCATATGAGTTTTCCATCTTATTCTTATTTTCTATTCATGCTATTATCTTTTGGTATCTCCTAAAGATCTTCCAATTTTTTTTTGGTACCAGGGATCGAACTTGGGTCCTTGAGCTTGTGCAGCAGGCGGCGAAACCACTGAGCTAAATCCCCGGCCAGATATTCCAATTTAAATAAACAAATAAATAGAAAAATAAAGTTACACATTGTTGTCCCTAAATTTCACCCTTTGAGATTTCCTACTTTGCTTATTGACCTTACCTAGAAACCACTGAGTTAATAAGCAAGCTATTCACATTATCATTTTGGTATTGGGAAATTTCTTTTTTCTTTTGGTTTTCTAAGATAGGGTCTCACTATATAGCCCAGGCTGGCCCTGAACTCACGGCAATCCTCTTGCCTCAGCCACATGAGAAATATTTTGATTTTTAAAAAGTCCTAACACAGGCATTAAGTACTGAAGTTTTTTAAGTCACATCTCTGTTAAGATTTTCCCAGAAGATAGCCAAAAAATAAAATTCTTATTGTCTTTTCTCTCTTTTCCTAAAACTGAAGTTCAGGAAAATGTTCAATAATATAACTGCCAGGGGCCAGGATTTAGCTCAGTGGTTCTGTCACCTCGCAAACGAAAGCTTCTGAGTTTGATCCCCGGTTCCCCAGTACCACCCCCCCCCCCAAAAAAAGTGCCCATGACTCATTTGTAAAACAGGTTCAATCATAAAACTAAGAAATTAGACATTCTGCTTACCTGTATTAAGACATTATCTATTGCAGTCTGCACCTCTAAAATAAGGCTATAGCTAGCATCATCTTTATTTAATGTAAACTTGTCATTTACACTAATTGCAGATACAGCTGTTTTTGCTCTGCTTGACTGAGAAGCCTGTTGATAGTTCTCTCTTTCCTGTAGTACCTTATACTGCAAATGTTCCAATTCACTCCTAGAGAAAAATGAATACAACTTTGTCACCTATAAAAATAAACATCTGAAGGCCATTTGGGACATATATTTTTTCCAAAATCAGTTGTTTTTTGGGGGGTTTTTTGGTACCAGGGATCGAACTTGGGTCTTTATGCTTGCGAGGCAGGCAACGGAACCACTGGGCTAAATCCCCAGCTCAAAATTTGTTTTTATTGGTTAGAACTATAATGCCAATCAGAACAAAATCTGTGCTTCTATATGACTGACCAAATGATTCTACATTAATCTCTAATCCAAAAGTGAAATCATCTACTCATCCCATGGCAGCAATAGTAATACAGTTGCAAATATCAGATTTCAAAAACTGAACTTTAGTACATGAATACAGTTGCGGATACATATAGTGCTAGTTAGAAGAGAAACTAATAAGGCAGACCACATTAGACTAACTGAGAAGAAACAAAATGCATGAAGCCAGTAAATGTATACCTTTCAGTAAGACAGTAGGGCAAATAGAATTAGTAGGAGGCTGCAGAGCACTGACATTCTGGCATGATCATGAGCCAGGGGAACAATTTAAATTCTATCCAATGTTGCAATGGGTTCTGCTGGAACTGAACTGCATACGCATTGCCTAGAATAGTTCTAATTAAGGGGAATGGCTATATGCATATAAAGTACACAGTAACTGGGGTAGAACAATAGGAAGCTTAGCTAGCCCAAATTTAGGGGGTTGTCTGGGGAGGGACTTAGAAGGGACTGGTGCAATGATCCAAGTGAAAAACTCATTCTCTGAAGAAATTTATAATACTGAATATTATGTACTTATTCCTGTGTACCTAGCACTGTTCCAGGTGCTGAATGAACAAAACAAATACAAGCTTGCCACAGAGCTTTTATTCCAGCAGAACCAGAAGGAGGAAAACTTGGTTACAAAAACAAAATCTTACACTGAGGATATGAGGTAGTAGTCATTCAGTGCCTAACGATCCATTATTGGAATCCACATAATAATGGAACATAATGAAACGTGTTCTCTACAAATTCTTATTCCTTGAATTTTTCTAGGCAACATATATGAATTTCATGCAAAAATTCAAAAAATTTCACTCTTTGACATAAATGGGTTAACTCTATTTAGTGTTCTTACTGCATGAATTAGCATATCCTGAATGAATCTGGTATACTTGTTTGCATAAACATTAGAGCTTGCTTTCTTCGTGGCTTTGCCGAATTGGATTTTACTACTAGTAATTGTGGCATCTGCTGCCTTAAAAGTTCCTATAGCCTTCAACTAACAAACAATCAGTCCTCATTTCCCTACAAGATGAACAGGGTTGGAGTGAGCAGTCATTAAAACTTTCAGCAACTCCCACTTCCTCTTTGTATAAAGCACCCTTACATGAGTATAGGGTCCCTTTTTACAGACATGTCAGATTGAATAGGGCATAAAAGCAATCCCTGTATCTAAGGTATCAGTTCCAGTAAGAAAACTTAAAAAGCCAACATTACAGAGGGGTCCACATAACAGTGAACACTAGTGTTAAGGAGAAATGTGGCTGAGTGAGTTTCTTCCTAATGTTCGTGAAAAACAAAAGCAAAACACTGTAACTACCCACAACTATGCAAATGAAAAAATATAACTCTGGAGCTAAGAAAAAATATAGGATAATGATAGCAAAGGTGTAATTCTAAAAAACTAATCAGTACTTACTGCTAATTGTCTCAAACACATAAATTTGCACTTTAAAAGGTGATTAATGATTCCATAAAATATAGCACATGTATATGTAATATAAAGCAACAACCACATACTTCCCTAAGACGTGGAAAATAAAAGCAAACAAAAATATCCATTACCGTAAAGAAGCAATTTTATTCTGCATCTCTTGATTAATTTTTAGTTCTTCTCCAGGTCCACTTTCCTTATGAATAGGCTCTGTTGTCAGACCTGTAATCCAGCCTGTAGAGATGAATTGCAAACACACACCATTTAGTGCTGCTGGTTTTAAGAGATACATTATACATCATGTAGCAGAAACCCCAATATACACGTCTTTTGTGCACCAGTATCAGCCTAACTTAGCCCTAGGACTTCTTAAAAAAAACAAACACAAAATCAAGCTAGAAAATATTCAAATCATAAAGTACTTAAACATTTTGTGATACTATTTTCTGCTTGAAATACTATAATACTATGATTAAAGGAGTCTTTCAATTCTTAACAATTTTAGTTTTTAAATATGAAATAAATCAGCACATGCTAGAAAATTCAAAGCAGCTGACAAAGAATTGCCCTCCAAAAATTATTTTCATGGAAATTTAAACTCTCACACAACTATTGTGAGAATGCAAAAATTACCTACTCAAAAGCAAGCAATGTTTTATAAGAAATGCACATAGTCCAAAATATAAACCAAGTTTCAGTAAATACTTCTCTTTAAGCCAAAGAATATCACTTAATTTTCAAAGGCACTGGAAACATGCTAAGCACTCTTAAAAAGTGGTATTGAAATGTTAACTATTATTTCTTTTATTTATCTTTTTAAAATTTTTTCTCAGAGCTGAGTATTGGACTTAGGGCCTCACATATGTCAGGCAGGCACTCTATCACTAAGCTATATAACCTGCCTCTCTCTTATTTCTTAAATCAATATAGTTTATAATGCTGTAGGCAAGAGTAACTTACTAATAATACTTTTTGAAAATACAGTCATTAAAAGAAATTAAATTTAAATTTTTATTATTCATTCTTTCTTCAACTATGAATCATCATTTACCTGAGTATGTGGCCACCACGATTTCATCGTAACTGTCTTTCCCTACACAACCACCTTGGATGGATGTGACACTTTCAGACAACATCTACAACAGATTTAAGACCAAGTATTTCATTAATAACTAAAATGTCAAATGTATGTTAAAGTAAGCTGCAAAATATATTTTGCTAGTCAAGATACTCAACACATATTTATCAAATGTTTACTGTGTACACTGAGATTAGAAAGACAATATCTTTAAAAATGCTGGAAAACTGCAGTGTTTCTAAATTTGGGAAAGAAGATTCAAAATGACTCTAATATATTTGTGTGTAACACTTAGCTGACAGTGCAATCATCCAATGAGCAAAAATTATTTATTTACATAAAAGGAGAATTTTAAATTATGTAAGCAACACTGCCAATAAGTTTAGTCTGTTATATGAATTCAACAGACCAGCTTTCACATGTTTTCTCCAGTGTTTTTTAGATGAAGGAAACTATACATTCCCTTGTAAGTTAGCTTCAGATTTTTTTTCTATTTAAGACAGGACCTCACTACGTAACGCAGGCTGGCCTCCAAGTCACAATCTTTCTGCCTCAGCCTCCAGAGTACTGGGATTACAGGCATGGGACACCAAGCCCAGCTATAGCTTCTAGGTTTTTTATCACAGCTTTAAATAGTTACAAAGAATTTAATTTCTGGAAGTTGTAAGTAAGATAATCTTTTAAACAGTATCTCCCTAACTTGTCTGTCAATAATCACTTAGGTGAATCAAAAAGGAATCTGTATTTTTAACAAGTACCCTAGTCCACAGGCTTTCAAGTTATTTGTAAAGCAAGCAATAAATTTTACAACCAGTATACATTCACACATGAACATATACAACAAAACATGTGACAAAAGATTTATGTTACGTTCTGATATATTCTTTTTTTATTTTTGGTACCGGGGATCGAACTCAGGACCTTGAGCTTGCAAGGCAGGTGGCAGAACCACTGAGCTAAATCCCTGGCCCCCATTCTGATATATTCTAATCTATTTCATTTTTTAAGAAAGTATTGGTAGTCCACCAGTGGGTTTTGACTAGTAGTTTGAAAAAGTCTGGTAGGTAATTCTCAGCAGGAAAGCCTGAGAACCACTGTTCTAAATGAGTGGAGGTATCCATACTGGCATCAAACCAGACAGTCAACAAAACACTAGTTTTCATCATCAATTCTATAGAAGGAAAAAATTCTTAGTTGTTCATTAGGCTAATTACCCAAGAAAGCCAAATGATAAAGGCCTGATTATAAATTGCATAAAGTAAGATTCATGGATCAGATCCAATATCTGTAATTTTAACAAGTGTCCCAGTTGATCTTATGTATAATAAAAGTCTCCAATCGTTTTTGGTCCATGTTCCCACTAAAGCAATTCTGAATAACTATATATCCTCCTGCATAAAGTTCACTTCTACATATTTCATCATAGCTTTAAATAATGCAATTTCACAAAGACTGAAATTTTTGGAAATTATAAATAATATCATCTGAAAATAAAATCGTTACAGCAACCTACCTAAGGATTCTAAATACTCAAATTTATACACAAATCACTGACTTTAAATAAATGGAGAAACAAATCCTTCTTTAGCTGTTCAAAATTTTACATTGCTTCTTTTTCTCCCTGAACTTTCATTTCCATTTTACTTCCCCCATATATTTTTATCTTAATATATATACTCATCTGCTTGGAATTCCTTTGTACTTCTCTACAACCAAAACATATATAAAATTGAAACCATATCCTATGAACAAAGAGCTATAAGAATTAGAAATTTCTATCACTGTGTACTGCAAATACCTATCATAATTATTAGTATTATACATCTGATCAAGGCAAATATATAAGCTCTAGTAAGTAATTACAACAGCAGAATTCTCTAGGAAATGTATTTTGTGAGATGAATGAGACTTTTATTCCTCCCCAAATTAATTAAATATTGCAAATTGATATTACATATGGCTAGAATGAGACTAGTTTTAATATCAGTTCTATTCTTATTTTTCATTTTCAGAGATATAAGCTCTCAAAATAGTACCTCTGTCATTAGAAAACCAGAAGAAAGAGTATGAAGGTAGGGTTTCTTAGTGCCAGACCCCTCAGAGAAGGTAAATGCTGTATCATTACTGAAGTTAGGAATAGAAGTCAAGAGGAGACTTGAGGTCTAAATAGGAAAATTTCTTAAGAATTGATGAGAAAAGCCAGGAGATCATAAAAAATTATTATACTTTAAGGCTAAACTATCAGCAAGATGAGTTTTCATATCAAAGAAGAACAAATTTAAAGTGAAATCTATTAAATAAATTTAACTGTAATATTTCAATACCCATATTGTCTGTATAACATACTCTTGTGGACTTTTCTTCTTTAAGCCTCAGTGTATCCTATATGAGGCAGGCTGAGAAAGCTCTGGATTGGAGAACACCCACTGTTATGATATGACTATGAATGTGGTTTGTACCTGCTCTCTACCCAGCACATTTATTCAAGAGTTCAATACCAAAAGTCCTATGTTAATGGGAACAATCCAAGGACAGTGCTTAAAAGTGGGGTGTTTAGGAAGTGATTAGATTAGATAAGGTCATTAGGGTGGAGCCTGCATGACTGGCTCCCAGTGGCTTCATAAGAAAAGGCAGAGAACCACAAACACCTGTGTACCTTCTCCCTCTCGCTATGTGGCACTCTGAACTGTGTTGCAGGTATTCTACCAGCAAAAAGGCTGTCACTGGATAAGCCCGCTAGACCTTGCATCTGCAAAACTGTGAGATAAACTAAAAATCTTTCCTTTATAAAAGTGGCCTACCTCACATATTTCATTATAGTAACCAAAAAAAATGGACTGATAAATGTCATGAAAATGAAAGATTTCACATACACACTAGAATATTATTCAGCCAGAAAAAGAATGAAACCATCATCTGCAACAACATCGGTAGAACTGGAAATCACTATATTAAGTAAAATAAGGCACACAAGGCCAGCTATTGAATGATCTCACTTATATGTGAAAGACAAAAATGTTATAGCACATAAGTTAAAATAGCAGCTACCAGAGGCTTGGGGGAGTAGGGAGGAGAGAAAGATAGGGAAAAGTTGATCAATGGGTATACTAACTTATAGCCAGATAAGAGTAAGAAGTTCTCATGTCCAAGTAATAGGAAGAAGAAGGAAAAGAAGAAGTGGGGGGAATGGGGGTCTGGTGTGCTACTGAATAGTAGGAAGGCTATAGTAACAATTACATATTGTATACTTCAAAAGGCTAGAAGAAAGGATTTGATTGTTCTCTCCATAAGGAAATGATAAATGAGCACACAAATATGATTAAACTTTACACAATGTACACATGTATCAAAATATAGCAAAATACCCCATTAATATGCACAATTTTAATGTTTTATATATGTTTAAGCTTAATTAAAAATAAATTAAAAGGAAAAACAGACTATGAAAGATTTGTGCCAGAATGTTTCTGTGACTCTGTACTTTTGCAGAAACAGGCTTAATTACATTTAAAATCTGTGAACTAAAATTACTTTTATCTAGTGGTTCTTTATAGCAAGTCTTTGAGTGTCTAGAATTGAAAATGCTGTTTATTCTGTTCTGCTTAAGGACAGTTCTGATACTGTCATAAGAATATGAAGTTTATTCTTAAACTTGTATTACTTTAAAATAATCTTTTTTTTTTTTACTTAAATTCTTTTATTGGTACATTTTAGGTATACAATACTTTTACATTTATCTTTGGGTGCTTGTACCTGTACATGATGTATCTTGGTTAAAAATAATCTTTTATGATACTCACATAAATCTTATTCCTATAATGTGGTTTTTTTTTTGGTAGCGGGGATAGAACTTGGGACCTTGAGCGCTTGTGAGGTAGGCAGCAGAACCACTGAGCTAAATCCCCGGCCCCCTATAATGTGTTATTATGCAAGATAGAAACTACCGCAAAGTCTTTGATGCTTCAGAAATTTATGGAAATATTTAAAAGTATAAATTTTTATCTATACTTTTACAGTAATTTATTATTTATACTTTTACAGTAATTTTCATTTATACTCAGTAATTTATCATTCACCTAAGAGGCAACAGTCTATAATTCAAATACAATACTCTAGAGATTTTTATAACATCAAAACAGCAATATTTTAACCCAAACACAAGAATTTAATGTATTTTCACTTAATAGAATTCAAATTATCAGTTATCTCTATAAACATTTCCCAAATCATATTTTGTTTTAATTAACTTACCTGATCAAATTGTAGAACAGGTTCATTTGCATCATCAAAACTATACACTTCCACCATTCCATCATCTCTCCCAACAAGTAAATCTTTAACCCCATCACCCATAATGTCAAAGCTGTCAATACATAAAATACCTTTAAAAAAAGATGTAAGTGATGAGTTAATAAGAAAACTTAAAGTTGTTATCAAGTATATACCAAATAAGAATGAAAAATGTATACATTAACTCAGAGTGGGAGGAGAAAAGAACAACTTGAACATAATCAGGTGCCTCTTTTCCATCCATATTCATTTCTTTCTGGGGCTTTAAATATAATCTATATGTCAATGACTCCAAATTTATACCTCCCTTCAGCTCTAGCCTCTACCTAGAGCTTCAGATTGACATATACAAGTCAGTTTCTTCACATACACATCTGTATCTCAAATTGTCCATGCCCTGACTAAAATTTGTCTGTTTACCACATCCCCTCAATCCTGCTCCTTCCCAAGTCTTCCCCTTTTCAATAAATTACACCATTCAGTTATTTGTTCAGGCCCCAACTCTAGACTACATCTCTCGTTCCTTTCTTCTTCTCACTCTCCACCCCAAATCCACCAGCAAATTCTATCTGCTCTACCTCTGCAATAAATGCTCAATTTCTCTTTTCCATTTCCAGCTATAGTCAGCGTGGACTCACCCCACCTAGATTAGAATAAGTTATAATAACTAAAACAGTAATGGGTAAGTCGTCTCTGTGTTTCCAATTTTGAGCTGCTTTCCCCCAAATCCCTTCTCCACACAGTATATTTTGTTTTAGTGAGTTAGATCATGCCATACCACCACTTAAGATTCTACAGTGACTTCCCATTGCACTTAGACTAACATTCAAACTCTTCAAGACTTACAATGACAGTTTGGCCCTACTCTCTAGAGAACTTCATTTAAGGCCACGTTAAAACACTGAGCCATACTGGTTTTCCTACTGTTTTCCAAATAAACAAACTTTACCTCTTCCCCAAGTCCTTTACACTTATTTTTTCTTCCTCCTGGAACATTCTTTTACCCTACACTATCACATCCCTCATCTTTTTTCTTATCAGATCTCAACTCAAAGTTTATTTCTTCTAGGTCACTTTCTTTAACCAATCAGCCTAAAAGCTGCTCTCCTCCCTACACTATCACCCTCTAATACATCTGATTAATTTTCTTTAGGTGACTAGGTAAAGCTATTTTATGTATTTATCATTTATACTCCATATTCCTTAACAAGTATTTTTAAAGGAATATACGAACGTCCAAATAAACATCCTGTACATGTAAATCGCCATCTCACTATCCTCTAAGTCAAGTATAAATTCCTCTTAGGAAGGTATAAATTCCTTGGAACGGAGGAATATTCTCTGACCCACTGTACTTCCTTGCTTCCTACAATGTACTATCAAATTTCAATTAATCTACCTCAGACAATTAAAAATGAGCTTTAGCAAAGAATGAAGGACATTCACCTACAAAAGCCTATCTACCCCAAATTACTATTAACATTTATTTCTTTTAAAAAATTATGCCTACAATATGATAGACCTTACAAACAATAGATGAATCAGAGGAGGCTTTGTGAATTGCTAAGTGTGCTATATAATATGAATAGATAAAACAGAATGAATTATTAATCTATTTCTTAAATAATCACTGAAATTTCAGAATCTGAACTACATCGAAAGCATACCTCCCCTCTTCTTTTCATTTCGAATTTCCCACTTGTGTATTGGTTTGGAGGTTGTGACCTGAGTAAGTCCAAGTTTCCCATCTGAGGTTCCAAACAAAACATCTTCTCCAGAGTCACCTAGTTATAGTTGAAATGAACATATTAATAACCTTTTTATTTTATTTATTTTTTTTGGTACCGGGAATCAAACTTGGGACCTTGTGCTTGTGAGGCTGGCAGTGGCACCACTGAGCTAAATCCCTGGCCCTCAACCTTTTTAAAATTAAAATATATTCATGTAAAAATTTAACTATTATAAAAAGATGGAATATTTAAGGTGAATTAACATAATTTTATAACCACAGTAAGGCTACTTCCCATCATCTAATTTCCAGATGAAGAATCTGAAAATTAAATAACTATTGTGAGTTACTAGAAAATTACCAGAAGACAAATGTCTCAATTCTAGTTCATGTTCTTTCTAAACTTTTCCATTTTTACTTAGTATTTTTTTTATAAACACATTAGTTGTTTGTGAAAACTGAAATCCTGATTACCGCCATTTCCGTTGTGTAGTGCTAAGACACTAGGTGGACCAGGAACTTCAACTTCATACATCACATCAGATCCCTGAAGGAGAACAAAAATTTAAAAATACAGTATAGGCATTCACAGGTCATCAATTTTCAAATACAATACTCTTAATAACTTCTAGATAAAACTGCTAAAAAATTCTAAGTCATGAGTATCAACTTATATTTGTTAGTAATTTTGCATATATTAACACATTTGAAAATAAAAACATATATATAAAGACCAAGGGGAAAAATATGAAAAATATCCTAAGGTGCAAAGGGGAAGGGGAAGTGGGAGGGGTAGGGGAAAGGAAAGAAGGGAATGGAATTAATATGAGAAATTGAAAAAATGGAAACAAACTCTTTGTAAATAGGGAGAGATGGAGGGATTGAAGGGTAGGCAGGGGAATGGGGAAAAAATAAGAACCAAGAGAGTTTATGTAAAGGTGCAAATTTCCAATGATGAATGTCATTATATTGTATAGCTAAAATGTACCAATAAAATATGAAAATGTTAAAAAAATATTCTACACTTTCTCCACTTTTCATTTAAAATATATTGATTTACTTGAAAACTTGACATTGATAAATTTTCCTTTCAAAATTCTCCAGGAATAAGTTATTTCTTCTGTCCTCTCTAGCACTAACTAGAAGATTTAACTTAGAGCCCATTTTTCATTAGACCTGAAAAGTTACTTTCTAAGGAAAAGTCTGGTCTTGTCTATGGATATTCTTAAAATCTACTCCAGTTAAGAGCCTGAATCACCTGCCAGTCAGATAAGAAAACAAGTAAGGTCCTTTTGTCTGTTTGTTCAATTTTTCCATCTATATAATTTAATGAAAACATAATGGACAAAATTATAGTAAACATGGTACATTGTTTTTCTTTAAAATTTTAATACATATTAACATATATAAGAGATAAATATATAAAGTAATACTTTTATCAATTAAAATTACAGATACTGTTATCTATTCATTTCTGCTATGAACACAAAAACATATACACAAAATTATAAAAAGAAGCAACTTTTGCGGTAACAAATTGGCCTCAAAGGCAGATGAGGAGCAATGTAGAGTTTAGTTCCTTCCTTTTCAAAAATCCTTATTGATTTGTTTTTGAACAATAAAAATTTGGGGAACCTGGCATAATGGCTCACTCTGATAGCGCCATTACTCTGGGAGGCTAGGCAGGAGGACTGAAAGTTCAAGTCCAGCCTGGGCACCTTGGTGAGACCCCATATCCCAGTAAAATAGGGCTGATGATGTAGCTCAGTACAAAGGCCCTAAGTTCAAGGCTCTCAGTAAAAGCTCCCCCCTCACACACACACACAAGAATATGGATCTCCTTGTGAAAGGAGAATCCTAGATTTAGCCAGATCAATTTCTAACTGAATATCAGCCAGCTCCTGTTAAAAAGCTATTCAAATAATTCATATTTGAAAGTATAGGCTGCAGGAGAAATTATTATTCATACTTCTAGAATGAACCTGAAAGATTATTTTGATTGTCCATGGTGGAGACAAAGGGGCACAAAATCACTGAATTTTTCCTTCTGTAAAAGGGCTGTTGCCAGAAACAGGCATCTGGTTATGGAATTCCAAAGAGTAAAAGGGCCTGTGGTAGCACCAGCTGTTCTCAGTTTAAGTTGCAGTTCCATCCACTAGCTATATGCCAAATTTTAAAGGTCCTTTAGAACATGTGTGTATGTGTGTTTCTGTCTTTTATCAAAAGCCACTCTCAAGAAGATATACCGGTAACTATTTTCACTGAAAACAATGACCTAAGCAGATGTTTAGAAACAAGGACACCAAAATGATTTTTTCCTCTATCACTCATTGACTTAAGAAATTTGCTGAGTGCTTGCTTTATTCTACATACTGACATAAATACTAGCTGGATATCCTCAAAGTATATATCACCCTCCCCCAACCTCAATTTTTTTGCTTAATTTGATATTTGGGGGAAGGAAAGGCAATGAAAGGAAGAAAAAAAGTGCTGGTTAAGGCTCTCTGTTAGAAGTACTCTGTTCCACTGTACTAGCCAGAGATGAGGACGGGGAGGGAGACGTTTTTCTTTCTCTTCCACATACCGTACATATATGGTCTCTAAAAACTTCTAAAAGAGCTCTACACATATAACTCAGTTAAATTTAGAAAATTGTTCTAGATACAACTTTATCCAGGACGCTTAAAGTAGTAATCACTAAAATAATTTCAAACAACATTCAAAAACCATTTACCTAAATTAAGAAAAGTTACCAAAATGCAAGTAAGAACAACCTGTAAAACTCTGAGCACTCTGTCCTGGCATGCCAATACTGGTGTAATTCGAGGTAATCTTTCTACTGGAAGGCAGGTGACATCGTTGATTTTATCCCCGGAAAGATAATAATGTTGGTCTTTGCAGTCACGATAATGGTTATAGATGTAACTTGCACTGAGAAACAGGTCAGAGCCAGATACGTGCCTGAGAACATTAAAATGGCAATTTAAGACATCTGTATTTTTAAAAATATGCACAGGTAATTATTGAAGTTTTTCAGAGATAAAAACAAAGGACTTCATAGTTTGCTATCAATTTGTCACAGATTTAGAGAACAATACGAGATTTTTGAAATAACACTACTTTAAATTTCAAAAGTTGAATATAATCTTAAAGCCTAAGGCTTCTGAATAAAAAATAAGCTCAGAAAAATGGAAAACAAAAGATCATGATAATGTATCTGAAGACAGTATCAAAAAAGAAACCTTTAATGCATACTATATGCCAATCACTATCCTAAGTGATTTACCTGTATTAGTTCAATTAATCCTCATAATCCTACAAACTAGGGAACATTTTATCCCTTTCATAGGTGATTATAAAATGTTAACTTGCCTGATGACACTTAACTAGTAAATAGTGGAATAGACTGCAACTCAGGCAGTTTTTAGCTCTAGAGTTAACATTCTCACTACCACACTCACTTGCCTGAAAAAGTTTATTTGAAGTGAATCTACTTATTCATTAGAACTTTATCTGGAAAAAAGAAATCAAAATAAACTCATTTCAAATTATTTTAAGCAAAGCTGAAGTAATAATCACAGTGATACTGGAATTCTTAGGTTGAATTCAGTTTCTCTTGGTGGAGCTGAAATTTTTTTCACAAAAATTATATATACTATTAGTATATAAATTATGTATTACTAGCATAATATAGGTTGAATAATCATAATCTAAAAATCTGAAATCCAAAATGATTCATGTGCTAATATGATGCTCAAATAGTTTCAAATTTTTGGATCAGAAATGCTCAACTGGCAAAATCTTTGGAAATATTCCAAAATTTTAAAAACTCCAAACTCTGAAAAATACTGGTCCCAAGAATATTTAAAAAGGGAGACTAAGCCTATATAGCTTCAATTCTAGACTGATATCACCATATGATCATAAAGAGGGTCATTTTATTGGAAGGCTTCATCTATTTCTCCACCTCTAAGATCCACTTAAAAATTGTTCATACTGACCAGCCATGGTTGTACACACCTATAATCCCAGCTACTTATGAGGTTCAAGCAGTAAACTCACAAGATTTGAGGCCAGTCTTGGCAATTTAGTGAGACTATCTCAAACTAAAGGAACAAAAAGAGCTGGCAATGTAACTCAGTGGTAGAACGTATCTGCATCCAATTCTCCATCACAATGAAAAGAAAATTCAATACTAAAATTATTTTCTGAAAAGCTTATAACGATCCTCACTCATTCAGTTATTAAGTGGCCATACTTTGTGGCTCTGCCTATGCATAAAATACAATTTTAATCACCCTCAAAAAAGTCTGTATAAGAGCCAGGGACCTTAGTTAGCTCAGTGGCACTGTGCGTGCCTGGCAAGAGCAAGGTCCTAAGTTCGATTCTCAGTACCTCTCAAAAAAAAAAGTCTGTATCTTCTTCAAGATTTGCAATTTCATTTCTCCATTTCTGAAATCAGTATGTATTATGCTGGCCACAAACTGTTCAACAATTACTAACACTGACAAGAGGAAAGACAGATTGTAGCATTAATCAGGAAATGCTGAGGGTGACCAATTTTCTAAGTAGTCAGTTTCTTTACTGAAGATTTCTAAATTATAATCTTTATTTTCTTATGAAGACTTATGAATATGGGATTGCAGGTAAAATATTTATAAAATTTGAGTAGAAACCACTTCTAGCCCATCTGTCATTCCAATAAAAACATTTAAGAAACTGACCAAAGAGACTCTTACTGGGAAACTCTTTTATCTTCCTCACAATTTAAATACCTTTCTGAATGTAGAGGTATTCTAATAATAAATTACTTTGATTTTAGTATTTCACAATTATCATTGGCCATGTCTGTCTACATGAGCATTTCAGAAGTGTTAGCATTCTTGCTAAAGGACTTAAAACTACTTCCATTTGCCACTGTTTAATTCTTTTTTGTTTTGTTTTTGGTAACGGGGATCGAACTTGAGACCTTGCATTTGCAAGGCAGGCACTGGAACCACTGAGCTAAATCCTCTGCCCAGCCACTGTTTAATTTTTAACCTCACCAAGCCAAAGTTTTAAAGCCTCAAATATCAAGAGATGTGCTGTGAATTATACAGAACTAGACAGGACGGCTGTATATTATATAGAACTCTGGACTGAATCAGTAGTTTCTAAATCCAGAAACGTGACTGCTTATACAACTTGGCTGCATCACATTCAAAGGAAAAACTTTAAAAAAATAAATAAATAAAAAGGAAAAAGGAAAAAAAAAACCCGCTCCTGATTCAGCAGGTCTAAGGCAGAGGATAAGTGTTTAAGCTTCTCAAAGGGCATTCCTAAGTTGCCAGGTTCAGAAACTGTCAGATGAACTAAAAGCCCTCTTTAATCCCCTATGATTCAAAACTAAAATTTTAATTGCAAAATTTCAAATATCAGGATGCTATTTTTCATTTAATTTTACCTGATTCACCTGAAATTCTCCTTTATTGATAGTTACCAAATTTGATGCCCAGCCTTTTTAACATGTTGCTAACGCAAAGCCAAAACTACCAAAGACAGCCAAGGAATAGGAGCTTAAATATGTGGAGTTTTTTCACTTTTTTTTTCTATACATTGATCATGACTCATAACTGAACCAGGTAGTCAAAAATGAATGTGTACTACAGTTTACCACAATTAACTGTACATTTCAAAATAGCTAGTAGACTTTGAATGTTCCCTGCACAAAGAAATGATAAAATGTCTGAGGTGATAAATATGCTAATTACCCCATTATACACTGTACACGTGTCATGAAATATAACTCTGTACACCATAAATATATACAATTATTGTCATTAAAAATTCAAACATTTTTAAAAAGTAATGTCAACCCCCCCAATTAATGTGTGGATATGTGTATGTGTATGTATGAAATAACATTCTTAAAAAGAAAACAATAGTTCAATAGCCAGTCAATTTTGTATTTATTCTAGGTCAAATTTAGTTTCTAATAAAATAGTTTTAGTTAATTTTATTATCTAGAAGGCCTATAAGATATATTTATTTTTAAGATATATTTAATCAAATGTTTTATATCCATCCAAGATACTGTAAATAGATATGTAAAAATAAAGAGAACCATAACATACATAGCTTTAATGCATTCTGTGAGGTTTGTTTCAAAAGAAAGGAACTGTTTTCCTCTCTTTGTGAAGCCTCTGATTTCAGATCCTGCAGCAATAAAAATTTTCTCCTGAGGTGTGTTAAGAGCTCCTCCTAGTTCCAGTCTTGCAATCTTCTGCCCTGGTAAAGTTTTGAACACTGCCTGCAAAAATTATTCAGGAAAAAAGTAAATATACAAGTTCTTTTATTGTGAGCATTTTTCCTTTACCATAAAAAATGCTATAGTTTTTAACTTAAAAATATTATCATTTCACTATATAGAAATGCCTTTAGATAAAAATCTATCTACTTTAGTGGGTCTTCTGGAATTTTTCTAGCTACCCTTAAACTTTGGAATATTTATTCCCACACATTTAAAAAATACTATTAAAGTCTAAACTCTTGCAATTCAAAGTTCAGTTCACTAAGCAGCAACATTAATTAGATTAAATGTATTAAATATGCAGAATATCAAGCCCAACCCCAGATCTACTAAATGAGAATCTGCACTTTAACAAGATTCTCCAACTGGTTCCTATATACATTAAAGTTTGAGAAGCACTGGTGAAGTTCACCTGGCAATTGTTTAGTTAGGTTGAACAATGTGTTTTACACATTAATCATCTTCTTGAAACTAATGTCTCCTAAATTTTTTACGATGTTATTTATTTATTAGTTAGTTTTTTTGAGACAGGATCTTGCTACGTAGTTCAGACTGATTTTGCACTCACTATGAAACCCAGGCAACTCTCAGCAATCCTCCTACCTGAGCTTTCTGGGTGCTGGGATTACAGGTGTGAAGCACCACAGTTGACTCTGCAATGTATATAGCTTTTAACAGTAAATGCTGAGCATGGGGGCACACACCTGTGATCCTTGTACTCAAGAGGTTGAGGCAGGAGGATGGCCATCAGTTTGAGGCCAGCCTGGGCTATATAGTGAGTTCAAGACCAGCCTAAACTATATAGTGAGACCCTGTTTCAAAAAGCAAAACAACAACAACCACAAATTAGTCATAAAGCCTATAGAATTTACTGAAAATGTGAGTGTGCATGATTAATACCTTAATCATATCTCTCTTTAATTAAAATAACATTCTTATCACTAATTTTTTCATGGTTATTTTCCATTTTATTTGTATCAGTTTCTCCCCACTGCTCTTGGAGGACATGTGAATAATAGAAACATTATGTTTCTGGTAGTTTTAACTCTATCTTTTTTGTAATTCTATATGTTGTACAATGAATATCTGAGTTTACATCTCTGACCCACCACTTACAAACTATTTCCTGTGATTATGACAATGTAATGGTAATCACTTCCTTGATTAGGTTAAATCCCACAACAAAGGTAATAGAATAGTCACTTCTGTGAGTACACAATGTTATCAAAGACTGTTCTTTAACGCTCCACAGAGACTGTCCTGCTAGCTCTAAAAAGATAGGTTCCCATGTAGTAAGAGGGACTGAAAGGAGCTGACTAGGGGAACCTTAAGGAGCTGAATGTACACAGCTCCTACCTTATAGGCAGCACTAAAGCAAGGACTTTAGTCCTAAAACAGCGAAGAAACTAACTCTGCCAGTGACCAGACATGTGGAACAGGACCCCAAGCTCTAGGAAGAAATACAGCCTGGCTGACACCTAAACAGTAGCTATGTGAAACCTTGAGCCCAGACTCCCCACCCACAGAAACTGTGAGATAATAAATATCTGTTATGTTAAGTCCCTAAATTCAAGGTACATTTTTTAAACAGAAAACTAATATACCACCATGGGCTGCCAAAGGCGTTTTACAATTAGCTAGAGAATGACTTGGGCTGGACTACAGCCTCACACTTCAGCTACAGCTGTTCCTCAGTATGTGCAGCGATTGGTTCCAGGACCCACTACAAAAACCAAAATCCACAGTTGCTCAAGTCCTTTATATGAAAAGGCATGGTATTTTCATAACATGTGCACATCCTCCCATGTACTTTAAATCATCTCTAATTACTTATAATACTTGATACAATGTAAATGCTATGTAAGCAGCTTTTATACTGTCTTGTTTAGGGACAAGAAAAAGTGTATACATGTTCAAAGTAGATATGATTTGTTTTCCCAAATACTTTTGATCCTCAGTTGTGAAACTCATAGATAGAAAGTGTCAATCGTACTTCCTTACAAGCCATTTTCCATTGTCTGCATTTTAGAAATTTTAATCTAGGAGTACTCAATAAGTTCAACATGTGTCTTTGGGGAAACCTTTTCCCCAAAAGCTCTACTTACCACTGCTTCTCCCTTCCTCATGCCAAAGCATGTAACTACCCCATCGTGATCTCCAATAACCACCTGTGACAAAGTGAGGAGAATCTAAAATTACTAACAAAAGTTCAGTGTTTTCAGATTTCACTTTGCACTAATATGTAAGTAACAATATCAAGTTAAAGTGTAGTATCAAAGGGGAAGAGTCATAATCATTTGAAAACACTATTTAAATACCTTCCCTTATTTTTAATCATGTTTGTGTAAGCTGGATTATCTTCCTATATTTCAACCAAAAAACATATCACAACAGAATGAATGCAGGAAACAGATATGAGAACTCATCTGCCTTCGCTTATGCCAGTCATAAAAGAATTTGCAAAAATATATCACTATTCTAAATCCTTTTTGTTCTTGCTAAAAATGTGTTATTTATGTAAACATGTAATGGGTTTATTATTTCTTAATAAAATATTTTAAACATTTCTTAATTTAAATTTTAATACAGTAAGTATTGATATCACTCACATATATAAATAAAGTTCTTTGGGATCTTCAATAATTTAAATGTGTAAAAAGGTTCTATGACCAAAAAGTTTGAGGGTCTAGGATTTAGCTCAGTGGTTCTGCCACCTGCCTCGCAAGCGCAAGGACCCAAGTTTGATCCCCGGTACCCGAAAAAAAAAAAAAAAAAAGACCAAAAAGTTTGAGAAGCAATGATCTAGTAAACAAAATATAATAAATTATAATCAGAAACCTATTGATTTATCTTGATAAAATGTTAATATATCAGCATAATATGTTTCTTTTGAGGCTAGTAAAATATCCTACTAGTCTACTAAGAAATTATAACTTTATGGAAATCATAGGATCAACAGTTCTATTAAAAATCAATAAATACAAAAATCAGCATCAAAATAATGACTTAAAATGTGAGGAAGTTTAAAGAAAGGTTTTCCTTCTATATGCTATTGTACTTCATATTTTTTATGTACACATTCTGCTAAATAAAGTATTATAAAGAAATGTATAGTTTTTAACAAGTTTACTTATAGGATTTACTAATTGTACATAATAATTTTAATGTTCCAGAAAATTACTATCTGTAAATATCCCTTGGTATTCCAACTTCTATGCAAATAAAACAAAATTCACTTCCTTAGCATTTTTAAAAGATGAACTTACCAATAAAGACGGAGCCTATCAGAGAGGGAAAACGGAGAAATCAGTATCTAAACCATACCTTTTGTGTAGTTCTAGATTTTGAGGCAGGAAGTAGCTTCATAGTCTTCTGAGAGGTCACTCCCACCTAAGGAAAAATACCAGATTCCTAGCAAATGTTTTCTGATACATCATACCTTGAAGTTATTGTAATTGAGGTTAAAAAGATTAAACCAGCAGATCAGATCATAGTGAGGCTTTTTTTATTTTTTTACTAAAATGAGTGATACATTATTAGCAATGAAGTTATTTTCTAGCGAAATATGTCACAAGCCAAGTGCAGTTGGTGAATGCTTGTAATCCTAGGTACTTAAGAGGCTGAGGAAGGAAGATTTCAAGTTTGAGGACAGCCTGGAAAATTTAGTAAGACCTTGTCTCAAAAAAATAAAAAAGGCTCAATGGTACACTGCCCCTGAGTTGGATTCTCAATACTGTTAAAAGAGAGAGACAACGAGAGAAAGAGAGAGAGAGAAACAGACAGACAGAGACAGAGAGAGAGACAGTGAGGAAGAGGGAGATTCAATTCAGAATCTAGGAAATAACCAAAAATACTGCAATATATCTGATAAGTTTATCAAGCCAAAAAGAATTATGTGACATTACTGATAACTGGCTTCATGAAAATACTTTTAGAAGCTTTTTCTAATTTCATACAGTTGAGGAAATTTTTGTAAAATGATTAAAACTCCTTGGAAATAGATTATTTAAAATGCAACACGACTTTTTTTTTCCTGCTAAAATGCCAAACAGGCTGGTGGTAATAATATCCAATCTAACTGACAATGAAGAGCAGAGAGCAATGAAAACAGCATGGCTTCCTCAGCCAGGAGCTGTGGCTGGAGGGGTACAGTTAAAAACGAGGAGCGGTCAAGTGGGAAAAAACAGATCACAAAAGAACTTGCATACAGTAAGATACACGATTTTATTTTGCATCTCAAGGAGGAGTATTAAAGTTTGAAGTAATCTGTTAGGTTTATATTTTTAAAACACCAGTCTAGCATGTGATATAAAAGATGGCTCAGAGGAAGACGACACTGAAGTTTAGAAACCCAGCAAGAATATTTCAGTTATCCAAGCAGAACAAGAGAAGCCAAACTGAAGGTAATGGAGATGGAGAACAATGGGACAGATGCAAAAGATATTTAGGTGATAAAAGCAGCAAGATGTGGTAACCAGTTAAATGTGGATAGTATTAAAGCGGGAAGTGTCTATCATAACAGAGAAACTGATATGGAAACATTTGTACTGTTAGCTAAAGTAGGATGGATGAAAAGGGAGGAAGTGGGGAACTGGGATAGAGAATTCTCGGCTGAAAAGAATCATGAAAGGCAGTGTGGTGCAACTGAAAGGACCTCAGCTCTGGAGTCCAAGACCTTGATCCGAACAGCAACTCCATCATTTTTAGCTGCTGAGCAAATTATTTATCTTTTCTGAGTCCCCGAATCCCCATTTCTAATATTACTTATTTTGAAAATTTTTATGAGGATTAAGTATTTGTGTATTATACAAGGTGTGATCATAAATCACGGTGTTTAATTTTTTAATTGTTAAAGACACATTTCCATTAATCTCTCTTAAAATACTACCCCTACTTCGAACACACACTTATTCCATCCTTCTTGCCACTTTCTGAAGCAGTTCCGGAAGTCCTCTTTCCTGAGTTTTACAAGGTGTGATTAAAAATACAGTGAATGCGGCTGCAGATAGTCATCCAACGGAAAGGCAGGCTCGTAGAACTATTACGGTGTGTCCTCGTCCACCTAATTCAGCAGATCTAGCACCGTTCGACTTCTGGCTCCTCCCAAAGTCAATATGACCATAGAAGGTAAGATCTGAATAGATTTAGGACACTGAAGTAGCCACGACAGTGCAATTAAAAGCAGTCACCCATGAATGAGGACTTCGAAAACTGCTTCAGAAAGTGGCCAGAACGATGGGATAAATGCGTTCGAAGTGAGGGGAAGTACTGAGATGGGGGTTAATGCCAATATGTCTTTTAGTGTGATTATTTTTAAAAAATATATATAAACATTCACCGTATTTTTCGATCAGCCCTTGAACGCGAAGGTCTTAAACCGCTAGATAAACGGCTGTCATCGTTTTTAGTGGGATCTGGCTGGGGCGCTAGTGCCTGGCGCTCGCGCGAGGGGAGCAGGTAGAGATGAGGTTGGGGTCAGGCCCCACAGGTCCCGCAGCTGGGGAGGAGGAGGAAGACAGCCCTGGGGAGGAATCCCGACGGGACCGGCGAGCATCCTGGAGACCCGCGGGCACCAGCACTGCGGGGCGCGTGCCGCTTCTTTCCGTCCACGTCCTCGCCACCGACTGTCACAGTGGCGCCGGAGCGGCTAACGGGAGGGCAGCACCCAGCCTGCCCCTTCGCCCGCTCACGACCCGACAGGCGTCCACGGAGGGAAGGAACCCTCTCAGGAACGGGGCCGACCCGCCCTCCCTCTCCGGTTTACCTGTAAATAATCCGCTCGGTTTAAAACCAGATCCATGACTTCTGCACGGAAAGGCCGGGCGAGGCCGGGCGAGGCCGGGCAAGGCCGGGCCAGACCAGCGGAACAGAAGATGCCGATCCCCAAGGTTGGGGCCTGGACAGCCAGAACCACCGCGTACACAGAAGGACCAGCACCGCCGCCAACCCGCCTCCGCCTACACCCGGGCTACAACAGCTCGGCGTCAAGGCAGCGGCGCCCAGCCTGACGTCAGTACGCTCCGGCAAGGGGCCCTGGCCGCACAAAACACCGCCCCTTGGCGACGGACCGCCCACGGACCGTTCGCTCCAATTAGAGGCGGCCCGGACACCCGGTTTCCAGAGAGACCGGAGACGCGGCCTTGGCTCCGCCCGTCGTTTTTCCTCTTCTGTGCAGGAAAAGCTAAGGAGAAGCTCGGACAGACTCTGATGTTTCTCTCTAATAACAGAAAAAGGTCCTGCAAAGAATTAGGCTCTTCCATTTATCTCTTTACAAAACCGAGGCTGACCTGCACAGGCAATTTAATGAGACCCTATCTGAAAAAAAAAAAGAAAAGAAGGAAGAATTGGTTGTAGGTCAGTGGTGGGCTGCTCATGCATTCATCCCCAGAACTGAAAAGAAAAACAAAAACGAAGGAACAAAAGGAAGAAACAAAGACTGAGGATGCAAAGCACTTTTTTTCTGGAAGAGAGGAGCTCAATGGCTATAAACAAAAAAATAAGATGGAAATGCTAATTGCTCTGATTTAATCAGTAAACACTGTATTATATATTGAAATATCACACTATACCACATAAATATGTACAATTATTGTGTGTGAATTAAAAAATGAGAGGAAGAAAAAAATCTAAAGCTAAGGTAAGTTTCTACCTTAGGAAACTAGAAAAAGAAAAATCCTAAGTAAGATCTTAATTGAAGATGAGATGAAGAAAAGAAAGAAAACAAAAGAAAAAATGGGACTACGGCCACTTAAATGATAACATCAGCCTCTTGAAACACCTCTAGAATCCCCAGGGACTGAGAATCCCTGATATATCATAACCTTGTTTGACTAAACTAGTTATGAAGACCAGAAAAGTTAAGTAATTTGTTCACAATTAGTGAGGCTTCCATTATTTTTAGACACTGTCTAAACAGTTTACCTTCCCACTTAACAAAAGCAGCTTTCATTTCATGTTTGAAATAAAAATATATTGAACGTGATTGGGTAAGATAGTTATTGTACATGGAACTAAATTTCCTTTTAATAATCACAAAATATGTCATCTTGGGTTTTATAGTGTACAGAACTCTTTGAGGACACTGGATACCATTTTCATAGTTCTAAATTTTAAGTCTATGAACCCAAACTTCTCAATAGAATTCCAAAAAGTCAAGGGTACCCGCTGAATTTTAGTCAGCAGGCCCTTACAAAATACGACTTTTTAAATGGTATGTCTAAGAAGCAATATGTTCTTTCAAAATTTTATCCTGCCTGTATAACTAAGAAAAGAACTAAGAACACCAAAGTAGAAAAGTGATATCACAAAAAAAAAGAAAAATTACCAGGCTTAGACAGTCTTGTAATTAATTGTAGGCACCTAAATGTCAAGAAAACAGGTCCTGTTAAAATGGTCTCTTCTCTGAGTCAAGAGGATTACAGGCCTTTGCCGCCTTTGAGTTTTGCTTTTCAGTGTGCCTGTTACAACGGAGGAGGGCCCCGACCTGCTGACCCAGAGCTATCTTGAACCCTCAAAAGAACTATTACTTCTGACAACAGTCTCCTAACCTCACCCCTCTGCTATAGTAATACCTTATGCCTTAGGGTGGAGTCCCTAGAAGCAAACTCAACAAGATTTGGTTGCAGTGATTCAGTGAGTGAACTTCTCAGGAGAAAGGAAGGGAGGGAAACAAGACAAGGCTGAGGAAAAATTAAACAAAGATTCCTGTCAGCTTGAGTCTGGCTTCAGCCTCATTCCTTCAGGTACTCTTCTGGAGCAGTAATTGCTAGGGGTTGACCTACCTTGTTTCAAGGGGCCACACTTTTGAACCCCCATCAGTCATGAGCCATGAGCCTTGGAGAGCTGGAGGCTTGCTGTCCAGGGCAAGGCTTAGGGCAATGCTCTGGAGAAGGGATTGGGGACCTGCTCCGGAGTGTGGGTGAAGGGTACAGGCCCAGGACAGGGGTCAGAGCAGGACATCCATGCCGCCAGTAGTACCCACTGTACCTTCTCACCATCTCTCAACTAGCACCTCAAAACTGAAGAAGTGGAAAATGAAATATTAATGTTCTATCAGTAGAAAAAGAAAAAAAAAAACAAGTGTATGTGCACACATAGTGTGGATGTCCTGATTTTTATCTTCATAGGTCTCTGATCTTCATAGTCCAGAAATCTCAGGCTAAATGTGCCCTGCTGAATCAGCTTTTTCATTCAGCTTTTTCCCAGCCTCAACTAGAAAAATTACTAAATACATATTTTATTTCTTAGTTATGACCAAAAACTTCCCCACTTTGAATCCTAGGCAAGTAGGATTTTAAACAATCTATTATAGAAACTCCGTACTTTTACTATTTTAATGTAGAGTATAGCAGCAATATATAACAGTGGAAAAATTCATGACTTTATTCAATTCTAAGGCATAACACAAAAAAATATAAAATGTGAAAAATCTTTAAGACAAATAATGTTAACATAGAACAAAAGTTATTGAAATATTCCACAATGGCAGAAAAATGTATAAAGTCAAATTCTTAATTTAACTTCCCAAAAGTAAACATTAAGAAGCAATCTTTAGGGCCGGGGATTTAGCTCAGTGGTTCCGCCACGTGCTTCGAAAGTGCAAGGTCTTAAATTTGATCCTCGGTACCAAAAAAAAAAAAAAAAAAAAAAAAGAAGAAGAAGAAGTACTCTTTAAACTGGTTGTGGTGGTGCACCACTATAATCCCAACTACTGGGGAGGCTGAGGCTAGAGGATCCCATGTCTGAGCCCAGCCTGGGTAACTTAAGGAGACCTTGTTTCAAAAGGGCTGGGAATGTTAGTTCAGGGGTAGAATGCCCTGGGTTTGATCCCCAGTACAAGAAAAAGAGAGACAGAGAGGAAAAGGAGAGGAAAAAGAAGAAAGAGAAAGAGAGAGGAAAGGAGAGAGAAAAAAGAAAAGAGAGAGAGCTAGGGAGAGAGAAAAAGAGCGAGAGATGGAGAGGAAGGACAGGACAGGAAAACTGATGCAATTCTGTGAGCTACGGTCACAATTTACAGGAACGGACTGAAAAGACTTGGGATGCTAAACATAACTCTATGGGAGAAAGTCACAAGGCATCATAGACGTGAGCAGTACTTTGCTCAGCTATGTGATAACATCCAATACAGATGCATCACAATCAAGTTCGTGTGGAAAGAGGTGAAATCCTTTCATAAGAACAAAAGGTGTCACCATGAAGAACGATGATAGCAAGAGCTCTGTTCATGGGATATGGAGCACTCCCAAGGAGGTCTGGCCCTGTCCTTCCAGACAGTCATGGCTCACTCCCAACTCAGAATGGAGCAAAGGGGCAAGATAGTAAGTCAGTGGCAGAAATTAGAAGGTTATAACAAAACAATTGTGCTGCATAACCCCCAACTTTAGAAAGACTTAGCACCCTGTTGATTAAATTCACTGTACTGAAAAACAACAAATGAAAAGCTGCAAAAAAGGAAATGAGATATATTTTAGAAAAATCTTTTAATGTGTTGTTTTGAACAATTTTGGAAACTTAAATATATAATGTAATTATATTTTCTATTAAGCCATTTCATTGTTAAATTATTCACTCAGGGCTCAATGGTTCTAGGATTATCAGTAATGCCTAAAGCTCTAAGAAATTCTTACCAAGTCATAACTGGTTGTAAAATTTCTTCAGTTTCTATTAAAAAAATCTCTTCAGCACTTGGACAAGGGAAGGAATGCTACATAGTTATGATCTTTTATTTTTATTTGTATTTTATGGCAGTCAATTCATTTGGCTGAAACATTTATTGAGCACCTACTATGGACCAGGCACTGTACTAGATGCTGGGAGACACAAAGATGAATATGACATGGTCCCTGTCCCCAAGCACTTGACAGTCTCTTGTAGGCAAACAAGTAGTGCAAAGACATAGAATATACTCTAAAAGGGACAAAAACATCAATAATGTAGTAATATTGGGCCTTTAAATACAAAGGTAATGTCAAATTGTTTATAATATCAAGGCAGACAATTAAAATGCATTTTCATGTGGTAAAACAGTGAAATCGAGACCTAATTAGTAACATGATAAAGATACTTAATGCTAAAAATGTACACCATAGTTTTTCAAGTATTTCATACTTAGAAATATTATTGCCCACATTTGTGCTATGTTTGAAGTCAGAATTCCAGGCGTTCACATCATTCACATCTCAGCAGGCTGGGGTTCAGTTTCTCACTCAGTTTATGAATTAAAATGGCTAATTCCTCGGTTGCTTGGCTCTTGTCTTCCAAAAGCTCATAACGAAGGCTGGAGATATCCTGCTTGATTTCTTTTAATTCACCTATAGTATTTGTATTAAAATATATATATATATAATTGGTGAGTTGCTCTTGGGTTTAGAAAAGAACAAAGTGAAATTCATACAGTATGAATACATTTATTCTATAAAGTCTCCAAGACAGCTATTTCAGTTTTTTGCCTTTAAAATATTTAAGAAAATATCTCTTTAAAAATACAATGTCATACATGTGCCTCTGTGTGTGTGTGTGTGTGTGTGTGTGTGTGTGTGTGTACTGGCCTTTTAACAGTGTTATAAAAATAACCCACCTATGTTTTAAAGAGTGAAATACACTTGGCTGGGGATTTAGCTCAGTGGTTTTGTTGCCTGCTGCACAAGCGCAAGGACCCAAGTTCGATCCCCAGTACCAAAAAAAATGGATTGTCTTACAAATCATTGTATTGTAGATAAGCCATTGACCCTAACAAGTAAATTTGGGGGGAGGATTTTACCTTGAATCTAAGAAATAATTCTGAAAATCATTGGTACTTTGCCTTGGCTTTTTTTTTCTTCAGTACTGGGGATTGAACCCATCACTGAACCACATCTTCAGCTCCCCCCACTCCTTTTTGTTATTTTGAAACAGGGTCCCAATAAGTTGCAAAGGTCCCCAGGTTGAGCTGGAACTTGGGTTTGAATCAGCATATGTTCAGCTTAATTTAGCTTTTTATAAATTGAATGGCATCTAAAACAAATCTGTGAGGATATTTCTTGGTATCTTTTTTAATGATATATTTTTATTTTTAACTGACACAGAATTATATGTATCAACAGGATACAGTATGACATTTCATCCTAGTATCTTCAAGGTTTTTAAAAATTTTTTTACTGGTTTTTAATTTTATTTTATGTGGGTTTTTTATGGTTTTTTGAGACAGGGTCTTACTTTGCAGTTCAGGCTAGCCTTGAACCTGCCTCAGCCTCCCAAATGCTGGGATTACAGGCATGCACCACCACACCCGCCTAAGGTGTTTAAAAATACAATTTATATGTTCTTTTATTATGTAATAGTTAATGAGCTGAGAAGATCTTATCATTTTAAGAAATTCTAACTCATCCTAAGAATACATATAAAATATTTGTGGATTCCTTTTGTGGCAAAAAAAAAAAAAAAGCTTCCTTTGACATGTAGCAAAATAGAGAGAATAAAATGATCTAATTTGAAACTACAAATCCAGTATCCCCATGCCCTCTTTTCTGGTGCTAGGGATTGAACCCACGGCCTTTCAAACGCTAAGCAAGTGCTAGCAAGTGGTCTACCAACTGAGCTTTATCCCCAACCTGGTTCATTTTCTCATACCATTCAGTATCACAATGGACACCTTTCATTTCCCTCCTACCCTAGCCTTCCTTGTTCCTGAGTCATGTGGAGAGGACACATCAGTGTTGCAGTTTGTCAGTACAGAAAACACTAATTCAAAACCTTTTTGGATTCAATCATCTCAGATTTTAGTTTTCTCATTTATTAAATGAGGAACTATCTTTTCTACTATGCTATATATGTTCTATATGCTGTACACGTTATATGATCAGCTTTATTATTAAGAACTTTGTTCAAAATTCAATTCTCATTAATTTTCCTCTTGTGAGAGGGCTAGAAAAATGCTGCTTATTTTGGGTGTTATGGCTGGTGTGTTTCTCCCACTTACATTAGTTTAGTTTTGAATTCCAAGGGAGGTTATTGTACAACTGATGAGGTTTCTACTTTCTAAGCTACATTCCTTTCCAATTCCATCTTCCTGAGACTATTTCTAGCCTACAACGATTAGATTTTTGCTGGTTCTCAATCACACATTCATAGATTTCTTTTGCACATGCTTATACCATTGGATTGACTCTGATTTACAAGGGATTCTTTGTATTAATCAGGTAATGACTTTAAAACTCATCAACAATTTTACTAAGGTTGGGTCTTTCTTATTAGTACAGATCAATCTAGAGGCATCTCATTTATGTTAAAAGGTAAAATCTCCATTTTTAGTGCAATATTTCTTCCAGGTTTATTTCTTTCCAACTCAAGTCCTGTGCTTAGGTTCTATTCGTCAGTGTTTAATGAAAAATTTTTATATTTCAGATGCCCTACCTAGAATATATATGCATTGAAAAATATGCACACATATATAGAAGCCAAGGAGGAAAGTGAAATTCAAAAGAGAAACATCAGACAAGGAAAATGGATTTGAGATTTGGTTCTGGGCAACAAAAGAGAGGTTTTACTGAAGCCATGTGGGATTCTGTTTGGGTCAAATGTTCTTTTTCCTACAACATTGAAAAAATGTTAAAACTAACGTAAAGTCATGAAAATCAGAACTGATATTACTACCTTATCTAAGAAGCACTTAAAACGGCTTGAAATACAATACGGCAGTCTTCACATTTTAATGATTAGCTAGGGTATTCTGAATAGAGAAAAGCCGCATCTGATTAACATTTTTAATAACAGTTTACTTAAAATGGAGTTTTAGACAAGTAATATGAGTCTCATGTCAATCTTAGAGGAACCTGAACTGCAACCTGAGAGTGGATTTTTAAAGTATGTTTCCATGTGATGTTTTCCATGCTCATTAAATTGACTCTGAAAAGGATGCTTCTCAATTGGAAATGCTTACCTTCATTAACTTCATCATTTTCTTTGTCTACTTGTGCTTTCAAAACATACCGCTTTATAAGTCTTTTCATTATCTGCTGTTGAGCAAAAAGAAACGAATATATCAAAATGATACACATAAGTGCCCTAGATTCTATTCTCCAAAGAGAACATGCCCGCAAACAAAAAACTTGGAGAAGAATTTTATGTAAGTATTCACAAAACAATTAGCTAGGTTTCAGAATTCGATCGCATTTTACCTTCTACTGAAATTTACTGCATAATCCATAAACATTTTTGCTTCAGCAATGAAAGAAGCTTTTTAAAAAAAGTTAAGTTGGAAGATTTCAATTCATGCTCTTTTTCAACTAATGGCTTATCTTTAAGGTGCACGGATGCTGTATTATTACCCACAGGCACTGCCTAATTTCCCACCATATATAAAAGATATAATATACATATAATGAATATATAATATGAATACATATTCATATACATATGAATATAGGTTCAATAAAAGAATTGGAAAATACATAGAACAATAAAAGAAATAAAATAATAACTCCACAATCTAAAGATAATTACTGTTGTTATTTTGCCATATGCCAAACTATTTTTTCTTTAAATTGTGTGTGTACAAATTATAAGGATTAGATATTATATTTCCTGAATATCATATATTCTGTTGCATACCTTATTCTCATGGCAATATGTATTGGGACTATTTTTGCAATCTAAATAAGTGACCTTAGAGGATAATTATTTATTCATATAGAAAAAAACTAAACTGGAGCCATACCTTCTAATATGAATACAAAAATTAATTCCAGTTCATTTTAAATGTGAAAGACAAAGTTTTTGTATCCTTTGAAAGAAAGCATATTTATTTCACAGTTGAACTGGATTTTTAAAAAAGATGAAAAATTCCAATTACAATAGAAAATACTGATAAATTTAACTTCATTATAATTTAAAACTTCTGTTGATAAAGATACCATAAAAAAGTAGAAAGGAAAGTCTCAAACTAGAAGAAAATATTGGTAATACTTTAATGAATAATTTGGATAAAAATACAAAGAACTTTAAGAAAAACTTAACCAAACTTTTAAAAATGCTCAAAAGACAAACAGGTGTTTGACAGAAATGGAGCATGTATGGTCAACAAAGTTATAAAACAATGTCAAGCTCTTTTCTTGGGGAAAACACTACTTATGTATAAAAAGAGATACAATCTTACATCTAATAAAGGGAACAACAAATCTGATAATAGCAAGAGGTGGAGAAGATAGAGACCAATGGGGACTTTTACACTTGGCTGGCAGGAGTATAAACAGACAATCTATTTAGAAGGCAACTTGGTACTATCTTTGAGCATTGGTACACTCTTTCACGCAGAAAGTCTGCTCCCTGGTAAGTGCCTGGAGAAAATGTGCAAGTGAGTCAAGGGACACAACAATGTTTACAGCAATTCTGTCCTAAGTAGCAAACACTGGAAATAATCCAAACAAATATCAACAGAACAGACAAATGATGGTATGTTATACAATATATTACCATTGTAGTCATTAATCAAATTAATGAACCACAGCCACACACAAGTGTGGATGAATCTTGGAAGCATAAAGTTGATGAAAAATTCCAGTTGCTGATGACTTCACAAAGCGAGAAACTATTCTCACAAAGCTCAATAACAAGTAAATGTATATATTTTAGGAATGTTAATATATATAATTAACTTACATTTAAAAAGAAAACCAAAGCAAGAGGATTAGAAACCCAGACTTCAGGAGAGTGATTACCTCTTAGTTGGAGGCAGAGGGGTGGAATAGAAGCAAAGGACACATAATGTTATCTCTGTCAAGTTTCATAGGTGTGCACAGAATAATGTCTCATGATTTGGTATGTGTTACACATATTCTTGTACACGTATCAAATATCACATTTAAAAGAAAAAAGATGTCTGAACTAAAATGCAGACATAATGAAAATGGAAAACAGACCCCAATTTTAAGGAAGTAGCAATTATGAACCTAAGAGACCCATTAGATACTAAGGTGAAGTAAAGTGGAGGCATCTAGTAGGACTGGAAATGTCTGTCTCAGAGATTAACAGCAGATAAAAAAAAGCCCATGCTATTGAGAAGGAAAAGCCTACTTCCCTGTCACAGTAAAATATAAAACCTGTTGAACCGTGGTGGAATCTAGGCCCTGGATAGACACACATTGTGAAATCGGGTAGATCTTAAATTCATATGTTCATTTAGCGCATATTTACTGACAAGCCAATTCTGTGCCAAGTACTGTACTACCACCCACGAATCAACACTGAACACAGTCCCTAGTGCTGTGAAACTTCATATCTATACAGAACAATTCACTATGCTTGGTGGATGTGTCAGGGATCTAATTAAATTGAGACACCAGGGAAAGCAGATTCTCCCAGAAATAAAATACCATGTCATGTGCATCACTTAAAAGCAGCTTGAAAGGCAGTAAGAAAATTAATAAAAAGCACTATTCATCAAGTAGTGCTGACACAATAGATTATCTGCATTGGGAAGTTAAAATTAGATTTCTGCTTCACACTATGCACAGAAGAAGGAGGAGGATGAGGAAAAAGCAGAAGGAGGAGGAGGAAGAGAAGGGGAAGAAGGGAAAGGAAAGGGAAGGGAAGGGAGAAGAAAAAGAAAAGAAAGAGGAAGAAGAGGAGAGAAGAAGAGGAGGAAGAAGAAAAAGAAGCAAAATGGATTAAAGATCTAAATGGATAAAGCAAAATTTTTAAAGAAAAAGGAAAATATTCTTCAAAATATAAAGAACAAGCCATAAAGAAAAATAAAAGACAAATCTGACTGTGTTCCAACCATTGTAAAACTATATAATAAGGGCTATGGGTAGTCTTGATGTCAAATGGTATTTTTCCTGTCGTCCTGGAGTTAGTAAGTCTTAAACTGGTGAAAAAGTATGGTAATTACTTACTAGTAGTTGGGGCCAGTCAGCTCCCCCCAGGGTTTACTGAGAATTACACCCACTTCCTCTTTCCAGAGAGAGGTTATTCTGTCCCTTCCCTGTGTGAAAGGGAGTGCGTGCTTCCTCTCCCTCCAGAAGGAAGGGATGCGGAATCCAAACAACTGCTTATGAAGATGAGGCTTGCCTAACAGAAAGGGACCCTGGCCTTCTGTTTCCAGTGGAATGTCTACTCCGGAAGTCTTGGTGGCCTGCTCTGGCATTTAAATCAGAGAAAAAAAAAAAATGGAGAGATAAAGGAGGAGCAGCCAGGGTGTTAACCTGTACTCCCCTTATTCAATAAGCAGGTAATTGGACTGAGTCGAGTGGAAGTAATAGAAATTAATGAGTGGAGCCAGACCTGGTGGCCCACACCTGTAATCCTAGCACTCTGGGAAACTGAGGAAGGAGGATGGAGTCCAGCTTGGGCAATTTACCAATTTAGGGAAATTCCATCTTAAAATGGAAGGAGGAAGGGAAGGAAGGGAGGCAAACAGACAGGCAGGGAGGAAGGAAGGAAAGGTGTGCTGGGGACAGAGCTCAGTTGAGAGGCCTTGTTTTCAATTCCAGTACTGGGAAACTTAGTAATTTAGGGAGATCCTGTCTCAAAATGGAGGGAGGGAAGCCAGGCAGGCCAGAAGGAAGGGTGTGTCCTGAGGATGGAGCTCTGTCGGGAGGCCCTGGATTAAATCTCCAGTCCTGGGAGAAAAAAATCCATGAGTGAGACCGTCTGTTCACTAAGCAGGGTTGGGAAAGGGCTATCCTCAGGAAAACACTTAAACACAGAGCACGCCTCAGGGCAGAGCCCCATCTCCACACCCCACACCCTTGGTTTCCAGCTGTCTTAAGGCCCTGCCTTCTTAGGGAGGAAACCGGATGTTTACAAACAATGCCATAAACATTTTAGTTGGTAAAGAAAGAGAGAATAACTCAGGGCGTTAAATGGTCTTATTTAGAACCATTTACAAAGGTTTTATTTAAAAATCCTATTTCTACAAAAAATTAAACTTCTTAAAAATTATAGTAAGAGAACAATATGTTTAGAGTAAAAAAAAATCTCTGAATTTGAATACAGGTATTTATTTACTCGCTGAGAGAATTTAAAATACTCAATCTCTAAGCTTTTGTATCCTCGTCTCTATAATGGGCATAGTGAAACTTAGTCTATAAAAAGTTGTGTAGCTGAGGGTGGTGGCATGCACCTGTAATCCCAGCACTGGGGAGGCTGAGGCAGGAAGATCACTGTGAGTTCAAGGTCAGCCTGGGCTACATTGTGAATTCAAGGCCAACCTGAACTAAACAGCAAGACCCTGTCTCAAAAAACATAATACTTGTATAGATTAAAAAAGCACATGCATGTAAAAGCATAGCTCCTACTTAGAAAAGTTTAGCTGTATTATAAAGTTTGAAAACTAAGATATTTTGAACTAATATCCTAGTATAATACTCTCTATGTATATAATATTATCTGAAACCATGGTTATAAAAAGTCTATGTAATCTTATATTTACTGCCAGAAGGGAAAATAAGAAAATAGAATGTTTTAAAAATGTATTTAAAGCCCAAGTTCCCTAGAAATAGCCTGAATAAAAGCCACTCATGTTAAATTTCCTCATTAAAGGGAAAATAAAAATGCACAACTAGTCATTCCATTTCATTTTTTAACCTGCAGGGAAAATTACATGTACAGGCCTAAAATTTTCCCCTTCAAAATTTAGTGTGTTTTAAGCTTGCCATATAACCCATAGAAAATGTCACCTCAAATATATCCACCACTGCACAAAGCTTGAGCCTCTCTACCAGGCATAAAGATACCTGATGTTACAGGGACATCAGCTTCCCCACACAGGACACTCCCTGGTGAGGGGCCATCCCTTCCCTCATCTTGGAAAAGTAATTTAGGTGAATTCCAAAATGATCTGCCCCTCAGAGAAGACAGCTAGAATTCACTATTTCCATTCCACTAGGAAGTTTGTCTGATGGACTCAAGGCAGTCTTGTGCAGTAGGTGACAAAGACTCTCTCCTTGGGGTCTCTTTTCTCCTATTGTAATAGTTCCTGAGGGGGGGGAAATCTGTTTTTACTATTCAACTCCTTCCTGGCTCTGGTTTTATTAACTACGAGGACAAACTGCCACTGTTTGATTTGCGACTCCATTGTTTACAAGCTGTGGAAAAGCTAGACTGTATCTTATAAAAGAGGTAGTATATGTAAATTACTCAATTAATATAATTTATTTCTCCTTATCTGCTCTTCTGTAAAATGATCTTGATTATACTATCTTAATAGTGATGTAAATGGTCTTTCATGTATGAGAAATCCAAAGTATAAATAATTTAAAGAGCAAGATAAATGATAGGTATAGGAAACAGTGAGATAGACTTTTGAAGATGGGAAGGGGACCTGGAGATGGGAGAAGACAGGAGGGAGGGGGGGAGAGAAAGGGGAAGTAAAAAGGATGAACATGCAGTATGTATATGTAGCAACTCCCCACAATGAATGTATTTATTACACATGGCAAACATACGAAAAATTTTTCAAAATGATGATACAGTAGGCAAGGGCCATAAAACTCATATGTCACAAGTAAAAGTACCATTTTAAATTCTCTTCAACTAAATTTCCAATGGATTCTTTTGTCAGTCAAGTACCCAACGTTAAATTGACCAGTAACAGATTTGTTCTTTTTTCCTTTTGGGAAAATTGCCAAGTAACACAATAGAAGTCTGTGGATTAACTTTCACAGTCTACAAACCTCCAAGAATTACCTATATTTCTTGGGATGAGTCTGTAAGTTATTCTTTCAGGAAGATGTTGTGACTTTGTGTTGTGGACTATGGCTTTTCTCTGTCTAAAGTATGGAAAGCTGAGAGACAGGTTCCCAAAGCTGGAACTCAGTGGTCACTTTTTCCTGCAAACACACTCAAGTTCATTTTTCACCGCCCCCCAAGACTGGAGGAAGGAATAAGAAGTAGGTGGTTGAATACCTTCCTTCTCAAAAGGAGCCTAAACTTTCACTTGCTTATATTTTTGTACTGATTCAAATTCAACTAACAATCATTGAGTACTCTATCAGTTACTTTTACATGAATGCTCTCATTTAATTCTACAGAGAAGCTAAATTTGACTATAGGTTTTGCAGTATAAATTTTAGCATCTAAAATGTGTGACTGCATGTAATGACACCGATTGGGCAAACATAAGAAACTCAAGAGCATGGAGTAATATTGAGGGAAGGAGCTTGGAAGTCAGTGCTTTTTATTATTTTCATACTCCCATTTCAAGATTCCCTGAAAGATTTCCATTACACAGTCCCTGTATAAACTGAATCAGCACCTGCCACTTTTCCAAGGCAGCTGTTTTAATCCATTTTGGGGACAATTTTAGCTAATAGAAGACATCCCATTTGAATTGAGTCAAAGTTGTACTTTCTAACCAGTGGTCCAATTTCTGTTTTTTGGGACAACACAAAATAAATTTGCTGCTACTTCTAACTTAACTTTCAAATATCCTCTCTTCTGGGTTTTTTTGAGTTCCATAGCATTTTATTTCTATTTCTTTGTTTTTATATTTATTTACATGTCATATATAGACATTCTTATACCGCCTAGTGGAAAGATCCCTGAAGGCATGGACTGTGTATTTGTATCCTCATAACCCAGGACCATGCATAATAGAGGTTGTCCTGAATGTGCTAGGAAGCTCACTGGGGATGGAGCTCAATGAGGAGGTGTAATTTTGCCCCCTTTAAAGAAGAACTGCCACATACAGTCAAACCACGCTAGCAATGACCACTTTCATGGACTGAACCACAGACCACCACGTGATTCCAACACTTTGTGTACCAAAGGTTTCCCAGGATGAAATTGTTAAAACAAAACTGTCATAAGAGACACCAGAAAGAATAAGATCCAAGCACATCAATGTGCTTCTAATTTGAAATAATCAAACTCACACAGGTAATAAAATGCTAATAAAATGTTAAAATTCTCAATCACAGCCATCCTTCCAGTTTTTATACTGTGCAGAGAAATCATCCTTGGATTTAAAAAATATTCTTTATGCAATAAAAGAATTACATCAGAGTGTTATAATAATTAATTATAATATAAATGCTGCCACTGATCAAAGTGTTGGTTTTCTTTTTTTCTTTTTTTTTTTTTTTGTTACTGGGGATCAAACTCAGGTCCTTGCTCTAGTGAGGCAGGCAGCAGAACCACTGAGCTAAATCCCTGGCCATTCAAAGTGTTTTTAAAATTCTTCCTCTGTTGCCCCTTGGGGCAGATGTGAATCTCAGAATTCAAGAAGTCATTCTGAAAAGGAAGCCCTCATTTGGATGTAAACCTGTAAGGTGATAAATCTGTTAGTAAGAGCCACAGATATTTTGAAAGTAGATACAAGTATTTTTGAAAAAATGTGAAGTCACAGGACTGAGTTTTTATGAAAAATTAGCTGAGTCTATTAACTACAAAATAATGCAAACTTTCTTTTCTAACTAATTACAAAAGTAATTATTTAAAGGTATTCTGACAATGTTCTGAGTGGTGATAGCACCATAGAATTAGTGTACTCCAAGGGTTACCACTTTGAAGGAAAAATCTCTGTTTAACAGACTAAGTTCTGGAATTGTTTAAAGGTTAGTTCTTACCTATTATAACAACACTGCATGAAACAAAAATTCATTAACAAGCAAGCAATTGTTGCCACGCATGGTTATGGACTGAATGTTTTGTTCATCCCAAATTCATGTGTTAGGGGTAATTAGGTAATCAAGGTAGAGCTTTTACAATAGGATCAGTGACCTTATAAAGGAGACCCTGGAGAACTTCCTTGGCCCTTTTCTGCCCTGGGAGGCCACAGTGAGAAAGAACACGGGCCCCCACTAAACAAGTGCCTCCTCTCGGACTTCCAGATTCAAGAGCTGTGAGAAACACATGCTTCGTGTTATGGACACCCAGTATTTTTGTTACAGAAGTCTAAACAGATTAAGACTCTCATGGAGTTGATGATAAAGAGATTTTATCTGATTATAATTATGGCATTTATTAAAAGTCTGGGGTGTTTATAGCTAATTGAGACTTTTCCCCACCCAGAGTTTCTCTTTTGCTACTTTCACTATTTTGGGAGCCACAGGAGATTATACCACAGGCCAGTAATTCCCCGATCCCCAGTGATTCTTCTCCTTAGAAAACGTGAAATGTACAGGATTCTAGAGTCTCTAGGCATTCTGCAAGTGCCATCTCATAAAGAGATATAACAATTTTTAGCCAATTAGAAGTTTGCATTTGACAAAAATTTCTATCTCTACTGTTAAATAGGAATTTTTGTACTTCTAAATCATTGAAAAGCAACAAGGGGAATAAGAGACAGAAACAAACTGCCTTTTACGAAACATGGAGGCATTCACAATCCTCTTGTAGGAAGGACATTTGAAAAGGCCAGACGGGGTGTGCGGGAAATGACAAGGGCAGGAGTGCTCTGTCACTGTGTGTGTGTTGTGGGGGGAGGGGGTCTGTCTTGTGATGGGTGTGGAAGTGTTATTCTTTCATAAGGAAAAATAATGAACGAACTGACATACACAATCCTGTGCTTAAAGGAAAATTGTCATTAGCCTAGAACAGTGATGGTGAACCTTTTAGAGACACAGTGTGCAAACTGCAACTCAAAACCCACTTATTTATTGCAAAATACCAACACTACAATTAAACCTGAATTACTGAAGTTTTAGTTTAGAAAAACAACTGTTATCCGATGCTCGGCTGCTGGGGCAACTTGGGTCAGGTGCTGACAGACAGGGCTCTTTGTGCCCTCTGGGGCACACATGCCACATGTTCACCACCACTGTACTAGAATGTGCTCCCAACAAACTCCAATGCTATTTCAGCCTCCTGTAAGCAGCTGTTTAAGAACTTACTTCACTTTAAAACTGAGTAAGAATCTAGAGGGAAAATATACAGAGAATCCAAGAAAAAAAGGATAAAATAAATATCAAATAGAGAATGGTCACCAAAAATGTTAAAGAATAGATGAAAATACATAGTGCCATTACTTAAATGTGTCATTTTTAAAAAATATGAAGCAATTGTATCTTTAAGATAGTTGCACAAAGAATTCTATAAGCTGACAAATTTCAAGAAGAGGTGAGGAAAAATCATCATAGAAATGAAGGGGTAACTTAGAAGCAGCACAAATGAAGAAAGAGATAAAATACAGCAAGAGAAAAAAGAAGCCAAAACTCTGAATATATGAACAATTCAAAAGGAATAGAGAAAAACACAGTAACTATAGGAGACAGCTAAAGAAAGCCAGCAGGCATCTGATTGTGGTCTTTGAAGAAGGGACCCAAAACAATGGAGCAAAAGAAGGATATTTTAAGATATAATTCAAGGAGTTGTTCATGTACAGATTAAAAGGTTATGATGTGTGGCAGGAAAAACTGATACACATCCATCTACAGAACAACCAATAGCTAGATATTTAATTTAAAAGATAAAGAAAATTTGGGGTATTCAACTTCAGGTCAGCTATATGAGGAAAACAAACAGGCTGGCTTCAAACACTTCCACTAATGTAGAATGATGTCTACACATACAGTTCATTTTATTTTATTTTTTATTTTTTATTTGGTACTGGGGATCAAACTCAGGACCTTGTGCTTGCGAGGCAGGTGGGGTGCCACTGAGCTACATCCCCAGCCCTACACATACATTTTAAAGAAAGTATCACCAAAGAATTTTATACTTACTCATATAAACATGTAGATAAAAGAAGCTAGTGTAAAACATGAAATAACCCAAGAATAAAGTTCCCATGTGTTCTTCTTGAAGAAACTATAGGAAGACAAACTTAGGCTGACAGATTAATGGAAAATTATGGCAAAGACTGGTAGTGATTACACATTCTGGCTGATTGTAGGTCTAAACCTAAAACAAATCTGGATATAAACCCAACAGGTAGTGAAAGGGATTAGAATATGCCTCTCCAAAATATGTCACTTTGGTCTAAAGACTATTTTGAGCTGAAGGCTATTAAGAAGTAGCAAAGAGGGCCGGGGATTTAGCTCAGTATTTCCACTGTCTGCCTCACAAGCCCCAGGTCCCAAGTTCGATACCCGGTACCAAAAAAAAAAAAGTAGCAAAGACAGGAAGAACTCTCTACTCTGCCTTATCTGCCTAAAATGAGGACATACATTTTCAGTTGGGAAAGTTGTTCCCTCTTCCCTCTCCCATACTAGAAGGTAGGCAAACAATTGCTATCACAGCACAAAAAGTCGGCACAGTACCAGAATGGGTCTGTACAAAACAATTCTGAGAAAATAACCTCCTTCCATTAGTTTTACCCAAGTATTTATCTTCATACCATTTCCTACTAGCAACCCAAACTCCTTTTCCATTGTTTATGCCTCAATAATTGTTGCCTTTTGTTAAGACTATAGTCTAGCTCCATCTTTAAAGTACCCATATGTGGGTATTTTTTGTTGTTGTTGTTGTTGTTGTTTTTCTCTTGTTAATGTGTCTTTTGTCAGTTGGATTTGCAGGCCTCCAATATTGGAACCTAAGAAGGTAAGGGAAAGCACTTTTTTTCCCTCCTTCCCTGTAGTACGGATGATCTAACTAGTGAGAGCAGGCAGGGGAAGGGGAAAAATGTGAAAGATCAAATAAGCACATCCTTTAGAGCAGAAGAAACAAAAGACAAAGTTACAAATCAAGAAACAGAGATAGAATGTTTAAAGCATAAAGATAAGCACCAAGATAAATAACAGAATCTACTTCACTGGAGAAGGCCAATTCTCTTCCCCAGTTTTGTAGCTTGGCACATAGCCAGTTGAAATTAGAACTTTCTTTTCAGCCATTATTACGGGTAAGCAGTTTGTGCAACTTCATAGACTTTCCTTACAGAAAGAACTTTCTTCCTTCTGCTTTTTTTTCCCCTTTGTGATACTGAAGATCAAACCCAGAGCCTTTGCTCTGTGTTACAATATCCAGCCCTTTTTTATTTTGAGACAGGGTCTTCCTGAATCACTAAGTTGCCCATGCTCAACTCAAACAGATGATCCTCCCAGAGTGCTAGATTACAGGCATGCACCTTCATGCCCAGTGTGTATTTTGGAATACAGAAGTAACAGCCCAAGCTCTAGCAACTTTCCTAAATCACGAGATACTGTTAGATAGAAAACCATTCATGAGCCAGGCATTGTGCCATATACTTGTAGACCCAGCACAGTACTTAGAAAGCTGAGGCAGGAGGATCACTGAGATCACTGGGCTACACAGTAAGACCTTGTCTCAAAAAACAACAAAAACAAGGCAGGGGAGAGAAAGGAGGAGGAGAGAAGGGAGAAGAGGAGAGAAGTGGACTAGAGAGATGAGGGGAGAGGAAGGGAGGGGAAGAAAGGGGAGGAGGGGAGAGAAGGAAGAAGAGTGGAGAGAGCAGAGGAGAGGAAACGAAGAGAGGGAAAAAGGAAGGAGAAGAGAAGAGAGGGTCATTTATGACACAGTAATATGTTAAAAAAAAAAGCCTGGGTCCCTGACATAGCTAGGTAGTATACCAGGAGCTCTGGAATGACCACCTCCTGAATTCTTGAACATGAGAAGAGAAATGAGTGTTTATTTTAGCCAGTTAGTGGCTGGTATTTGGTAGTTCTATGTGAATTGCACCAAATTAATCCTAATTAACATTAATGGTATGAACATTACTTAAAATGACACCACATGCACAAAAGAGACCTGAACAAATAAAAGGATGTAGAGCTGGGGATGCAGCTCAGTGGCAGAGCAATTGCCTGGCATTCATAAGGTCCTGGGTTCAATCCTCAGCACTGCAGAAAGACAAAGAAAGAAAAGAAAGAAAGAAAGAAAAGAAAGAAGGAAGGAAGGAAGGGAAAGAAAGAAAAACTAGACAAGCTGAGTCTAAAATTCAAATAGAAAAGAAAAAGAATGGCCAGGGAATTCTGTACAATAAAGGTTCTGAAGTAAGGATGGATGTGCATGTGTATGTTTTGTCTGATTTTTACAAAATTATAATATTAAAATAATGTAGTTATAGAGCCTAAAAAATGAATCAATAAAACAGAAAAGAAAACTTATAAAAGTAAATAAAAATAGACACAGGAATTTACCAAATGATAAAGTTGATCGTTCAAATCAATAGAAAAGATAGATTATTCAACACAGCCAACCATGTAATTATCTGGAAAAAAATGTGAGTCCCCATCCCACATGTTACATTAAAGTATTATCTACATGGATTGAATTTTTTATATAAAATTAAAGTACAGTACTAAAGAAAGTGGGTACAAAAAGTTATTAAATAATCTCATATTGGAGAACATATTTTCAAATACTAAATAAAACCCGGAGCTGTAAAAGATTTATAAAGCTGACCACACAAAAATAAACAAGCTCAAAATGAGAAAAATTACACCTATTAATTTTATTTATTTTTGGTACCGGGGATAGAACTCGGTACCTTAAACTCATGAGGCAGGCCATAGAACCACTGACCTAAATCCCTGGCCCCACCTATTAATTTTACAAAGACAACAAACTGGTCAAAAATTTCTCAACCCATATCACACAGGCTGACATTCTTAAAATATTAAGAGTTCTTTTTAATTAATAACAAAAAGCCATCAAGTAAAGTAAATATAGCTGGGGGTGGTGGCTCACACCTGTAATCGCAGCGCTCAGGAGGCAGCGGCAGGAGGTTCACAGTGAGTTTGAGGCCAGCCTGAACTATAAATTGAGATCCTGTCTCAAATTTTTAAAAAGCAAATATATATTGTCATAAAAATATAGAACACTAAACCTAAAAAGAAAGTCAAGTTTATTCACGTTGAAGAAGTGCAAGGTAAAACTATTTTTACCTATTTGGCTAAGATAAAAACCTTTCATAATAAACAACACTTTGTTAAATTAAGGAGGACACGAGCACTCTCATACATTTATTGCAAGAGTGTAAATTGGTACGAGTTCCATCAAAATCAGTTTGATAATAGTTAAAACATTATAATGTGCATATACTTTAACCAGATAATTCTACATATTGTACATGTTTGAAATATCAAATATACAAGGTTATTTGCCACAGTATTGCTCAGAATGGCTAAATATTGGGAATATCTTTCATTTCTATCAATACAACACTGATCAAATACATCAGACTCTCAAGTTACAACTGGCCTGACATACGAACAACTTGGGTTAATTAGGTTAATGGAAGATTCATCTGCCTTTTGTTATCTATAGCATTTACCCAGGTAAACATACAGATCTCAGCTGTACTGATTTAGAACCAACTAGCCCTCGGGAACTGATCAAGTCTCTAAGTCAAAGGTCCACTGTAAACTAAATACAACCATATAATAGAATATAATGTAACCATTAAAAGTAAAGCTTTGAAAAAAAATCAAGATGCAATATATATGTACCAATTTTCCTTAATGGATATATTTATTGTGTATTGCATCCATATTAATAAAACTTTTAAAGTAAGGCTTCGATAATGAGTGTGCCAATCAATTCTTTAGAATTTTCTACTTCCAAGAAAACTGTTTGAAGAGGATTATACCCATTAATGAACATGACTGGACACCATAAATTTCTTGATCCTCACTGTACCTTGTACACATTAGAATCTAAAGATCTGCTGATCAAAATGATCAACCATGTCAAACATAAAGGCCTATAATCTCTTGTGAATTGGAGAATAGTGTTCAAATGTCATGTCCAACATTAAAATACAAAAAATATTTTAAAGTAGTGCTGATGAAATAGTGTAGCCTAACAATTATTTGGAGAAAGGATCACCTGAAGGAAAAACCTGGAGAAATGTATTGGATTTTCATACTGTGAGAGCATTATTTATTTTAATATACTATATCCCCCACTTCTTTCTCCAGACCAAGATTTATGCAAGTGTTTTTTGGAAATTATAACAACACTTTGCTTTCAATAGTGCAAAAAGAAACCTTTTTCATCAGCTTAAAAATAAAACAAATGACTCTGATTTCTTTTTTATTTTATTTACTTATTTATTTATTTATTTTTATGACTCTAATTTCTAAAGTCCCCTTTAACTAACATGCTATTCTCTCGTTTCCCAGTTCTTTACTTTCTTCAGAATTTACTCACTATGTGAGCACGCATGCGCACACACACAGAGGCACAAATGGAGTTACATACAGATAGAGAGATGTCTAATGAATTCTTACCTGATAACGTGTTGGCGGATTGAGAATGCTGTTAAAACTGTGTGATTCAAAAACTCTTGAGTTAGACTGAGTGAAGAGGTTTAACTAGGAAAAAATACAATTAACCTAGTAAATTAGAATACATTTATTTGGAATCAGAAATATAGTCTATTTTATTCTCCTGGATAACATTTATAGAGTCAACAAATTTTGGGAGAACACTGTGTAGAAGTTGAGTTTTAGAAATGATTTCATGTGTTTCCAAAGGTAAAAATTAATGTGAGAAATATGCTCACATTTATCAAAGTGTTGGCAAGATGTACTGTAATGGAACTGTTTTTTTGGCGGGGGGGTACCAGGGATCGAACTCGGGACCTTGCGCTTGGGAGGCAGGTGGCAGAACCACTGCGCTAAATCCCCAGTCCTGTAATAGAACTGTTAATTGAAACCGTATTTTTAAAAGTTGGCTCATACTAAAAACATTTTTCCTGGGGACCTTATACATTTAGCAAAATGTACTCATGGCATCTAAAAGTCACCTGACATGCTCCAATCTGCTCCTGAGAACCAGTTCCTCTTCTAGACTCCAACAGAAACATACTACAGATTTGGATGGTGTTATCAGGTATTTTCTAGCCCCCAAATATTGGCCAAAATAACTCATCTTCCCAAGCATCTTGACCTTATACTGAGCCAGGAATCACAATGTTGGAGAGAATTGGGCTAAAGAAGTTTAGTTTTCTTTTCTCCTGAAGATTTAGATTTTTGAATGGGAGGGTGCAGAAAGCAAAAGGCGTATGCAGGTAGGCACTGTCCATTTTTTATGTACATGAGCAGGGCCTGCCTGTCAGTCACTGGTAAACTGCCACCTACATGGTGTGATTCAAGCAGGGGCCCCAATCCAAAAAGATGTGTTTACCCCACCACCTGACTCCCCACCATTCCAAGGGGGTGGGAGGCGAGGGACACAGGAAGTGGCGCTGACAGGCAAGGACCCTCCTAACTGTTCTAAAGTTATGCCAAGAGAAAACTTTGACTAATACAGTTAATTTCCCAATTTGCCACTGGAGGTCAGTATCTGCCTGTGGGCTGAGGTTAGCTGTGTAGGCTAACAGCAAAGGTTTCTTGAAGCTCCTTCCTCAGCTCTAAAAAAGAAAAACAGAAAAGAATTTCTTCAATCCTTTACTAAATTCAATAGATGGCGAGTGTCTATGATTATGCATAAAGTTTAAGCAGGTCTTTGTATAACTTACAAAACTCCCTCAAAACAAAGTCAATTTTAGTAGTAGCAGAAGCCAGGCCCCTTTAAGAGCCAGCTATCTCACAGCTGAAGGTGGGGTGCATGGAGAAGAAAAGGGGCAGGAACTAAACCTAGACTCAGCTGCTGAGCAAGCAAGGCAGCCAGTGCAACAGAGAGAGCTAGGCACCTGCAGCTGCAGATGAATTCCACACTGCACTGCACTGGCTAGCCCAGGTGACCTTGTGTAAGGGAGTTATTTGCATGGCCTATAAGGTATCCTATCTATAAAATGGGAACAATGATAATACCTACCTCAAAGTGCGGCTCGAGGCTCAAATGTACAGCAAAGCACTTTGTCAACTGTGAATAAGGAAGGGCACTGATATTTGTCGAGGCTGGAACTTTGCACATCTCATATATAATCCTCACAATAACCTACAGTTTCCTCTCTTTCAGGTTAATCTAAATCCAGGTCTAACACTGAGGCTGCTACACTGCTTCTCACTATGTACCTACAAGGTGTTACCTTAAATCATGGCATGTCACAGACAATCATTGCCTTGCAACCTAATGCCTATAATAGCCCACATCCAGGCCAAACAAAAAAGATTTAAAAGTCATTTTCTTAAAGAATAAGATTGCAGGGTTATTACAAATCTTGGAAACTGATATCTATCTTAAAAGAAAGAAATTAAACTGCTATGATCCCCTTTTCCTGGCTTCAACTGAGAAAAAAATACCTACCTCTGCTCAAGAAAGGCTATACTTTATAGAAATAATGTTGATATCTTGTGAGCTCCCAAAGTATTGTAGCCACACACCATTTTCTTAATTTTAGACAAAAATATTATATTTTAGCCCACATTCTTGCTCCTAACTGCCTCCTTCTCTATTATTGAGGTTTGCCCATATCCTTATGTTTTCTGTGCCAATCCTAGCTCTGAAAACTAAATTCATGTTAATTAAGCACCATCGTGTACTTACCTTCTTTGTTAAAATTTAAGTGGGACTCAATTGGGGAAACTCAATGGCAACTATTCTGTTTTATTTATAAAAGGGGTATTTATGGTTATTTGAGGATGTTCTCAGGCCCAAATCTATTTTATGATACGGAAGGAAATAAAGCTATTATTTAGCCCAGTAAAAGTTCTCTACAAACAAGAAGAGTATGGTGGTGATGAACTATATACACAGCAACAGGAAAATCTGAGGTTAAAACTATTTAACTTCAGAATAACAGTTGAGAAACATGGAACACATGAAAACAAAGTGTTTTTCAACAGTAACAATTTTGTTTACTTTTAACAAGTTAAAGAAGCCTTTGTTTGCTTACTTTTAATCCAGTAGTTTACATGACCAAAAGCAGAGCATAGACTAAATGACTTCTTGAAACATTAGGCAGATATTAAGTATTAGTCTATGAAAGAGGATGGGGTGGACAGTTATTTCCAACATCTTTTAAGTTCACACATGAAAATTCATGAACAAACATCAAAAGACAGGGAGAAAGAGATAAAACATGTATTTTAGGGATTTGGTAAATTGTCATTACCTACCCTAGACTTTGAGTTACCCAGTCCCATCTCCAGATCCTTCTGCAGCCTTCTCCTTCTGCATTTGGAAAAGTTAATGATCCGCATGATGAAATAAACAAAGGATTTTGGACTGGGAACCAGACTGAAGGGTGGAGGTAATGTTTTTCCATCATCAAAATAGGATAACCAGAGTTTTGAACGCGCAAACTTCCATTCTACATCACTGTCATCCTGCCACAAAAATAGAATATTTAAAACTAAGCATTCTAGTAAATGGTGTACTTTCTTGCGATGAAGCTACATTATTTTTTGAAGTAGGTAACTTACACACATTTATTTGCATATAATCTCTCTAAGCCTATATAATATACTAAGTATAATTTGCATGATACTTAAAAATGTCTCTCTTCCATATGCCTTTGTCTATACTACTGATGGCGAACCTTTTAGAGACTGAGTGCCAACCTGTAACCCCAAACCCATTTATTTATCACAAAGTGCCAACACTGCAATTAAAACTGAAGATTGAGGTTTTAGAAACAACTCATACATTAACATCTTTTGTCTTAAGAGAAAAACACAATTACTTGCGTGCCATAAGTTCACCACTACTGTCTGTACCCATTGTATTTTAACCAGAATTTCCTGCCACCCACTCAAAGACAAAGCAAAATGTAAGACAATTCAGGGTTAAGCAAAAAAAAAGAATATTAATTCCATCATAAAGAATACAAAAACATAAAAAACATGCTGGTAAGGCCAGGGATTTAGCTCAGTGGTTCTGCTGCCTGCCTTGCAAGCACAAGGACCTGAGTTTGATCCCTGGTACCAGAAAAAAAAAATGCTGGTAAGGATGTGGGAGAAAAGGAACACTTCTGCATTGTTGGTGGGATTGTAAATTAGCACACCCACTACATAAACAGTATAAACTTAACACTTAAAGTAGAAACATTGTATGACCCAGCTATACTAAGGGAATTAAAATCAGCATAGTCTACAGATATCTGCATATACATCTTTATTGTAGCCCAATTCATAATAAATAAGATATGGAACCAGCCAATGGATGAATAAAGAAAGTGTGGTTATATACACATAGTAGAGTTTATTCAACCATAAAGAAGCATGAATTTGTCATTTGCAGGAAAATGGATGGAAATAGAAATCATTGTGTTAAGCAAACTAATCCAGAATCAAAAAGGCAAGCATAACATATTTTCCCTAATGTGCAGGACATAAACAAACAAACAAACAAGATGACATGAAAGTGGAAGGGATGTTATTATTAGACAAGAAGAAGGGAATGGGGGGAGAGGGTTGTAAGGCAGGGTAATGGAAGGAATGGATATGATCATAATATGAAAAAAAGGTGTATCTGTACTTTAAGCCTTTTAACTTCAACTAGGAAAATTTTCTCTTTCAATAAAATTAATATTAAACAAAGAACAAAAAATGCCTCCCTCCATTCCTTATGCCAACAAATTTGGCTTCTTAAACAATGGTTTCCCTCTCCTAGACCCATCCAAGCCAACTGATACAGCATACTGTATTTTATTCCAAGGGCAAAGCAAAAACTGATATTTATATCAATTGTTCTTTGGAGTTTGTGTTTCTGCCACATGTCCTGAAATGCCACACAAGTTCTCCAATCACCTGGACCTGTCTTCTATCACCTTTTATCTCAGCACTGACCCATGGTGCCTGGCATATCCATCCTAACTGACAGAAGAAATGAGGAGGGGTTGCTAGGTGGAGGAATGCTGGCCCACTCAATTCACACAGCCCCAATTGGCACCACCACACCCACAGCAGGTGTTAGTGCTAGGGTATTCATTTCTGGACGAACTAACTTCTGCCTTGATCCCAGTATGAGTTTCATACATAGATTTGATAGAATAAAAACAGCTCAGCACTCAAATGGTACTGAACACAAAATTGGAGGACATCAGAAAATATATACAGCGATGAAGAGTGCTACAAAGTCAAGTCTGACCCCAAATCAAAAGTAGAGTGATTTCTTTTTTTTTTTTTAAGAATACCTTGGGTTTTGTTTGTTTGTTTGTTTTATTTTTGGTACTGGGGCTCAAACTCAGGACCTTGCACTTGAGAGGCAGGCAGTGGAACCACTGAGCTAAATCCCTGGCCCTGAGTGATTTTTTGAGTCCTGAAAATTCTGACTGAATAAATAATGTCATCCACATTTGCCAGGCATCTAGCAATTCTTCCACCACAAACAATAGCTACCTGACTAAGCTAGGTGATAATTTCCCTACAGCCAATACTTCTAGCTAATAACTTCAACATTTCTGAAAAAGACCCCAAGAGAAGGCAAAGCAGTAGCAAATTCATGGACACCCCAGCTGTGCTCCTAGAAGACACTGGAAGCTATGTTGCTACCTGTTCAGGCGGAAAACAGGCGAGGCCAGGCTCCATCTGCTTGGATACGAGCTTTGCTTCACGAGCTGTGACTCTACCCCAGGATACAGAAGCACATGTCACCCACTAGCAGAGAGACATCTAGGACAGAAAAGAAGCTTACCTCAATTTCTTGATATGAGCTATTAATCATAGCAATTAACATGTTGAGTAAAACGACCACCATAGTTACATTGTATATTCCATAAAGAACGTATCCAATATTCTCTATGAATTTGTGATCGTACTTGAGCACAACTGAAGTCACTTCAGACAACCCAAATATTGACCAAAACAAAGTCTTGAAACTTTCTTCTACACTGTTGAAAAAATAAGATACAGAGTAATTAAGTAACATTTTTAGTATTAAAAAGTGAAAAGTAAAAACATGTTAGGGTCTAATACTATACAGATGTCAAATGCCACCATAAAATGTTACATTACAGGTGCACTCCTGTAATCCCAGCACTCTGGCAGGCTGAGGCAGGATTGCAAGTTTGAGCCCAGGCTGAGTAACTTAGCAACTTAGTGAGACTGTCTCAAAATAAAAAAATAAAAAGGGTTGTAGCTCAATGTGAAGGCCCTGGGATCAATCCCCAGTACACCACACACACACACACACACACACACACACACACACACACACACACACATACATAGTCATTATAATAAACTATTCACAATTTCTTTCTTTTTTTCTTTTTGGTACCGGGGATTGAACTTGGGACCTTGCTCTTTTGAGGCAGGTGGCGGAACCACTGAGCTAAATCCCTGGCCCCTTCACGATTACTTTCAATAAAATTTCTAACAGTAGAATTAGTCTGTCATAATATTTGACAGAAATTACTCTCTCAGTTTTCAGGAACTGGTGCCAATTCCTAGTTTTTCTGAAGTTATCATCAAGTGAAAACCCTCTGCACTTAGCAGAAAAAAGCTAAGTACCCATTCCTTGCTCCTAAAGTGTCAAAAATTTTGAGCTTTATTTTTTGTAGGTGATTTAGAAATTTACACCAGACTTTCTGGAGTAAGCAGAATTACAATTAAAATTGTAAACCCATTTCAAAAACCGTATGCACAAACTTATTCCTTGCAACGTGATTTTCAATGGAATGATTTGCATTTAGAACAAAAGCAACCTAAATATCCAGGGAATGGGTTAAATAATTCTGTACATCCAGACAATGAATTGCTACAGAACCCAGGAGACAAAATGACACAGTTCTATCTTCCTGTGCTAATACTGAAAAAAATAATATTTTGCAAGTGTGAACTATTTTATCATTTGAATACAAATAAGGGTATACAATTACTTATAATTTCTTTATGCAAAAAAAAAATCTCTGAAAGAAATCATTACTTCTGGGAACCAAGGAGAATGAATAGACTGGAGTCCAGGGGTAGAGAAGGAGAGGCTTTTCAGTGCAGACACCTCATTGAATCTTCATCACAAGCACATACAGTCATTGCTTGGTGTCTGCATGGGATTGGTTCCACCATTCTTCAGGGATAACAATAGCTATGGATGCTCAGTCAGTCCTTTATATTTGCACATTATCTGCACCTATCTTCCTGTACACTTCAAGCTATCTCTAGTTTACTTATGATACTTAATACAATGCAAAAGATATATAGTTGTTACACCATATTCTTTGAGAGATGACAAGAAGTAAGTCTGTACATGTTCAGTACAGATACATATTTTTTAAAGAATATATCTGCCCCACAGTTGATTGAATCTGCAAACGTAAAAGCCATGGATAATGACTGTATTACCTACCTAGAAATACTTACCTGGAAATAAAGTGAGGGCAACAGAATGAAAGATTCCTGTTACTTTAATTTACATAATCTACTCCTAATCTTTCTATCAGTTAGTACACAGGCCCTCACTAGACTAATTACCTACTTTTGTCTCCTAAATGGCTGACTTTATCACGTGATTGAGTTATAATCATGATCTGTGAACTGGACAAATAATTCTTAAACAGTTACCCATGTCAAATTCTATTACAAAGAAAAACTCAAAAGTAAGTCCTTTTTCCAGAAAATGTTTTTGAGACAATACTTTAAAAACTTTTTACAACATATTCTAACTAATGAATCTTATTGATTTGTAAGTTTAAATACTAGTTCATTAAGTTATTCATTCATTCAACAGATACTGATGGAGGATCTATTAGATTCTAGAAATTTTGCTAGACCCTGGGGATAGAGAGTTATTAGGAAGGTTTCTGTTCCTGTGGTTAGTTACTCTGTATTATGAAACATTTGATGTGTGATGTGTGATCAGCATAGGTGCTGATGGGAGACTAAGAAAAGCTCTAACCTGTTTCTGCCATCTATTCAGCAATATCACAATGCTCTCCTGCTCCTTTGCAAACCTGCCCAGCACTAACTTCTCTTTGCATCTGTGTGGAGTGTGTGTCAGGAAGGCTGGGGCAGTACAAATGGAAAGGATGCCCATGGTTCTGAATTCCTACTATAGGCAGGAGGCTTTATATAGCTTGCCTTATGTAATCCTCCAAAAGGCTTTATTTAAACCTTATTGTACTTATTCTTAAATAAAATGACACTAAAAACGTTGAGTAATTTAACCAAAGGCCATTGCTTTAGAAAAATAGCAGAGACTGCATTAAAGTCTTGATCTGCCAGATTTTCCAGCTTATTTTTTTTCACTACATCATGCTGCCTCCCCCCAAAAGTGAAAAAAACATATTATAGGAAATAAGTCACCATAGAATTAAAGGGAGGGAGAGCAGAGCAGAGGCATTGTGTGTAAGCCCTTTTTTTCTGATGGGTTTAAACAGATTTTTTTTCCTTTATTACAATAAAGTGAGTTTTAGGTCTCCTTCACCCTTAAGACTTGGTTTATATTAACTATTTAAAAATTGATTTCAGAACAATTTAGATATCTGCAAGGGCTAGATATTCTACTTTTAGTCTATAGGGAATGTATTGAATGTGCAGTTGGTTTCCAGTTGTGGCATTATAGCAAAGAGAGAAAAGGAGGGGTCTCCCAGATACAAGGACTGAAATCCAGAGGGAGGGCTCCATATTCATGACAACCAAATGGGTGATAAAGAACCTCACAATCTGGAAATCTCCACAGTGAAGAGCTTTAAAGGGATACTGACTGAGGAAAACAAGGGAGAGTTCATGGAGAAGGTGAATCTGCAATGCAGAAACCAGTATAACCAAGAGAAGGAAGTAGAACTACCTTTACAGTAGGCGGTAAGACATTTCACTTCACTTTCAACTTACTCAGCTCCCTGTACTGGGTAATGATGAATACATTAAAATAAAAGCTGATGCTTCCTTTTATGAAGTAGTACTGACTGCAAAATGATGAAGCTAAATTTAATGTTATACATAATGTAAGAGACAATAAGTATTAGAAATGTTATTTCATTCTCTTAAAATAGTCACTTTTGTATGGGAATTTTCCAAATCCTAATCAATTCTGTGATCAGATGTGCACTAAGCTCAAAGAGACAAATCTGTGGAGCAATGCAAACACATGTAAACATGAACTGTTTTTTATGGATTTTTTCCTGCTTTTTTTTTTTTAATACTGGGAATTGAACTCAGGGCCTCATATTTGCAAAGCACATACTCTACCAGTGAGCTATATGTCTAGCCCACTTTACTGATCTTAAAACATCTTTATTACAATAACAAAAATTTGTTTCGTCTAGACTTGTGAGAACTCCTCTTCATAATACCTTTTTAGTAAGATATTTTACTTACGTGGTAAAAGCAGCATTTACTTTGGCCCCAAGGTAGTAAGAATAAAGTATGAACATGCCAATCATAAATGCCAGAAACACCATAATAAAGAGGACCATGAACTTGAATATGTCCTTCACAGTCCTTCCAAGAGAGATCTGTAAGGGGCCAAAGCTCTCGTTGGCAGGGAGGATATACGCGATCCGAGAGAAGCTGAGCACGACAGCTATAGCGTAAAGGCCTTCAGATATGATCTGAGGGTCAGAAGGGAGCCATTTATCTCTAGCTAGAAAGAAGAGAGAAAGATTAAACATGAAGCACTCTATCCATTGTTAACTATGCAAATACCTTAAATATTTATCTTGTTGGTTGGTGGTTATCATCTCAGTTGAGACTACTGTAGATTAAATTAATTGTTCAAGGACTATATTTATGTTAAATCAGAAACAAAACTTCTACATTAGTTCCAATGGGGGAAACATTATTATACAGATAGTGACTTCACATAGACAGAAACAGAATAAAATACAAAAAATAAGGAGATTAAAACACAGACTAGGTCCAGGATGATGAAATAACCACTTGTCCCCTCAGTTATTAGATATATTGGCCAGTTATTCTGTCATTCTATAGGCATGGCTGGTATGAATCTTCTTTTCCATATTTGGTGGGGAAGTTAGTTCATCTAACGGTTTATGCAAGTAAAATGTCAGATGGTGATGAGGGAGAATGGCATTGAATCCCAGTGGTGCTGACTACGTGATAGCCAGGCAATATAACTTGTTCTGGAAAATGGAAAATGCCATGCAGTGTAAAAATTTGTAGTAAGTAAAAAAAAATACAGATTCTGAATGAGGAACCCTAAGAATCTTTTCAAGGTTATTTATTAAGATTGCAGTAGATCCATTCCCTGGTACTTAAGCAAAGCTCTATCTGGGTAATTTTGTGCAAACTGGGACATTTCCAAAAGAATGGATACATTGTACATATGTTACACCAAAAATGAATACTTATTGAATGTTTAATATGCATCACACACTGCTTCTTCTCACTCTATGGAGTCAATGTTAAACTTTTTTTAGAGATGCAGAATCCAAGACCTAGAAAAGTTCATTTCATCAAAACCACACATATGGGAAATAGGGAAGCTTGAATTCACAAGTTCCCTTCTAGACAACAGTTGGTAAATTTGTATGAATAAATTTAAATAGCTAGGTTATGTTAATAGCCAAGATATCTCACAAAATAGAACCTAAGTTAATTCTGTAATTACAAGTGGGGATCATTTGTTTATCTGAGCCAGAGTGCTTGGTATATAGGAATCCTTGCTTGCTGACAATAAAAGACAATGTGTTTAAATTTCATGCTGTGCAAAATCTTATATTTTGGAGTGGGATTCCAGCCTTCTTCAATAATGTGAATGTGCTACAGGTACTTGTCGCAATGTAAGCCCTTGTTACACTTATAAAGGGTTACTCTTCACAACCAGCACACATTTGAATTCCATGCTTGAGTTTCTTAACAGTAAAATGAGTTATACAATATGAACCTATATGAAAATTTGCTAATTGTAGTTTCTCAATTGGCCTCAAGGGAAAGGAGGCTAACATTATTTAATATTGGTTCATTCTAGGTAAGAAAGGATTATTATCCTTTTACCTAGATGTCAGTTGGGGTCTCCTTGCTCTTTGTTATATAGGAAAGTTTGGCATGAACCCCATCCCATGCTATGCGAGAAAGCAAAAGATCCTCCTCTACATTTCTGCTAGTTCTCCAGTGCTTACACTCTCGTGATCACTTTTGGTATCTACTCTTAATTAGCATTTTCTTCCAAAATACCCTGCTTGAAACATAAGAGGATCTTGAAACTAACAACTTACCATAAGTGAAATACTGTATCTCTGGTGGGAGTGTGACTTCACTGAGGTCACTCTCTTGGACATAACTGTCCACATACTGCTGGGCTTTAGTTGCCTGCAGGAAAGCCAGGAATCTGGCTGTGAAAGCAGCAATGAAGATGGAAAGCATCCCAAAGTCAAGAACATTCCACAACTGCAAAATATATTCTCTAGGTCCTTCCAGCCAGAGCTCCTTACACTCAGACCACATCATTCCTATCACAACAAAGACAGAGGGTAAGAATTAGATTTTACAGCAGAGGCTAACAAGCTGTTATTTTGTACACCACCTGGGAGCATCTATAAAATGTAAAGCACTGCACTAGGTACCACAACGCACAGAGAGACTATGGTCACTGAGGTCCTAGGCAGAGTTAAATGTAAGAAACAGGTTCTATTAAGGGAATAATTTGTCCCACTGTTAGAATTGGGAGAAACAAAGGCTAAGGTAGCTCAGTAATAGAGTACTTGTGTATTGTGTGCCAGGGCAAGATGCTGGCCTCGATAGGAGGAGGAGGGGAGGAGGAGAAGGAGAGAGAGAAGGAAGAGGAGGAAGAAGAAGGGAATAACTAATCTATTAATTCAGGAAGTGAGAAGATACCAAGAAACATACTGGATGAAACATGGAGAATACACAAAAAAATGATCTTTCACTAGTAATCAGTGGAAAAATTCATTTCAGCTTCCATTTACTAGGATGGAGCAAAAACAATTTTTTTCTCGTATTACTTAAAGCTTTGCATTAACACAGCTACTCAAAATGGGTTATTATAAGGGGCAGTAGCAAACATTCTGAAAAGAGAAACTGAAAATCTCTGAAACTAAAGCAATGTAAACTGATAACTTTAGTCATCAGTTAACAGTTGGTGGATTATTTCTTCAACATTTCAGTATTTTAATTAAATAATTGCTCACAACAGTGAGTTACATTTAAAAACTTACATTTTGTTCAATCATTCAAGTTAGACTGTTGAAACATGGTACACTTACAGTTATGTTTGTGTTGATTACAAAATTTATTTAGTATTAAAGTACACGTTCAGAATTATCTAGGTACCGAGTTGTTCAATGATTTTGCTGTTTAGCCTACTTACAATGGTGATGTTTTCACTATGTAACACTTTCAGTAGAAAACAACAATAATTTATATAATATTTTTGGCCAGAAAATAGTGTACGTGAGGAGCTTACCAAGAACCCAGACCATAATGAGCATTTCGGTCCATGTGAACTGGGTGGTCTTCACTCTGAAGATCTGTTTGGGGTAGTCAATGACGGTGATGTTGGGCAGTGTGGCAATCCCTTCAAACCTGTCGGAGGCATTGAACACCAGCAGGCCCAGGAAGATGATGAACGAAGCGGCATGTGCCACAAACTTCATGAAAGGGCTTCGCAGGATTTTCCCCAGCTGTAATAAGACCCCCCCCCACCAAAGAAAAAATGAGAGAGATTTTATTTTAGAAAATCTGGCTTCTACTCAAGACAGTTATCATCCAGAATAAAATAATATATAAATAAGGGAAATGAAAACACTTCAAAAATCTGCTTGTTTCTAAAAAGCTATATATTGTGAAAAGTAATGTTTTAGGGAGATACTTCCTCAAAACTAATTAATCTCTTTAAATTGTTTCTAAATGCCCAATTTTGGCCAGGCATGGTGGTACACACCTATAACCCTAGTACTTGAGAGGCTGAGGCAGGAGGATTGCTGTGAGTTTGTGGCCAGCCTGGGTTACATTAGTGAGTTCAAGACCAGCCTGGACTACACAGAGAGATCCTGTCTCAAAACAAAAACAAAAACAAAAAAACTTTAAAAAATGTCCAATTTGTCTCAAGATATACTGCATTGGCAGATGCCCTTCTTGAAATAACAGGGCATATACTGATTCTTGCTCTTACTTTTATATGAAAGATTATGGAAAGTCAAAATTCTTACAGTTTGGGAAAAGAAACTTCAAATTTGGACTGTGTAATTTCCCTTCTTTTCTCTTCCCACTCCTCTTTTTCTTCTTCCTCCTCCTCCTTTTTTTGTACGGGGGATTGAACTCAGGGCTTTCTCACTGAGATATATCCCTAGCTTCCTCCTCTTTCATTTTTTATTTTGAGACAAAATCCCATTAAATTAACCAAGCTGGGCTTGAATTTGTGATATTCCTGTCTCAACTTCCAGAGTGCTGGGATCATACCACACCCAGCTGTGTAATTCTTTAATGGTCTGTAAGTGAAATGTTATGATGTAGACTCTTAGAAGGCAATAAAACCCTCTAGTAAAAGAATTACTACAATAAAAGTGAATTTTGGTTCTTATTTATAAATATTCTAAAATCATTATACCTTGTATCATATTTTAAAACGCAGAAAATAAAAGAATCAAGACAAATATTGTATCATTACTGCTCCAACAAGAGGGAGATACACAATAATTAAAACCCCTAAGTAGATTAACTTAATCAAACGTTATTTCTGAGTTTGGAAAATTATGCTATAGTATAAAATCACTTCTAGAGTTCAGTTTATAATTATTTTAAGGTGACTACTTAAAAATCCCCTGTGATATAATGTCCTTAAAAGTTCTATGTTCTTGGTGCTGGTGCCTGCCTTGCAAGTGCAAGGTCCCAAGTTTGATCCCCAGCACACACACAAAAAAGAAAAGTCCTATGTTCTAGTAGAAAACTAGAACATAAAACATTAAAAACAATTCCTCCTGCCTCCAGGGCTTCTACAATTCAAGAATTAGACACATTTGGTAGATCTGTCAAATAAGTTCTCTATTCTATATACTTAGATCCCACTTTTTAACTCAATCTGTGACCCTATAAAGTATTGAGGTTCATATTTTAAAGATGTTAAATTTGAGCTAATGGTCTAGAACGGTGGTGGCGAACCTAAGGCATCATGCCACAGTGGGCTGAATGCACCACTGAAAGCTCTAAAAGGTTTGTCAAATATTTCTGAGATTGAACAGGAATACATACAGACAAATGTCACATTATCCATAGACATGGAAAAATAGACGGCAATGTAGTCACACATCACTCTGCTGTTACGCCCAGTGAGGGTGCACTGGGGCAGCTTATCCACAGCACATGTGATTTCCTGGGAGTTGACAAGTCTGTTTCACCTAAAGGTTGGTCCTTTAAAACTTTAAGATGGAAAGAAAGCAGCATGCTTATTTTTAAAATGGGATATATGTGGAGAATTCTTGTTATGCTGCTGTTTCACTGTAGATAGGTGGTAGACAGCAGCTGCAAACAGACTCCAGAAATGGCTCAATTCCTACCTTTCTTTCCCTTTTCTGCTCACCAGGGCTTTCCACACTGTTAGCTGCACTTTGGAAAGTAAAGAGGGGAAAAAAGAAAAGAGGAGTGGACCCCAAGATGCCTACTTCAAACCTGATGTAATATTTTAAAAAATTAAGCTGCTATAAGAGACCTGAACTTTCCAATTCATTTCCCCCAGAATGGGAAATTATGTGGGTAGATTATGATTTTTGCTTTATTGCATGCTCTTTCATATTATTTATATATTTTAGTCTTTACTGTTTATGTAGCTGAAGAATCATAAAGTAGTTTTCCATGATACATATCAAAAGAACTTAGTCGAGTCATCAGACTTGATCAAAATGACAAATTTTCTGCCTTAAGTTGCACTGGGCAACTCAACCATGAAGTGAGATGGATGAAAATTCCACACATATATGGTGCCCGCAGAGCAAGACTGCCGGGGAGACTGCCAAGCCAGAGAGTTGACAGATTTCCTGGGTCACTTGTAGGTGGCCTTGACTCATTTTGCCTAAAACAGCCTCTGATTTAAACAAAACCAGATTTCAGAACATATAAACAGGATTAAAGGATCTCAGAACAATTCCTCTCTGGCAGTACTCCCTATTAACCGAATACAGATTTTGTGAGCCTGGCTGGTATTCTTTTCCACATCTTGTTTAGGGGGTCTCAGGCACAACTAAATCGGCTTTACACAGGCCAGTTTGAAAGAGGAAAAAAGACAGCTAAAAAAAAAAAAATGATCAAAGCAACCCAAAATTCCCCAAACCCAAATTCTACTTGTTTTAGAAACTTCTGAAAGAACAAAGGGCTAGGAGAACCTGATATGCACTTGTTTGAAGACTTCAGATAACACATTTACTGCACTTGATACACTGAGCCTTCAATCGTTTGTGACAAGTTCAAGTGCTCCCCAGGCTAACCAGCTCTTGGTTCTCCTGCAGTAGGGCTGTCCACTCCCCTTTCCCTCCACAGTCAGCTTAGTCAATGATCTGCTTATTAAGCTGTCAATAGCATCGGCACAAACGCTACTTCATTCAAGCTGCTTTTCCTCCTTTCTCTACCATAGGGATTTTATTTTAAAAGCCTAAGTGTTTTGCATCTGAAAATGTGATCATCCCTGCTAGTGCCAAATCCTTTCTCATCCCTTATTTGAATTGATTCAGTCATTAAAAAGCAGAGCCTCTGTTCTTGAGTCAATTAAAATTCAAGGTAAAACAAACAGGAGCCTTAGGTTGAAGCTTTTTTCTTTCTCATCCCAAAAGGACATGCAAATTCAACCACAGAGGAAAAAATATATAGAAGGCCAGTACCCTGCTGCAAGGTGCAATCCAATAGCCAATGGCGAGAAATGGAAGACCCAAGGCCACCACCAGCACAACCAGACACTTGATTGCAATGGTCTGTTCCCGAAGGCCTGAGAGGTTTTCATACCAAATCGTCAAAAGCTGCTGCTGGCAGTTGGGGTGAGCTACAAACTGCAGGGAGGAAGAGAGAGAAAAAGAGGTTACCATACTGTTGCCAACAGTTCACCTACCAAAAGCATGTGCATCCCAAAGATAGTCACATGCTTTTCCAGAATTCAGGCCTTGGAAAGTTCTGGTGAAATTCTCCTTCTTTCTTTCATTTACTGAAATTGCTTGACAGCTCTTAGGAGAACTAATTTGGAAACAAGAATGTAAAATTGATGTTCTTAGTCTAGTACTTTCTGAGGGAAACCTTCCTAAATTCACAGGTTCCTCTATCGAGTCTGGGTGACATCTGGTTTCTTTTGTGACAATGTCCCTCATCTTCCTGACTGCCACTTGATTTGTATTAAGCTCAAAATGGAAAAGAAAACCAGTTATTTGGTTTAATATCTGTTATAATTAAAAGAGAAATGTTATTTAATTTCATGAACAACCTCTAAAATGCTACATATGTGAAAAATAGATGATACGCTGTATGAATATCCATGTACTGTTACTGAAAACCTGAAAAAGATCAGCAAAGTAATCAATGAACCTGCAGGTATCATTCTAGCTCCACATTTGCACTGCTTCCTTAGGCTGACACAAAATGTTGCTTCTCTTCTATTTCAGAAATGTGTCCATCTTATTTTTTTTAGGGTTATTAATTTGTGCTTTGTTTTTTCAAAATTAACTTTATTGGTACATTTTAGGTATACATTATGATCACATTCATCATTGGGAATTTGTACCTGTACATGATATATCTTAGTTTTTGTTTTTCCCATTCCCCTACCCTCCCTTCTACCCCTCCACCCCTCCCTATTTAGAAAAGCTTTATTTCCATTTTTCCTTCTTTTCTCATATTTTTCTCTTTCCCTTCCTTCCTTTTCTCCAGCCCCCCTACTTCCCCTTCCCCTTTGAAACTTTGCTTCCTATTTCACATTATCTATTATACATTTTGGTCCTCATTTACACTTTCAGGTCATTCAAGAGATGCAAATGAAAACAATGCTGAAATTCCATCTCACTCCAGAAAGAATAGCTGCTATCAAGAATGTCAACCGATAACAAATGCTGGAGGGGCTGTGGGGAAAAAGGAACCTTTCTCTACTATTGGTGGGAATGTAGACTGGTGCAACCACTGTGGAAATCAGTGCGGAGATACCTCAAAGAACTAGGACTGGAAGTTCCATTTGACCCAGCTATTCCCCTACTGGGTATCTTCCCCCCAAAATTAAAGAATCATACCACAGCGATATATGTGCACCCATGTTTATAGCAGCACAGTTTGTAATAGCTAAATCTTGGAAACAACCTAAATGCCTGTGAACTGGTGACTGGATAAAGATTTTTTTTTATATAAAATGGAGTACTACTCAGCTGTAAAGAATGATAAACTAGAGACATTTATAGGTAAATGGATCCATATCGAGGCCATACTCTTAAGTGTCCACCTTTTTTTATTGTTTCCTCTATCATAGTTCAAAAGAATACAAATATTTACCATAAGTTTTTTCATAACTATAATTCTAATCAGGAAAAATGAACAAATAATTCCTTATTTCAGCCTTGCTATTTTTCTTTTCCTTTTCCTTTTTTTTTTTTATTATTTCAACTTTGCTAAGTCACCCACCAGCATCACTTAGAAGGGACTGGGATTCCTTTAAGACCCAATCCTTTTATTTATTTATTTATTTATTTATTTATTGGTACCAAGAATTGAACTTGGGACCTTCAGCTTGCAAGGCAAGCACCAGAACCACTGAGCTAAATCCCTGGCTTGTTTATTTTTTTAAAGTTATTTTCATCCTATTCTTTTTCAGGTACAGAATGTATTTGCAATCAGGTCCATATAAAAGTCCCTATGCCAGAATGTTGCCCATTTCTGGCTAGATACAAGTCTATCTTTGGCCAGGTGGGGTTTCCTCAGCTTGGGAATTAGGAAGAGTCATTCAAAAATCAAAAAGCCAAAAATAGGATGGGTCATTCAAAAATCAATAAGCCAACATATTTTTTAAAAGGACTTTTTAGCAAAAAAAAACAACAACCAAAAATCAAAGTACCAGAGTCTTCTAAAAAAAAAAAAAAGAATAGACAATAGCAATGAGCCTACTAGGAAGCAACCGTGAAATGTTTAGGGAACTCTACAAGAAGCCGCAGTTGGTACTTGAAAAAGGGTTCATTTTTCATCAAGCTCTAGTTAATGATCCTGATGAGTGCCAGGAACCCAGGCATTTCCTCAAGTTATTCAGCTACTTATCAATAACACATCTGCAAGGAAGTGAACAGGTTGTCACTTACTGGTGTGGAGTTTCCTATCTGCAACTGTAATATTTTTAAGAAGGCTCACCTCCCAGGGCAAGCGGTGAGGGCCCCATGTCCCCATCTCCACTCCCATCCTGTAGCCCAGTATGTGCATCACCACTGGGATGAAAGCGCCGGCAGCTGCCATTGTGCCACAGGCACAGGACATGCAGAATGACTTGACAACCCCATTGACAGAGGAGGTGAGAATGCATTTACAAATACAAGCTTTGAAATACTTTACTGAATTCTTTGCATTAATGCTAACAGGTAGTGTGTGAGAGAGTTAAAGTACTAAAAAGATGTTATCTTTTCTTGTTTGATGATTCAATATGAAAAAAATCATATTCTTATGGACTGAATAGATCCTCCCTCAAATTCATATGTTGAAATTGTAATCCCTAATGTGCTGTATTAGGAGGTGGGACTGGGGAGGTGATTAGATCATGAGGATGGAGCTCTCACAATGGGAGGCACCCTTTTAAGAGATACCCCAGGAGCTCTCTGGCTCTTTCTGCCTTGTGACGGCAATGAGAAGTCAACAGTCTGCAGCTAAGGAAAGGGCCCTCATTAGGACCCCACCGTACTGGCACCCTGACCTGACTTCACCCTCTAGAATTGTGAGAAATGAATTTCTGTTGTTTGTAAATCACCTAACCTATGGTACTCTTTTATCAGCAGCCCCAAATGACTAAGATACATATTTTACGAGTATTTTTCAATTCAGTGATAAAAATCCCAGATCCTGACAGTCAGTGGTCATTGCTGGTGCTACGCACACATCTTCTTTCCAAACCAAAATCTGTCTCTCTCTCAGGGTTCTGATTTTTGAAGAGAATATTTCACATAGCAACGTAGTCATTATTTGAACTCGCAATAAGAATCTGCAGATATACTTAAGGTTGAAGCCTTCCTAGGTTTCTTGCTAAGAATTCCAAGTGTCCATTTTGCCCCTCTCCCCCTGCCCCCGTACTATATTTGGATCATTTCCTTCATGCTGCACTCCTCCTTCTACAGTTCCCAAATGTCCACCTCATTTGTTCGCTCACTCATCAAAACATCTAAAATCCCTATTCTTACCCTGGCACTGTGTTGTGCATTTGGTATGAGAAGATAATGTGAGAGCATCAGCACTGCACCAATGGATAAACAGTCATGGCTCTAGGGTTCACAGTGAGCTCTCAACAAGTGCAACGACTTAAACTACATGCCTGTCAAGACAGTAAGAATTTGTGATATTGTAGTCTTAATCTGAATGTTGGTCCACACGTATTTGGAGGCTATACATCTGTGGGAAGTTGGACAGATGCAAATACAAGTTGTCCATAGTGAACCAGCCAGATTAGGTTTAGGATGAGAAATAGTACATATAAGAAGAGCTACATGTTGAACATATAATGTCATCAGATTGGATTATTATTTGTGAAGTCAACTGTGCCCTTTTTAATTTTATAAGCCAAAGGCTTCTGCAAGACACAAAATATCCATGAAGTTAAGAGACAAATGGAAATGTGGATTTGGATTGAGGAACACATTTCTCATTGGGAAGGGCCTGCTTTCTATGGTTTGAATGGGTCTCCTCCAAAGTGCAGATGTTGCCATTGTGATATTACTAAGAGATGAGGTCTTTAAAGGATGACTAGAGCCAAGTGCAGGTGCCATGGCATGCACCTCTATTCCCAGCTACTGGGGAAGCTAAGGCAGGAGGATTCCTGGAGCCCAGAAGTTTGGGACCACAGCAGCAACAACAATAGCAGCAGCAGACAGAGGTGATTGCTCATGAAGGCTGCCCACTCATTAAAGGGGTTAAGGTTCTTATAAAACAGTTCCATCCACCTGAGGACGTAGTGCTCCACCTCTCTGTAGGATGTAGCCCTTACCAGGGAATTGAACCTGCCAGTCCTTGACCTTGGATTACCAGCCTCAGATCTGAGAAAATTCACTTCTGCTCCTATAAACCATCCAGACTCAGGTATTATGTTACAGCCTCACAAATGGACTAAGACATTTCCCTTTCTTCAGTTGTAAACTCTTAAGAAGAGAAATATTAATGTGGTAGTATAGCTCCCTTTTCCTACTCCTGCTCCCTAAGGCAATCCTTAAATCTGAAGATGTGCTTTATGGCATTAACTACACCTGCATTAAGGTTGCACAGGTTCAAAGAAAGATCTGATAAGTCAATCCTTTTCATGATATATATGCACCAATGCAACCTTTAACTCTCTGTGACTTGAACAATACAGTGCAAACATTTACGTGTCAAATAATAGCCAGAATTATGGGGTTTACTTTTTGCTTGTGAGTCTTTAAAATTCAGCTTAACAAGCATATTTCTGATACCAATAAATCTATTCTCTTATTTAAGATAATACATCATCACATGGACTGTGTTAATTTCTTTTAATTTACGCAAACAGATTTTCTTCAATGATTTAAAACCCTAATACAAGTGCATAAGAGGTATTCCAAAAAAGAAAATAAAACCAATACAATATTAGCAAGCGAAAGCAGAAAACTAATCCCTTTGGGAAATGAGTTTTGCTCTTTTCAGTGACTTCAAATAGGATGGTGACCTTTATCTCCTAAAACTGTTTTACGTCCAAAAAAAATCTCCTTATGCTGCCATACCAGTCATAGCCAGCTGGATAAAGTTTTTATGCTGTTTCCTAACTTCAGTGGACCAGCAAATTGAAGTCATTACAAAAATAATACCCTCTTTGAGGTTTTCTGATTTAAAGGGAGAATGCTTGACACCCAAAAAAATTTCAGTCTTTCTATGGGACAAAACATTCCACTCAGAACAAATTCATGTCAAATGACTAACAGATTGTAAACTGAACCACCAATTGGGCAAGTTAGAGAAAACAATTAAATTTAATCTAACAAAAATACGTGTTACACTTTCCATCAAATTAGCCTTTCTAAGAACCATATTGATGTGAAAACTGTGTGCAACAGCATGGTAGGAACACTGTTCTTGTTCTTAGTGACAGTGTTAAATTGTAATTCATAAAATTTAAAAGAAAGTATTCTTGAGAATGAAAGTTAGATAATTCCTTTTCTTTGTAAAGTTCATTCAATGGTGAAATATAAACTGAAAACTTATATTGCACATGCTTTCCAGATTTCCAAACTCACTGAGCGCAAAATGTTGTTATGTCTAAGTGACCGAGCACGGGGGGGGGGGGGGGGGGGGGGGGGGCAGGAGGCCGCGGGGCCCAGGACTGCACTGGCCCAGGGACGCATGCCACAGGCTCTGCAGCACACCCATGCTCTCACCGCATTGCTCACATTCTCACATTCGGGGCTTTTCCTGCACTGTCCACACAGAAAGTGGACGCACAATAGGTAATTTTATGTGTTTATATGTCTGCGTATCTCTTTTTAAGATGAATTTTCTACACTTAAGTCTAATCCCATCAGAGAAAATAGGAATGCAGGCAGGAAGAAATGAGGAAATTGTTGTATGGAAATTGTGCCCAGTTTCAATGGTCTACCAAGTTCCAATAGCAAGTATCTGTCAAGAAATTTTTCATAGTAGACGTAACTCCAGTTAGGTGGTAGAACTCTGTTATTTCTGCGGAGGAGGAGGAGACTGAGGTCAGCTTCGCGTCACAGAGCAGAACAGGTCACAGTAAGAATTAAAATTCACAGGCAGCGCGCACGCCGGCCTGAGAGGGCACGGGAAAAGGTGGCTCTGGCCGGGGCGGCTCGGCTTCCTGGGGCTATGTAGCTGGGCTCGCCGGCTCGCGGCCCTCCTTCGCTGCCCTCGGCGCGACGTGACGCGGAGTTCCTGCTCGGCAGAGGCTGTCCTCGCGCCGGCCGCGCTCCCTCGACAGCAGAGCCCGCTCGATCGCCCGCCGGTGGGAGCGTCCCAGCCGAGCAGCCCTGAGGGGAGGGAAGGCCATTTTGTCCCAACCGACTCCCCGGAACCGGGCGGAGCGGCCGGGAGAGGCTGCGGAGCCGCCGCCGCGCCCGCCGTCCTCAGAGGCCCGGGGCGCCGCCACTGCCTGGGCTTCCTCGACGAAGCCATTCGTAGGTCGCCCGCGCCCTCTCCAGCCCTCCTTTTTCCCTCGCTCCACGGTCCGGTCCTCCGGCCCGAGAACGCCCGGGTGAGGAGTTGGCTGTAGTGCGAGGGACCGATGCCTTGGGGCCGCCGGCGCCGAGAGCCTGAGCCGCTTCTCCCAGTGGCGAAGACTTATGACATGGTTTTCAAGCTGGTCCTGATCGAAGACTCGGGAGTGGGGAAGACTGGCGTCCTTTTTCGTTTTTCACATGATGGCTTCAATACCACCTTTATTTCCACAATAGGAATAGACTGCCATCAAAACAGTTCAACTGCAAGAAAAGAGGATCAAACTACAGCTTTGGGACACAGCAGGCCACGAGCGATTTCACACCATCACAACCTCCTCCTACAGAGGAGCAATGGGTATCATACTAGTGTATGGCAGCACCAATGGTAAAAGCTTTGAAAACATCAGCAAATGGCTTAGAAAGACAGATGCGCACGCCAATGAAGGTGTGGAAAGAATGTTACTAGGAAACATGGACGATAAAGGAGTTGTACCTAAAGGAAAAGGAGAACAGATTGCAAGGGAGCATGGAATTAGATTTTTTCAGACTAGTGCAAAAGCAAATATAAACACTGAAAAGGCGTTCCTCGCATTAGCTGAAGATATCCTTTGAAAGACCTCTGTAAAAGAGCTCAACAGTGAAAATGTAGATATCAGCAGAGGAGGCGGCATCACTGGCTGGAAGAGCAAATGCTGCTGAGCTTTCTCCTGTTCCATCCACTGCCATCCGCCACCTGTTTCTCTCCTTGCTGCAAATAAACCACTCTGTCCATTTTTAACTCTAAACAGGTATTTTTGTTCCTCATCCTAACTATCCAGTCCACCTATTTTATTTGTTCTTTCATCTGTGACTGCTTGCTAACTTTATTATAATTTTCTTCAAACAAAAAGAAATGTATAGAAAAATGTCGGTGACTTCATTTAAAATGTACTTGCTCAGCTCACCACTGCATTTCAGTTGTATTATAGTCCATTTATCAACTTTAAAACCTATAACAATCATTTCAATTCTATTCTGCAAATTGTATAAGAATAAAAGGTAGAATTAACAATTTTAAAAAAGAATTAAAATTCCAATATTTTGGAGGGCAAATCATTGTGATTATTTCAACTGCACAAAATTAGTGGGGTCTTTTTTTGCTTAAAAGTTGATTTCCTTGTATCTATTTTCAGAAAATAAAATTTCATCTGCTTTATTCCATTCTCTTTTTAT